>JASJET010000143.1:1200000-1785000 GCA_034092305.1 Diaprepes abbreviatus
CTGACTTAGAAATGATTCCAACACGGTGACTAAATTTGCTAAGTTTTCTTCCGGGTCTGTTTTGTAAAAATCTATGTCTGCATGCCCCCAAGGTAGAGTTTTGGTTGAACTGGGAATTACATAACGTTTATCATCGCTATGTGACAATGCTACTTTATTTATTATGTTGGTATAAATGTTATGTCATTCACTTCTAAATGTCTTCATCTTTCTTAATATCAAACCACCCCGTTCAACAATTCTTTGGTAGTCTTCCTGATGAAGGTCTTTCTCGATAACACATTTTTTGATACCTTTGGCTTTTTTTAATTCATTATTAATGGACTTTACATAATAAGCCTTCGCGCCGGTACCATAAAAACTTATTATCGGATCACCAGGAAACTCATCTTTCATTCTACCAACTACAGAATTACTTTTAATTATGTTGAAATTATTAATTTCGGGGTAATTTGATGTATCGAATTTTTCGGGGTTTTCTGATATAGTTTGATAAAAGTTTTCCGTATACACTTTTAATATAAGCGAGTCAGTATCGGTGTAAAGTAACGAAGCATCATCGCCAAACTTGGATTTAATAAAATTATAATAAAAATCGTATATTACAGTCTTTGATATATCTAATATGGAAAAACCGATATAAATTGGTTTATTGTACAATATTTTAACTTTATTCATATGTATGCAACAAAGTTCTCGGTAAATATCGAGCTACTATTGAAATTCGGGCGGGATATTAGTGCTCTAGCTCCATTTCTGCCTACACTGTTCTCCCAATGTGTTACTAATTTTATATCCTTTCGATTTTCCACATTTTCCATAGTTTTACCAAATATCGCGTTATTTTTTAATTTAAAAGTGTCCTTCGCAAATTTTGTGGTGGCCTTGTTACGTAAATTGGTATTAAAATCAATATACGATTTTAGCCATTTTGATTGCTTAAACTGTAATACTCGATGGGTTTGCATTACCACTAAGCCGTTGGCGATGGCTTGTTTTAAAGTTCTATAGTGTACAATGTATTTTTTTTTATCTTGTAAATTAGGAATTAATTTCGGTAATTTAGCGTTTTCTGTTGGCGGTATGATATTTTCTACTAGAAATGGAAGATCAGAATGTGCATCATGCAACTCAGTCGGATAATGCACATCCACTTCCAAAACGTAGCCATGTAAACTATCATCACCAACAGCCATAATATTTAAATCCAGAATTTCGCGCTCGCTTAACCATCGAAAACCACCATATGGTAATGCTTGTGACATACTATGACCATATAGATTTGTAGCATCAAGGTATGTTATAAATGAAGAAGGTTTTGTTGGGTCATAGTCTGGTAAAAAAATATTATTAGCGATGTGCTTCCTTTCTGTATACTGGCTTATGCCGCCGCGTATACCTTTCTTAAAAAAATGTATCATGTCTATATCAGTTAAGAGCTCTAACTCTACCTTAGTCATACGTAGCATACAATCAAATGATAAACTTGGAAGGGTATAGTAATGTGCTGGATCAAGTTTATCGAATTTTAAACAATTATTCCGAAATTGCTCAAAAACATCACACAATAGCAACACATCTGATTTTAAATACACGTCCGAATAGTCCCCCAAAGTTTTACACCCAAACAAGCGCCATACTTCTTTTGCTCTTCTATAGCTTTCATCGCTAATATGTTCTTCCCGTAAATTATCATAAAATTCATCTTTACTTGGAAGACATGTATTTTCCATTTTTTCTATAGAGTCAATAAAGCTATAGGGAAAAACACCCTTTTGACGCATCAAATTAAATTGGTTGATATTTGAAAAATGTTTCCGCGTTTCAATAAAATCGTCGTCGTTTAAACCGCTGCCTAAATTTTCCAAAGACGTTGACAGAAATTTAAAACTATCAATAAATCGCAACTTTAAATATTTCCTCTTGACTTTTCCACATTTACTATCAAAATAATCGTGCACATAAATGCTTTTGGTAAATGATATGTACTTTTCCTTACTTTGAGCCAAAACACCAATTTTATCCCCATATTTACATAACTCTTTTATAAATAAATGGCTGTCGTAGCCGCTTAAGTTATGAAATATGATAGGGATAAAAGAGGGTAATTTATAATTTAAATTACAAACGGAATGTGCAGCACCAAATCTTTTTGCACCAGTTATGTGACAGTGGTCTCGTACTTTAATCTCACCCTCTTCAAAAGGGCCTTCACATATACCACATATTTTAGCATCATTAAACTCCCTTTTTTCTTCAGGTGTTAACGGTTTCATAGGCTTAATGTCTTTTAAATATGTGTTGTATAGAGCCCTTAAATCACACTCGATACGATCCACAAAGACTTGAGCTGCATTATTCCCCCGAAATAGCTCAAATTTCGAAAGTGAGTCGTCAAAAGAGCATTTAATTAAATAAGCAAAAGAATATGGTTCATGTTTAAAACTTTTTACAGTGTAAGAATTTTGTGGGTTTGGTTGTACCGTTTCAACGGGTTTTAAAACAGATTCGAAATCTGCATAAACCACGAATGGAACGCGCATTTGCTTTTCTATACCCTCGAATTTTAAAATATTTTCCGGCACACTCTTTCCAAATTTATCGATTTTTACATCCACTGAGGGTGTTTGCGTGAAAATGTGGTTACAATCGTAGCTTTGATGTAAAGTTAAAGCTGACGGTGTACTAAAATAAATGAGGCAACCATCACAGAAATATATTTTATGTTGTTGACAACTAATTTGACTTGAAACTAAACGTGATAAATCCCGAATCCAACAATAATGACTCTTTGAACAAGTCGTATCACAAAAATGTTCACCGCCATCTTTACTACTACAGTCTTTTGTAATTAACAATAAATTTACATGCCTATCCAACTTTTTTGACGCATACCTCAGTGGACCAATAACTTCATGTATTACTTCATTATTTTCATATTTAGATTCCAGACCGTATACGTTAATTGATATGTTGTTCATTTCCTCAAATTTTTTAATGTCACGTAATTTTACTGGAAAATCCATACCTGTTACATTTAGCACTCTAGAAAAATGGGGGTAGGATGTCTTCTGTGAAGGCTCTGCTGTTGGAGGAAACAATGCTGATGTTACAGCCCACGCAAAGCAAAATTCGTCCTGGTTAATCACATTGACGACAGCTCCTTTCTTTTCAATAGAACACGACAACTTGATGTATGATGAGCCACCCATAGGCATATACTTGTTGATACCAACTTCCAAGTATAAAATTCGCACAAGAGCCCATCCTATAACAAGAAAAATAATATATAAAAATCAGTTTAATATATCGGGTTTTGATTTTTCCATACCTGAATCTTTCTCCTGGAACTCTGTCGCCTGCGTTTTTATTAATTCGGTGAAAGAATGGTAAACGTCATCCAAATCACTTTCTACACTAATTATTTGATTAGCAGTGTTGAAGGATTTTTCACTGAATATTTCTTGTGATGGAAGCATGTACTCGCCAACAGCTGTCATGTTAACTTTTAAAGCATGATGCACACGCAATAAATTATTAACAAGTTCCACCACCTTGGATTTAATGTCTGCAAAGAACATTACGTAATCGGAATGCTCCATATCACTGCTAACCCGATAGGTTGCAATTCTCCTTTTGAAGGCACATTCAACGAGTTGCACACCATGACATACCGGCAAACATGAATTATTTTTATGTTGTTGTGTTCGTTTATGCACCGACATATGATTTATTGGAACATCTACATTACATGTAGCGCAATTAATTACCGGAATCGTCGATGTATACTCTTCAATTCGGAGCCGTTTTCCTCCAGGCACTTCATTAAATCTCGCCGCACACGATTCTCTTTTATGACGTCTCATATTATAAATATTAGTAAACTTAGAACCGCAATTTTCACAAACATATGCCATGATTTGTCAAATATTAACACATGTACTACCTATACAAGTCAGAGCCAACTGATGAATGAAACTGCCCCATACCTTATATAAAACCATTCAAGGTCACCCCCAACAACGTAACATATCTTCAAGGTCACACACCCAAGATGACCTTCAACAAAGTCAAGGTCGTCTCGACCAAGGTCAAGGTCAAGGTCGCACACACAACCTTGAACACAAGGCCAAGGCCAAAGCACACGTGCACTTTCAAGGTCAATGACAAGGACATGTGGGCGGGGCCAAAGAGGGGTGAGGCAAGGTCAAGGTCAAGGTCGAGGAGTGGGGGGATCGAGCGAATCGGGTTATGTTCACTACTAATAGAGTAAGAAGAAAAAGTTATTCCATGCAGTCACAGTCAACATTTATTTTGATGTAGTCCATACGGTGAATATTTTTACGTCAAAATTTGACAAATGCCTTAAACTAGTGACTTTATTTTGGCAACTGTAACAGGATCGGAGTGGCTCATTCTATTTTCTTTTTCCATCATTTAACAAGAAATTCGTCGAATGGTTTATAGGCAAGTTTCACAAACTAAATATTCTTAAGAAAGAAAAAAATGTTATACACGAAAATTTAAAAATCGAAGTTCTTCCTTCTGTATAGACATATCGATAATTTTAGATTCCGTTTGTATAGGATTATTTAATGAGGAGTTTAAATGCTTATAATAGGTCCGTTATTTTAAGTGAAATTTTAAATATGAAATGAGGAATTTTAATAGCGGATTAAAATAATGAACAAAAACCAATTGAACGTCAGATAAAATCGATATGACCAAAAATAATGATTTTTTTCTAATTGATTTTCTGACCAGATTCTGGCATGTTTTTTTTTACCAGCACGGCTTCACGTGTGTATATATAAGAAAAAGAAACAACGGAAAATTAATATTTTTATTGAACATGTTATAAAATATTTCATTAAAATATATCCCTACATTTTATAGGTTTCGAATAAAAACTAATTCGATTTACATGCGTTTTTTTTCATTTATGACTTACGAGTTTATTTTCTGCTCTCAGACTTTGTTTTATCTGTCTGCAATTTAGATATTTTACTGCTGATGATGAAAATTTGTGCTTAAAAATAAGTACAATACTTTGTCAGAACTGAACTAGATCTTTTTAACATACTACTGGACTAGACTGAGTTTCATTTCGTCTTTTAGAATATTACACTGAGAGATGTACTACTGCCAAAAATAATTTACGTGTTAGTGTATTCGTAATAAGCATTGACTTTTTAATGTGTTGCTTTTAGCTAATAATTTTGAAATTGTAGAAACTTATATTGTTCTAAAAATTTTCAATACATTCTTTTTAACATTAGGATTAGTGGGGTAATGCTTGAAGTTACATGTGTGCGTGCTTGGGTGTATTTATGTGTGTGATGGTGTGTATGTTTACTTTTGTAACTGAACCTATGACGTAATGTTTTACCTATGAAATTCATAACAATATAAGCTTTATTTATTTATTTCATAAAGTAAATCGTTTATATTCTAAATTATTGGTAACTCTTTTGGTAATAGAAAGAACTATACGCAATTTGTTTGTAAAGTTCTTTTTGATTATAATACTACAATTAGGTATAACAAAATTGGGGTAGTCTAATTAAAAATTAAAAATAAACTGACTATTCGAATAGAATCTGAATTAAAAGACAGTATTCTTAGAGACAATAGGTACACAATATCTAAGAAATTATAAGTATTTTATACATTAAATAACATATTTTTCTTAAACATAAATACAGAAATTTAAAAAAAATGTGTGTCCCAATAGGTAAGATTGAACACAATGCACGATCATGGCTCTGAGTCTTTTATTGAACTCATTTCAAGATTTCGCATCAAAATCCTTCCCAAAGAAAACAGCTATTTTTTGTTTCTTCTTTGTTACGGCCCTGTGAGGCAATTGTATCTCTTTCATTATTATGGATAAAAATAAGAAGAGAAAACCACTCCTATTGCATCGGGAGTAGGTAAGCTTGTTAACTTTCATATTTTCATAAAAATATAAACGGAATATTTTATGGAATTATTAAATTTTAGATAGCAAAACATTAAAAATTATAACCTAAATAGAAATGTTGGTTTAATATTAGAAATAACTTATTTTTATGTATTCCGAGAGGAAACCAGAAAATCGAAATGAGCAACCCTAGTTATATTTACGAGGAACATTTTTTTTGACATATGTCAACAAAAAACCGTTATACATACTCAATTTTTCAAGATATACGCCGTTTTTTCTTGTACAATAGCCCATAAAAGAAGTGCCTTCCCGACAAGTGACGTAGAAAAACCGGGATCTATTTAAAAAAGATAAATGTAAATTCCGCAAATATAAAGAAAGCAAAGTATAGTAAAAAATATTTCAGGAAAATGATATTATTGAATTAGATAAAGCGGACTTCAAACTGAAATTTGAACTGTGGCAAATGATCTGCGAATTTACCACAATCAAAATATATGCCACCCACTACATTATACTTGTCATTGCCATCGATTATTATATTTAAGACTTAAAAGATAGCAGTAATAATAGATTTTTTGGAATAAAATCATGCTGATCAGTAAAATTAATTATATTTACACTTTCAAAAAATTTAGAAAATATTGGTAGCAAAGAAACAGATCTGTAATTATCAATTTCCTGCATACTCTTCCCCCTTTTTGTGAACGAGAGCAACTTCTAATCAGTAACTTGCAACAGTCTAATTTTACGAATGTTACATAAGTAAAAATATAATTTATTTACAATATTAATTTTTGAGGGTAAATATCAAATAGTCATTTTTCGCGAGAATTTCTATCTAGGAATCTGCTATTTATTAATATAAATAAATTCAATAATAAATAATGGCTTTACAAACTTTCAAACCCTAATTTTCACCCAAACAAACAAGTTAATTGTTTCCAATCAATCGTTATCTATTGCCCTTGTTTTATTAAGTAACTTTCTTGCCAAAATGATAAATTATTCCTTAATGTCTTTTTCACTTACCAAATTCCTTCCTGACTTCGTTAAAGAATTTGTTTTTGGTTAAATTCGCGTAGAAAGTCTTCTTTTAAAAGTCTTAGTTATATTTTTAGAATTTACTTATTGATTTTGACATTTTCTTTTGAATATTTAACATGATTTGGTGTCAAGATAATATAACTTTATTGTCCTTGTCAGGGTTGCTGAAGAGATTTCTATGTAAAATTTTCAATCTTCTGATAGTGTGAGTCAAAACTCAATTTTATTATTTATCAGAAAGTCACGTTATTGTCGGTAAAACTGCGAACTAGATAAAAAACTATTTTGAGAATGTATACTTTAAGTTATTAATGGCAAAGTATATTTACATCTATAGTTATAAACGGCGTCGACCTAACTATTAAAGATAGAATAATAAAATTTTGGGAAAAGGTTGACAATACCATGTAGGTACCCACTAAGTTTGACAGTCAATGATGTTAATCTTAAGTGATTGAGTAACCAACACATTCAAAATAACCACGAGTTTTCAAAGGTAGGTGTATCATAAATAAGAAATTAAGGCTAGTAACGAAACGGCTGGTTAATTTTTTTTGTCAATTTGATAATCTTACCTTTCAACACAAACTAATCTATAACATCATGTGAATAAAACTCATATTTCTATGTATACATTTGGCTAGGTTGCGTGACTGAATGACGTTATCTAATTGGTCGAAATTGATTGCAATTTTAATTTCTTGTTTTATTTAAACTGCTCTCCTGAAAAAGGTACATTTTTCAGATATGTCGTTATCAAATTAAAGCAGCGAAATAAGGAAAAAAAATATAGCCTTTTACAACTAACCTCTATTTATACGATAGTATTTTAACAAAGTTAGTTCTCAAGATTAATTATCGTGAAAATCATGACTCTTGGGTTTAGACCACGTCAAACTGGAATTATTATCCGACGTTTCGCCTACGATTGCACGAGTCATCTTGAGGGATCTTTACTTCACGAGATTAGAACATTCAATGACCATCGAGGAGCACATGGCCGGTATTTATACCCGACTGGTGCTCAGCAAACCGTGATCTAGCGTTACAATCGATTTGTGGTGTAGATTGTAACCTGTACCTCTATTTCGATTGATTGTCTAATTTTACGTTTAAAGAAATCAGACACCTTAGTTTCTTTTACATTAAAGGTGTGATCTGAGCAATGCTGGTGTTCGGCTACTGCAGATCGTGTTATTTGTTTATTTTTAGTACATCTCTCATATTCCTTAAGCCTAGTAGATATAAATTATCCTGTTTCACCCATATACACAAGAGCAAGGTATTTTATAAACGTCTTCTGTTTGTAACGGTATTGCGTCTTTTGGTGACTTCAAACATTGCCAACTTTCTTACATGTGATGAAAATTTTCCGAATGTTTGATTTTCGGAGCAATTTGGCAATCTTGTCGGTGGTTCCGTGTATGTAAGGCGGCAAGACAACGATGTCCATAGGTGGTACATTTTGTTGAGTAGCTAGGTTTCTATACTTATTGATAGAATGTCTAATGTTTTCAGTGCAATAACCGTTGCCTCTTAGAGTATTATTCAGTTTTTCTGTTTTTGATTTCAGTAATTGTTCGTCACATATTGAGGGAGCTGTATGTTGCATTGAGATATTGATTTGTATGTATTGGTTTTCTGTACACAGAATGTCCTGATTTGCCATTATATTTCCTTTGTACTAGTACATTGTGGTATAGCACCACCTGATTCAGTTTCCATAGTGAATTTTTTGCTAGGGTGTTGTTGGTTTATATGATCCAGGAAATTATGGAGGTTATCTCCGCCAGGCGGCCAAACCACGTACGTATCATCTACATATTTGCACCAAAATTTAGGTTTTAGAAAAGCAGAAGACAAGGCCTTTTCTTTGAAAGCTTCGGTGAAGATGTTCGCTACCACGGCTGACAGCGGAGATCAGATGGCCACTCTTGAAGTTTGCTCGTATATTGTTCCTTGAAAAGAAAAAAAAATTATAAAAAAATTGAACCGACTTCTAAAAGTGCGCTTAAAAGTGAAAAATAACTATAAATTTTTATATGAAATTAAATTTTTGAAGTTGGCGTCAAACTAATGACTGACTGACTGACTCCGTAGCACTACAACCCAGGGTGGGTCTTGGCTGCCTCGACTATCTGCCTCCACCTAGAACGGTCTTGTGCCAGCTCCCTCCATTCTCGCTGGTCAACTTTAAGGATAGCTAGATCCTTGGGGATGCTATCTCTCCATCTAAGCGTAGGTCTTCCCAGTGGTCTTTTTCCTTGTGGTGCTTCCTCCCATACCCGTTTTATTAGTCGATCGTTTTGACTTTGTATATGACCTGCCCATCGTAGTCTTCTGGACTTTATTTCTTGAATGATGTCAGAGCTTTGATATATTTGTGCAAGCTCTATGTTGCTTCTCATTCTGTGACGGCCTGTTTCAAGGTCTCGGTATGGGTCATATATTATGCGCAGGATTTTTCTCTCAAACCTACTTAGCAACTCCGTATCGTGGACTGTCAAACTAATACCTAACAAAATGTGATATGCATAAACAGATTAAAAATACTTTATTTGTAATTGCTTTCTTACCATAATTTGTATATATTAATAGTTATTTATTTCATTTACAAATAACTTGTGATTCTTATTTAGCGCTACAAAGAACAAAAAAAGCCTGGGTGCACTCAAGGACCTCCATCGGCTAAGAACACCCTAGTGGCTCCTAGACTTTAACAATTATTTATCGTATTTAACTTTTAATTATTTAAAATCATTGTTTGAAATTCAGGACACTATTTTGTCATAAACCTGTACCCACGGACTACTCCAGTAGCATCACCAGACATACGCAAGAATAAACCACTTATATAGAAATTAAGATTTAGAAGAAGTTGTTGACTTGTGTGAGGCACTCACCTGATATAATTTATTATAAATCTTTATTTTTATTTGATAATTTTAGTTATTCTTATCTATGCGTTTGATGTATATCATATGTCGAATTTACTGAGGCAAATTTTCGGCGGTTCTCGGCATTAGTCTAAATCTGCAAAAAATATCGCTAGTCTTGCTGTTAAAGAATTTGAGAACATAAAAAAACTTACATCCTTTTTAAAAAAATCGTATTCATCATATCTTTTAAAATAACTAACTCTTGGTCTTAATGTTCGTGGCCTTCTAGCTTCTCTTCCATCGACATCGTTATAATTCTGAGTTATTTAACAAAAACGAAAATGATTTTTTATTCTATTCGAACCATGCTCAGAAACCATGCACAAACAAAAAGCGTAAGCAGGGTAATGAGCATATGTTCTTTTGGTTAAACAGGTAACCATATGATCGACCTCCGATAAATTTAACCTAACATCCGGTAAAACGTAAACCATCAATTATGAAACAGTCTTTTGTAAATAACTTAACGCTTTTGTCCTAACCCATTGGTAAACACACATTGTGAACCTGAGTTTAAAATAGTTTTTTTTTAATTCGCACTCTTCGTACAGGGCAACCAATCTTCGAAATCTGCAGGATATCTCTATTAATATTAAGGATAGAGATTTGTAATTTTCGCAAATCTATGCCACTTTTGTTAAACAAAGATGCACTGGAAAAAATTGTATTAAATATCACTTAGAACTTTATTTTCCAAGGTTCTAAGATCCTCTAAACCATACATATTATGATTTAAGAAATAAACTTTTTATTGCTGTTGTAAATTTGGGTTACTAGGTATAAAAATTAACGCGAAAAATGCAAGTATGCTGCGCCTACGGCGAAAAAAAAAACTTTTAGATTTTTGCAAAAAAAACCTGTTATTACTTTAAATGTCTTAAGAAAAGTTGCAAAAATGTGCAAACATTTCCAACAGTACTTAAAATAAAAAGTGTTCTGTTTGATTAATTCATCTGTTTTTTTACATAATAAGGTTAGATATTTTTGCCTATATGTATTCTCCTTTCAAGCAAAAGGAAGGAAATTATATATATATATATATATATATATATATATATATATATATATATATATATATATATATATATATATATATATATATATATATATATATATATATATTGTGACGATTTTCGGGTATTGCACCCTCACAAAATACTTGTCCGAAAATAAAATTTAGGAAAACTGAATCTATATTTTTGAGTTTTTAAAATATTGCCAAAACTTAATTAAAAATTAGTATTTATTGGTTGAGCGCCAGGCAAAAAATAATTATAATAAATGATAACTATTCTTTACCAATTTTAAGTATTTTCAATTTTCAAATTTTCTATATAGATATAGATGTGTTCCTACCTATAAATTTACTCCTTCTCAGGTGAGTTCAGTTGTTTATTAGATAACAATCAGACAATCAATACACATAATGATTAAAACGCAAAATATAAATTTTATTTAAAAATAAAAGTGAAAAAGGCACAATATTATTAATTATTACTAGATGAAATTTAATGTTGAATACTTTTATCTTTCAACCAACACTATTTCTAATCAATATTACTTATTAGTTACTTTTACCTACCATGCATTGTCTTTTAACAACCTGTATCACAAAGTGGCAACGTTTTAGTTTCGTAATCGTCTACTAGATGGCTATAGTGCAGTTTTATATGGAAAGCATCGTTTACTTCTTAGAAATAATATTATTTTAAACAAATTATTGTGTACTGTGTTGTGATTCAAGTAGTTAATATAGTTTCACACCTAATATTGATGACGATAAATATTATTTATATTCTAACAGGTAAGTATAGCAAACTATAATTTATTAATTTAATTATTTTGATTTTAAGAAAAGTTAGGTTAATATTGAACGCCAATTTTCAATGTCTACGAAAAATTAAAACTTTTTAGTGCCTTATTTAATATAATTACCTTGTTATGTTTTTTTTTACTTGGTCCTAATATATTATTAAACACAATTCCAGTAATTTTATTTATTTTTTCCTTTAAAAACTTCCAATTCACCAAAACATTTTAGTTGTGTTTTTCTATAAAGTAAGGAATTGACACTACGACGCCGATTGTCGATATTACACAAAGTCTCGTTCAGCTATGTTCTTCTTAGTTCAATTCAATTTAATTTTCTATATTCTTCTTATCACAATATTATCGTATTTGTTGTTGTCTGAGAGTTGAACAGTTATTTTACAGAACAAACTTATAAACTTTTACTAATTACTTTATATAATTATTTAATTCTTTTTACTGGACAACAACGAAAACACATAACCTCTTTTAAAATCAAAATATTTAACTTCTGTTTCTTTTTTTTTTAATAATTGAAAAATTTGAGGTTATGTAAATTTTCGGGACCTCGAAAAAACGCAGTGCTTCTAACAAACTGATAAATTCAACTCTCTCGAAATTCCTACACCCTGGCTTTTTATAGTCGGCCAAAACATAAGAAATTTCTGCAATATGATTGGTCAGATTTTTAGACACCTGGCAACTTGATAAAACTTAATACCTTGAAAAATTGAATTTTATGATAGCTTTTTAATTTCACCAATTTTGACTGGAATTTTAATGTTTTTATTAATATATTGACCTAAATCTGACTATTGAGCATTATTGAGCTTGCAATAAATAAACTTTAGAGTTTTCTCGACATTTTGATGTATGTAAAAACCACTTTGGCATATAATTTATATATAAAAATTGATAAAAATTAACACTCTGTACCTTGAAATTTATGACAGTTTTACTCAAATATTCTTCGAAAAAACTTTAAAATGTTTATTGTTGCTTTAATATTATTACCCTATTTTTTAACAAAGTTTTCTTAACATATTAGTGTCAAAATTGTCTAAAATAAACTTAAATCTACCTTATAAACTAATTAAATCTATATATATATATATATATATATATATATATATATATATATATATATATATATATATATATATATATATATATATTACATTCTATTGTTTTATATAAAATATGGTTTTAATTTATACATAATTTCTACAGTAACTCTTAAAACTAAAACATTCTTCTTATATTTCGTAGATTAATGTTTATTTATCACCACTCACGGTGTTTTTGTCTGAATTTTGCACAAATTTTTCCACTACACGCACTTTTGTGTTTTATGAGTTATTGCTTTATTGGGATCAACGACAATATGTAACACTTCATTATTAGTTTTTTAAAAGCATCCACACTCTTTTTATTCATTCAAATATATATTTGTTTGTATTAACACTTCTTCTAACTAGTACAATAATTTTTACATAGTTTTTTAATTAACAGTTTATTTCCTGCAAATACAACTCTGGTTTTCCCTTCATAAGCGTTTTGACCACCTTATTGTCTCGTCAGAGGAGCTCTCTCGAACCTAGAGCAACATTCGCAGGAAACAATTTTCTATATAAAATATAAATTTCGAGATATGTCAGCAGGATATTAAATCTACCGACTTTCCGATATCAGACTGAAAAATATCGTCAGTTGAACGACATCTATATATTGACCTGAGTAGTGCGAAATTTTAAAACCAAGATTTCAGCATGAAATAAATTTTTTGCGTGTTTACATAGTTGTCTATATGTATTCTCTTTTCAAGCAGAAAAAAAAAGTATTTATACAAATAGTTTATTGCCTGTAAATACAACTCTAGTCATATAAGCAACTATTTAAACACGGCAAGGAATATATTTTTTTTATTTCTTACTGAAATTTGAAATTTGAAATTTCGCACTACTCCGGTGAATGTATAGATGTCGTTATTTGATATACAAATAAATATACTAAACGAGGTCTAATTAATTTTTTCGGGGAGCCTTAAAGAGTTCCGAATAAATACACAACACAAGATTTAATAATGCATCAAGCAAAGATAAGAAAGATATGTGTTAAAACAATATTTTTAATTTTATCAATTAATTATAGAGCTCCATTCTTTAACATTTACTATATGCCGTATACTTAGCCAAACGGCTTTTGCATTTCCTTCAGGGAACACTCTCTTATCCCAAATACACTCAGATATCACAAGGATGGAGATCTGTAGGGAGGTTGTTGGGTTCTTGATGATGGTATGGTCCTCTGAGCCGTCCCATAAACTTCTGGACAGTTCGGGCAGTCCTCAGTAGCACTGACTTCTGCATGGCTTTAAAGGCCCAATCTCTCGTATTTCCAGGTCTTTTCATCATGCGTATCCTTTAGATTGTTGTTGGTAGGGATGATGACTTCTATTAGTATTCCTTGCTTGGATGTTTTATCTATTAAAATGGGGTCTAGTCTCTTATGTGCAATTGTATGGTCCATGAGCACAGTTCGACTCAAGTACAGCTTGAACCCGTTATTTTTCAGTATAAGTTCCGACTTATATTCATAGTATAGCACTTTCTCTACCTCCAACAGTTTCAATTTCTCTGCAAACTCTTGTTGGATGATCTTGGCGGCTTAATAGTGTCTCTTCTTGTACTCCGACGTGGCAAATGCTTAGCATCCTGCTGTTATATGCTGGATTGCCTCTAATGTTCGGTATTGGTCGTTCTTAATCAAAGGGTCTCTGATTATGGGTTTTAAATAGTTTCTCGTTGGAATCTCCTGATTCTGGATGGCTAGTAGAAAGCCTTCGGTTCCAGGAACATCTACCCAGACGTCAACCAGTAGTCTGACGCTAATTTGTCGACATTTTTTTAGTTGACCTTTTTGGATCTCGTATATGATGGGCCTTCTATAGTCACTAGATTTGAAGATCATTTTGGTTTGATTGGTGATGAGAAGTCAGTTCTTGGTCCCTCAACCATGGCGATGTTAAATCGTCTGCCTCGTATATTGCCCGATCCAGTACAAAAGTCTTTGCCAGCCTGTGAAAATATGAGCGTAGCTTTGTTAGTTATTTGTTCAATTGCTTACCAGTAGCCACTAATCCTCTCCTTCCGTGGCATCTTGGTAGCATTGCCTGTTCATAGCACTAGGAGGATGATGTTTATGTGCCTTTGCCAGTAGTGTTCTGATTTCCCTCTGCAGATTTTCTATATCCATCGTGGTTCATTTCACAATTCCAAGGGGTTAACTGAGACCAGAATAAGCATAGGAGTTGAGTGATTTAAATAGATGTTTATTGTTTATATTGGTTCGTAGTACCTGCCTCACTCATCTTATAAACTCCTTGATTAAGCCGTTCTTCATATTTCATTGGTCAATTATTTGTATCCGCTTAATGCCGAGATATTGATAGGTTTGTTCTGCTTCTGCCAGGTCTGTTTAAAATGCGGGATTTATCGAAGTCAGATAGCATTTCTATATCCTCGCAGAACTTCTTCATAATTTTGAGCATTCCAGCTATTTTGGCTGACTCCCATCAATTTAAGATCATCCATATACAGAAGATGATTTAGTCTCACCAAATCGTGTCTGTCTCGAAGTTGTTGCTGGAAGGTATTTGTATTTGAAGTTCTCCAAGCTACATGAGGTGTTCTAAAAAGGAAACAATGTGTATATCTAACTCCTCTCTATATTTTCCGTGTAGCTGTCAGCCAGTCATGAGGTACAAAGTCGAAAGCTTTTTGATAGTCTACGTAGGCGGCAAATAGGGTTTTGATGTGGGCCTGATGTAATAATATGTTTCTTATTTAAAGATTTGTTTTAATAAAATCATGTTCGTGAAACATATATTTATATTGTCATTGAGTAAGCGGGCTGACCGTGGCAGGTAACTGCTAATTCTTTATATATGAGTACAATAGGAGGAAAACGGTGTTTTAATGAAAAATATTTTTTCTTTATATTATGTTAGATTTGTTCAACACAAAAGTTATTCTAAAGTATTCCCTGAACTTCTAATCATACATGTTTTAAGTTTTAATTTCAAAGTACAAAATTTCGTAAACTTTAAGTTATGCATGTCTTAACTCTGAAGTATAAAAGTTCGTTCTGAAGCGTTATTAAATTAATTAAATGCAAAATACGAAAACCGACACGAAAGCAAATCGGGAGACAGTTCAAACCTAATGTATACAATACATTTAAAATTAAATACAATTTCAGATTACATTCTGTTTTCGAGTATTTGTTAGCCCATTCAAGATAAATTAGTTTTAGGTCTAGAGCTGAGAGGTAAGTGTACCGCGTTGCAATAATAAGATTATTTAGGCGGGCACCCCATGTCGAGGTTCAAAACAATATTTAAAGCTTTTCTCTTCAGTTACATAAAAACTTGTTAACGAAAAGTCCTCAACTTATGTGGAATATGTGTTTGCTTATGCTATTATTCTACATTAAACCATCAAAAACTTTTCACAGATAGTTTGCTATACAAATTTTAAAATATTCTTGGTAATAAAGAAATTTTAGTTTTTAAAAAATACACACACCGGATTCGGTTTACAGGTAAACGACCATAGTGAAGAAATATGATAATAAATTATGTTACTTTAAATATACAGAGTTAGAACAATAAGGCAAAATGTGACTAGAAGAACAAAAAATATCAATAGTTGTTCTTATGCAAACAAAAAATGTGGCCTGAATAGACAGGGTTTTTTTTTAGAAAATTCATTCATGTTTTCAGTGGGGTAGCAAGATCTAAAAGAATCGTAAAAGGTCTATCCATTTTATCAGATAAAAAAGTCAGCAGTACATTAATAAACTAAACAGCTGGGAACGAAAGAATTGTTACTGGTTGTCGGAATATCCAAGAATATAATCGCTATGGTAGGAGTTTAGGGAGACTGATTTTTGGAGGAAAATATACCTACTAGAAACAACTTGAAGATATGCTTGCTCAAATCGGGAACAAAGGGAAATTATACAAATGGAAAACAAAAACGTTAGTACAGGTAAGAAGCTAAAAGAAAATATTAGGAAGATTTGATAACGATGTTCTTCATAAAAACTGAAAAAGTACTGTTTTCACAATTTAATTTAAAAATTCTATGGCTCCAAAAATACATATTAATATGCCTGACAGACAACTAAGATTAAGCAGATAGCAAAATCAGCATCTATATTCCATCAAGATGGACGAAATCTACTGTTGGGATTTGCAGATGATGTCGACATGATTGGTAGTAGTAGAATAAAAATGAAAGAAACTCTAATACGGTTTGAAAGGGAAGCAAAGAAGATGGGACTTCAAATTAACGAAGACAAAACTAAATACATGTTCATGAGTCGGAATGGCCGAAATAGAAACAGAATAGGTCAAAACATCACCATCGATGAATATAACTTTGAACGAGACAAAGAATTTAAATACCTAGGAACAACAATATGCGAAGATAACAACGGATCACAGGAAATAAACAATAGAATACAAGCAGGAAATAGATGTCCGTACGCACTGCAAGAACAAAGATAGACCTATACAAAATAGTTATAAGATCGATAGTTATATATGGTTGCGAAACACGGACGCTAACGGTAGCGAACGAAGAGAGACTACGAGTCTTTGAAAGAAAAATCTTGAGGAAAATCTCGGGACCAACGATAGATGAAAAGACAGGACAGTACAGAACAAAAACTAACAAGGAACTAGAAGAACTATTCCCAGATACAGATGTAGTAAAAGAAATAAAGGCCAGAAGACTCCAGTGGGCAGGACATATCAGAAGGCTTCCTGACGACAGAATAATAAGACTCGCCTGGGAGGAAGCACCGACTGGGAGAAGGCCACTGGGACGACCCCGACTCCGGTGGAGAGATAATATAACAAAAGATCTCAAAATTATGGGTATCGAACACTGGATGGAGGTTGCGAGAGATCGAAATGAATGGAGGCATATAGTAAAGTCGGCTAAAACCCACCCAGGGTTGTAACGCCACGGAGTAAGTAGGTAAGTAAAAGATAGCAGAGTCTATCAAGAAATGTGGATTTGATTATTCCTTATTAAAATCTCAAAAGGAAATAAAATTTAAACAGAGAGCACCGCGTAATGTATGTATGGCATCAGAGATGATGAGAGAAATTAAATGCAATTTAGATGAATCAAACAAAGCAGTATTAGAACTTTATATAAATGAAGATCAGATCGAAAACTGAACATCAACAATAATACAAATACTCTATACTCAACTCATACGTAATAGAATCCATTAAAGAGGCAACAAACGAAATAGTGGATTCTGAAAAATTAGTGAACTCCAAACAAAATGTCATATACAATTCCTGTAATAACATGAAAAGAAAGAATGATTGGTTATAAATCAATGGAGTGAAACCAGCGATTGCATATGCTTGGCATCCTGCTGTTATATCCTGGATTGCCTCTAATGTTCAGCATTGGTCGTTCTGAATCAAGTGGTCTCTGATTATGGGTTTAAAATAGTTTCTCGTTAGAATCTCCTGATTCTGGATAGCTAGTAGAAAGCTTTCGGTTCCAGGAACATCTACCCAGACATCAACCAGTAGTCCGAAGCTAATTTGTCGACGTTTTTTTAGTTGACCTTTTTGGGTCTCGTATATGATGAGGCTTCTATAGTCACTAGATTTGAATATTATCTTGGTTTGATTGGTGATGAGAAGCCAGTTCTTGGTCCTTTAACCACGGCGATGTTGAATTGTCTGCCTCGTACATTGCCCGATGCAGTACAAAAGTCTGCCAGCCTGTGAAAATATGAGCGTAGCTTTGTTAGTTATTTGTTCAATTGCTTACCATTAAAGAGGCAACAAACGAAATAGTGGATTCTGAAAAATTAGTGAACTCCAAACAAAATGTCATATACAATTCCTGTAATAACATGAAAAGAAAGAATGATTGGTTATAAATCAATGGAGTGAGACCAGCGATTGCATATGCAGCATTGGTATGGAGGCTCAAGCTACTGCAAAGAACAGCTATGACCAAGCTAGGCGGCATGCAAAGGGCCGACTGTTTGGGCATTAAGATATAATCGATCTCAACCTAAGCAATGGAGTGCATTCTAGATTTCCTTACATTATTTTTAATGATTTAGGGAGAGGCAAGAATGGAGCTTCAACAGCATTCAATGCCTACATCACAAATACTAATGACAGGACACAAAACTATATGTAATAAAATAAGGGGAAATTGTCTATATGTTTTTCTCCTCTCAGACAGAGAAAAATGAAAGGATATACAGAAACAGTTTATTTCCTGCAAATACAACTCTGCTCCTCTCTCCATATGTATTTCGATCACTTCATGGTCTCATCAGTGGAGCTGTATCGAACTGAGAACAACATTCGCAGGAAAACAACTGCTATATAAAAGATAAAATCCGATATATGTCGGCAGGATATTAAAAACCCACCAAATTCGATGTCAGACTGAAAAATATCACTAGTCGAAACGACATCTATACATTCACTGGAGTAATAAAGCTGATGAGCAGGCGAGAGAGAGAGAGAGAGAGAGAGAGAGAGAGCGTGTTTCTGCGTGGATGTGTGTGTGCGTTCATTTGCGGGTGCGCGTGTGTGCTCGTGCGCGTGCGTGTGAGTGTGCGCGTGTGCGTCTATGTGTGGGTGGTGTCTAATTATACAAAATAAAAAAAGTTGTCTGTCTATACTTCTTCTATGTATTTTTTTCTACTGAATACGAATCTGCTGTCAGAAATGGGGGTAATGGGATAAAATATTTCTTAAAAACCATGAAAAGATCGAGACTCAACCCAGATCCTTTATAAAAAATTACACAAGCTTACAAAAGTTGCCTGATCTACAAACCCACAAACCCCAAGCCCACAAATGCTTTTATAAATTTCATACTCTCATTTTCATGAAAAAAATTCTTTTTTAAAATATAAAATAAGGGTTACAATCCCTTCGGTCATAAATCTACTTTATATTTCAGGATTTTTACGAAAAATATTTTTCAACTTAATTTTATTAAAAAATGTCAATTAAATGCTAATTTTGTTTCTATTTGTTAACCGTGTAATTATTAATTAGTTTTGACTTTTTTGGGTTTCGGTCATATTATTACTTTATAAAAAATTAACACATGTTTTTTTCTGACGTTTCGGTTTATTTTATTGACTAAACCATCTTCAGAGAATCACTAATGTTAACAGGTGGTTCACTTGAGTAACTTACATTTAACTATTTCATTACTTTAATACAACATAATTAAAAACTTCTTTTTTAATATAAATATAGAAAACTATTATTTTTTGAATGCATTTTTTTCACATCTGGTTTGTTTTGCTTTTGACAGAGTACTACCAAAGGGTTTGAATGTTTCTGGACCATCTGATGGTGGGACATGTGTTAATTTTTTATAAAGTAATAATATGACCGAAACCCAAAAAAGTAAAAACTAATTAAATGCTAACGCATGTGAAAAAGTAAATTGGAAAGTTTAATTTTAGGAATAGTTTTTATACCAAGTGAATATTAGTAGGTTAAAAAAAGTCTTCTCCTTATTAAATCATACACAACTTATTTTATATTTTGTTTTATTAAAGAGTTTTAATTAAACCTCATGCAACATTAAGTATTTACTTTTGGGAGTGACTTTTTTCATCCTTTTGGTACTATTATTGAAAAAACATTTTAATATACACTCTGGTAGACTTTTAAGAAAGAAAACACAACAGATCTCCAGGAAACATTCTTGTGAAAAATAATAGGAAATAATTTTCCAACAGTTGTCAAATACTCTGTTATAAGTTCCTTGAAATAAAATAGGTACAAATAATAAACGTTGCATGATAATGGCCGAACTGACCGGCAGCTTCTTTTAATACTTAAATTTCCAGGCTATTCTGTTGTGTTTTCTAGTAGTTTCTCGGGAAAATGCAAGCCATCCTTTTAGTCCCGGAACTGCTGATTAAGTGTGTTTAATAATAGTTATAGACATAGTCATAAAAATTTTTCCGAAAATATTAAATGCATTTCCCCTAAAACTGTTTGTTTAAACGGATTTTAATGAATAAAAGTTTATTTAGCTTCATAAATTACAATATAAATCGTCAACAATAAATCAATGCTATATATTTTTTGCCGCTAAAAATTAAAATAATGTTTTTGATATAGTTCCAATTGTCGTGTTGATGGGCGTTATTTATTTAATTTTGGCAAAGAGTTACAACGTCGAAAAAACGAGTCCTTCACTTCCACCGTCAACAGTCATTTCATTATTTTTTCAAGATCAAGGTCAATTCAGCATATTCTTTTTAACCATTAGCTAGCTTGTTCTTGCAGATCATTGCAAGGTCAAACACTGTTTTCATCTACATAGATGAAAAATTAAAATTTCAGTAAGATTTGGAGAAATCTTTTACGACCGCAGAATTAGTTTAATAAGTTATCGCACACCATTAAAGGTTTATTTTCTGCCAATCTAACTCTTGTTCCCTCCTCATCTATATATATATATATATATATATATATATATATATATATATATATATATATATATATATATATATATATATATATATATATATATATATATATATATGTTTATGCGGCTTTCACGGATTCACCCGTGTGAGATGCATGAATAGCAATGGATATATCCACATTATGCCGTTGTAGTGCTGAAATCACATTCAGCAAACGTACAACTATATGCAGATCCGTGTATAGAATCAAGTAAAATACGAACAGTAAATGCAAACTTCTCCTCATCCTATCCTTTCTGTGTTAGAGGTTGCACAGTTAGAATAAATTGGTATAAAACGCAAATTTATCCTATTCCACCACCATCGAGATGATGGCCTACGTGTACCACCATTTACTGTTCGTATTTTACTTCATATATATATATATATATATATATATATATATATATATATATATATATATATACTATATATACTGTATATATTATTTTATTGATTCTTGAACCATAGATTATGTAATTTTTTCTTTATTTTGTTTTTTCTTGGGTTTAGGTTTTTATTTAACAAAAAATGCAAAACAATTGACGTTTCGCCCTTTATTTAAGGTATTTTCAAAATTTTTGTTTTATTTTCCTTCCTAAAAATACTTTTATATAATTAAAATATTCACATAAGAAACATATCTACAATTTTAAAAAACAAACAAAAAACTTTAAAACAGTATTTTTTAAAAAAATATTTAATTTTACCGGTTCACACCTTGACATTTTGTTACTCTATTAATAATGAAATTCAATTTTTACATCGTCTATTGAGGATACATGGAATGCGAGTGTGTTTTATTATTTACATTTTACAATGCACAAAAAAAAACAAAATAAGGTATACGTTTACTTTTATGTTTAAGAGGATATTCAATTTTTGATTCTTATTTGACAGGATCGAATACTTAATATTTTTGTTTAAATTACGCTTGTGTAAATGTGGCTCAAATTTCCTACATTTGTTTTGTCGTTAACAGTGTTTTCATCTTTTTTAATTTCAATCATATCCTTTATCTGTAATTTTTGGTAATTCATATCTTTGTTTTTTATTATGGTACTGTTATAATCAAAAGTATGTTTTTCGTCCTATGTGTGTTTGTTTAACGCTGTTGAGGCATTTTTCGTATATATATATATATATATATATATATATATATATATATATATATATATATATATATATATATATATATATATATATATATATGTTTATACGGATTTCACGGATTCCTCCGTGTGAGATGCAATAGCAGTGGATATATCCACATTATGCCGTTGTAGTGCTGAAATCACATTCAGCAAACGTACAACTATATGCAGCTCCGCGTATGAATGAAGTAAAATGCGAACAGTAAATGCAAACTTCTCTCCATCATATCCTTTCCGTGTTAGAGGTTGCACAGTTAGAACAAATTGCTATAAAACGCAATTTATCCAATTCCACCACCATCGAGATGATGGCCTACCTGTACCGCCATACCGAGAAGAAAGTCAAAACTTACCCTCCCCGCCACAGTGATACGGCAGAGGTACATGTTTCGTCTCTACTAGACTCATCAGGGTACCGACATGCACCTGGCTGTGCAAAGGACAGATCGGAAGGAAGCATGCAAATACTGAACACGGTTTCTCCGACCTCCCGTCGGATGGCGTATATATGTTTATACGGATTTCACGGATTCCTCCGTGTGAGATGCAATAGCAGTGGATATATCCACATTATGCCGTTGTACTGCCGTATCACTGTGGCGGGGAGGGTAAGTTTTGACTTTCTTCTCGGTATGGCGGTACAGGTAGGCCATCATCTCGATGGTGGTGGAATTGGATAAATTGCGTTTTATAGCAATTTGTTCTAACTGTGCAACCTCTAACACGGAAAGGATATGATGGAGAGAAGTTTGCATTTACTGTTCGCATTTTACTTCATTTATACGCGGAGCTGCATATAGTTGTACGTTTGCTGAATGTGATTTCAGCACTACAACGGCATAATGTGGATATATCCACTGCTATTGCATCTCACACGGAGGAATCCGTGAAATCCGTATAAACATATATACGCCATCCGACGGGAGGTCGGAGAAACCGTGTTCAGTATTTGCATGCTTCCTTCCGATCTGTCCTTTGCACATCCAGGTGCATGTCGGTACCCTGATGAGTCTAGTAGAGACGAAACATGTACCTCTGCCGTATCACTGTGGCGGGGAGGGTAAGTTTTGACTTTCTTCTCGGTATGGCGGTACAGGTAGGCCATCATCTCGATGGTGGTGGAATTGGATAAATTGCGTTTTATAGCAATTTGTTCTAACTGTGCAACCTCTAACACGGAAAGGATATGATGGAGAGAAGTTTGCATTTACTGTTCGCATTTTACTTCATATATATATATATATATATATATATATATATATATATATATATATATATATATATATATATATATATATATTCTAAATGCAATAAGCTATGATACATATAAGTGGCAAATATGTGGTGACCTAAAAGTCATAGGACTTACTAGGGCTTCAGGGTGTTTCTTTGTCTTTGGGACAGTAGAGCAACGCAGAGCCATTACCAAGTAAAAGACTGGCTTTATATACATACAATACATTCCATGTCAAGCTAACGTAAAGAATATACCTCTTGTTGATCCCAAAAAAGTAAAGTATTAGATAAACAAGGAATATTTGTTGGGCCACAAATTAGAAAAATACTAAGGGATCAACAGTTTGATCAAAAAATTAAGTGATGTTGAATTAACTGCGTGTGGTTCTTTTAAAACAATTGTTTTGGAGGTTTTAGGAAACAAAAAAGTAGAAAATTACATAGAACAGAACTACTTGAAAGCTACAGTAAAATGGGCTGTCGCATGTTTCTTAAAATACACTTCTTGCATTTCCATTTAAATTTTTTTCCAGAAAAAAATTGGGTGCGGTTAGTGACGGGCAAGGAGAAAGGTTCCACCAAGCCATATTAATAATGGAGCAACGCTTCTAAGGCAGATGGGATCTAGCAATGGTGTGGGATTATTGTTGGTTTCTTATGAGAGAAAGCGATCAGGAATATAAACGGAAGTGAACATTTGTAAAAAAGTTATGTACAAAAGACTTACTATTATAAATGTACTTTCATGTGTATTTTTGTAAATAAATCCTATTTTCCTTAAAATACCTTTTTTTTTTTATTTTCTTGAACTTGTATAAATATAATATAAAAATGCTTTAAACTCCCACGGACAGCTATTTTAACATTAGTAGTATTTTTTTTGGATTTGTTGAAGAGTGTTATCATGATCTTGATTCTTTAAATCCTACAGCTTTTCTCCCCACCATTTTTTGTCGATTGCGAAAATTTCGAGTTTTTCCAAAGGTCGAAGTTGAAGTGGAATATCAAGGATAAAATATTGTAATTACTTACATTTATATTGAAAATATAGCATTTTATGTAAATAACTGCGATGTTCTAAAGAAAAATTTACAATTGTTTTTGAGTTTAGTTCGATAAATTATCCAGAATTTAAGTCTTGAAGCCCAAAAAAGGGAAATTTTAATTTAAGTTTCGTAGTCTTGCGTAATCATGTTACTTTTACAACTTTATTTTTTATTTAAGTGAAACAAGGCTCTTACGGATAATAGTGTTTTCCAAAAGTATCTCTAAGTTTACCTTATTTAAAGAAAGTTTCCAAGAAAAAATAATAATGATAAAGTTTATCTACACGTTTCTCTCCTTTACGATATTCCCCCGTGTTTTCTGAGTACAAATTGCGGGTTGTTAAATTTATGCGCAAAGTTTTCTTCTTAAAGTTTAAACAACAATTTCAACGTATCTTTTTTAACTTCTTGAGTAAATTTGAAACAGAAAAAGCCTAATGTTATTATACTGTGCAGTTTTTAGCAAAGTATTTTTTATTTGTACAAGGCAAATAAATTATAAATTACCAAACTGCGATACTCAATGAAAATTATTTTATAAGCAAGTAGCTGAAAATTATGATTCTTGGGTTTAAATCGTGTCAAATTGGAATTGTTATCCGACATTTGGCCTATGATCGCACGAGGCATCTTCAGACATCTTTACTTCACGAGATTAGAACACTGAATGAACCATTCAGTATTCTAATCTCGTGGAGTAAAGATCCCTGAAGATGTCTTATGCGATCATATGCGAAACGTCGGACAGCAATTACACTTTAATACAGTCTAAATCCAAGAATCATAATTTTCAACTTGACTAAAGTCTTTAGTTTAAGAGCTAGCGGTTCATCCGACTAACCCGTTTCCCACAAAGCAAAAAAATTTTTAAATAATATTTTATTATCGGTCAATTAAGAAAGTACTGTTCTAGCAGGCATCTCGCGGTTGCGTCATCATCCCTTAAACTTTTGAAAATGTCAAAAATTTTTTTAAATCTCTTCCCACAAGGCTACAATTTTAATATGTTTTAATTTATATATGTTTAAGCATAAAAAAAATTGACAACCTATTTTGATGGTTGCAACTATATCCCAGATGATAAAAAAGTTGTCATAGGGATAGTAATTCATAACCTGCTCCCACAAGGCTGAAATTTTGAGGGAATATCCTTTTAATAGTTTTAAAAGTATATGTATATAAACAGCCAGTCTATTCTGGTGGTTGCAAGTGTCTGCCAGACGAGTATACAATGATCCTGACGCTCTATGAGAGTATGAGCGGAACAAACTTATACGGGTTCTAATGTCAGAAAGAGAGAATATGATATAATACATTGTGAAGAAATGATAAACGACTATTGAAATTAATGAGTTATATGTAAAGTATAAATTTTTATTTTTCTTAATAAATATTTGTTATCGAAATTTATTGTCTTCATATTCTGACTCAAAAAGATCATTATCTGTCGTTGCATCGTTTTCTGGAAAAGAAAAAAAAACTTATAGAAAAAATAAAAAGATAAAGAAAAAAAATTAATACAAACAAGATACGTGGAGATAAGAAACAGAAATTATTTACCTGATTTAATGTCATTAGACTGATCAGATTGTAACAAAGCATCATAAATGGATGGTGGCACAGTGTTACCCTCATTCCAGTAGTATATATATATATATATATATATATATATATATATATATATATATATATGTTATGTCGGATATTCTCACGGGTGTGATGTGTAATCGAAGGTTTTCGGGCATCCCGTGTATGTGCTGAGTCCCTTTCAGGACTGTAAGGCAGCTGACGTTTCGGTGAAATCTCATTCACCATTTTCAAAGCTCACTGTATGGCGTCTACGAGCGAACTGACGCCTGCGACCCCGGTGTTGTCGGTGCCGTGTGCGCGTCGGACGTGTTCGTTTTCCGAATGGTTCCGAACCAGGTGGCGTGACCTGCTGCGCGTCATCGGCCCTGTTGCCAGTGTTTGTGGTTGCGTTGCCGAGTTGTATTCTCCCCTGTTACTACGCGGTACTGGTTGATGTTTTGTAAGCAGATTTTTCCAAGTATTAGGCACACGTTGGCTGTCATCTCTGCTATTTAAGTTGTTGGGCCTCTTTGCAATTTCAATAGCCTCCCTTATAACCCTTGTGGACAGGTTTTCACATCTCGATAGCATTTTTGTTCTCGAGAAATTTATCTTATGTCCTGTGTTTAACCAGTGTTGGGCCAGAGCAGAAGAAGTTGTTTTTTGCTTGACAGCGTTTATATGTTCGTCTCTTCTGGCACTTATTTTACGGTTGGTTTGACCTACGTAAGATGAGCTGCACTCTCCGCATGGAATTTCGTACACTCCCTGGTTTTCTAGAGGGATTCTTTCTTTAGGTGTTGGCAAGAGATCTTTTACTTTACGGTCTGTGGTGAAAATGGTTTCAATGTTGTGTCTCCTGAGAATTCTTGCGATCTTGTCTGTGGTGCCTCTTACATAAGGAACAAAAGCCTTGGAGCTGTTCTCTTGGTTTTCGCGATTTTTTGGGACCAAGTGTTTGTTTTTTAGAACTTTGTCTATATGTTCTTTTTTATAACCGTTCTTTGTTAGGGCTTCCTGCAGTATGTTCATCTCCCTGTGATAATTTTCTCGATCTGTAAGGGACTGCGATCGAAACGCAAGTGATTTCACTACTGCAAATAATTGGGCGGGGTGGTGATGTGAATCGGCGTTGAGGTACCTGTTGGTGTGAGTGGGCTTTCTATAGACAGTGTGCGAAAGCAAGCCATCCTCTTTTCTTTTCAGTAGGATATCCAGAAATGGTAGTTCTCTTTCCTGTTCTGTCTCCATGGTGAATTTAATTTTGGGATGTATACTGTTTATGTGTTCCAAGAAACTTTTGAGATTTTCTTCCCCATGTTGCCAGATAACGAATGTGTCATCCACGTAACGTAGCCACAGTCTTGGTTTATGTGAAGAGGTCTCCAAAGCTTTTGATTCGAAGTCTTCCATAAACAAGCCGATAAACAGAGATCATACCACTTATCTAGAAAAGACCACCAAAACATTGATCAGGGCATCTCCACTTACCGAAGAAATAAAGAAGAAGATCACACCAAGAGAAAAATCTTCCATATGTCCTAAACTTTATGGCTTGCCCAAGATACACAAGCCCGGAGCTCCCTTGAGACCAATTGTAAGCTCTGTTGGCTCTCCAACTCAGGCCCTAGCAAAACATCTAGCCACCATTCTCCAACCTTTCGTCGAAAAAACGGCCTCCTACGTTAAAAACTCGCAACATTTTTGCGAAATAATCAAAAACATACGTTTACAAGAAAAAGAATGTCTGGTTAGTTTTGATGTAACATCACTTTTCACACAAATACCAGTTAAAGAGAATGTAATAGAAAACAAATACAATATGCCAAAATATATCATCGAATTAGCTAGACACTGTCTTGATAACACCTATTTTACTTATGAAGGCCGACGATATAGACAGGTTGAGGGAGCCCCGATGGGATCGCCGCTGTCTCCTGCACTCGCTAACTTATTTATGGAAGACTTCGAATCAAAAGCTTTGGAGACCTCTTCACATAAACCAAGACTGTGGCTACGTTACGTGGATGACACATTCGTTATCTGGCAACATGGGGAAGAAAATCTCAAAAGTTTCTTGGAACACATAAACAGTATACATCCCAAAATTAAATTCACCATGGAGACAGAACAGGAAAGAGAACTACCATTTCTGGATATCCTACTGAAAAGAAAAGAGGATGGCTTGCTTTCGCACACTGTCTATAGAAAGCCCACTCACACCAACAGGTACCTCAACGCCGATTCACATCACCACCCCGCCCAATTATTTGCAGTAGTGAAATCACTTGCGTTTCGATCGCAGTCCCTTACAGATCGAGAAAATTATCACAGGGAGATGAACATACTGCAGGAAGCCCTAACAAAGAACGGTTATAAAAAAGAACATATAGACAAAGTTCTAAAAAACAAACACTTGGTCCCAAAAAATCGCGAAAACCAAGAGAACAGCTCCAAGGCTTTTGTTCCTTATGTAAGAGGCACCACAGACAAGATCGCAAGAATTCTCAGGAGACACAACATTGAAACCATTTTCACCACAGACCGTAAAGTAAAAGATCTCTTGCCAACACCTAAAGAAAGAATCCCTCTAGAAAACCAGGGAGTGTACGAAATTCCATGCGGAGAGTGCAGCTCATCTTACGTAGGTCAAACCAACCGTAAAATAAGTGCCAGAAGAGACGAACATATAAACGCTGTCAAGCAAAAAACAACTTCTTCTGCTCTGGCCCAACACTGGTTAAACACAGGACATAAGATAAATTTCTCGAGAACAAAAATGCTATCGAGATGTGAAAACCTGTCCACAAGGGTTATAAGGGAGGCTATTGAAATTGCAAAGAGGCCCAACAACTTAAATAGCAGAGATGACAGCCAACGTGTGCCTAATACTTGGAAAAATCTGCTTACAAAACATCAACCAGTACCGCGTAGTAACAGGGGAGAATACAACTCGGCAACGCAACCACAAACACTGGCAACAGGGCCGATGACGCGCAGCAGGTCACGCCACCTGGTTCGGAACCATTCGGAAAACGAACACGTCCGACGCGCACACGGCACCGACAACACCGGGGTCGCAGGCGTCAGTTCGCTCGTAGACGCCATACAGTGAGCTTTGAAAATGGTGAATGAGATTTCACCGAAACGTCAGCTGCCTTACAGTCCTGAAAGGGACTCAGCACATACACGGGATGCCCGAAAACCTTCGATTACATATATATATATATATATATATATATATATATATATATATATATATATATATATATATATATAATAAAATAGAATAAAATATTGGCGAAGCGGACGTGAAAATTTGTCAATCTACATGATTCTCGTATTAAAAAGTGCGGAGCACTCCAAAATATGGAAAAACTCCGGGTCCGACAGATGGCGACAGCGCTGTTTCGTCCTAATATGGGAGTCGTCAGGCCACTGCAGTCGGTACAAACCATCATCTCGCCTTTGCATCGTATAAAGCTGAATTTATAATCAAAACACAGCAAATAAGACGACACAGGCGACATCTCGATGGTCCACTTGATAATACAAGAACCACACAGATTAACAAAGTTTGTAAAAGAACCGTCATATGGTGGCGCGACGGTGAATTAAAACAGAAATATGTAAAATCGAGTACACGAAACGCGCTGCCCAAAGGATAGGGGTCGCATTTTTCGGTATTGGCAAGCAAGCCTACCGCCTATTTTGGCAGCCAAAGTCACGTGCCGCACCAAACGATCCCACCATGAGAGCATCGTTTAGCGTGTTTAAAAGCCAAACAAGTAAATAAATATGTAGATAAGTTTTTGTCCGTATAATTTAAAATAAAATAGAATAAAATATTGGCGAAGCGGACGTGAAAATTTGTCAATCTACATGATTCTCGTATTAAAAAGTGCGGAGCACTCCAAAATATGGAAAAACTCCGGGTCCGACAGATGGCGACAGCGTTGTTTCGTCCTAATATGGGACTCGTCAGGCCACCGCAGTCGGTACAAACCATCATCTCGCCTTTGCATCGTATAAAGCTGAATTTATAATCAAAACACAGCAAATAAGACGACAAAGGCGACATCTCGATCTTTGTCGTCTTATAAAATAAATTTCACAGACAAACCTTTCAGTAGTTTCAAAAATTTCACTGATGCCCCCTGTTTTATGAGCCACTCCTAAGTTTTTTAAAAGCTTCTTGATATTTTAAAATTTTCTTAAGAATTGAAAAAGGTAATTTTTTCCCTTTTTTTTAAAAAATGATGGTTTATAGTCACAACCGGTCAGTTCATGAAATCCTGGTAAACTTAATGATAAAGATGTTTGGAGTTTGACATGAAGCTCGCTTATCGCAATGCATCTTTTTTTATTTCCAGTACCGTATCCCATAAATATGTGCAATGAGTCACTGGATAAATGGTCCATATTTCCGAGAGTTATAATTAAAACATTAGTATGTGATGATTTAATTAAGATATTCAGATTGTCTTTATTGATATGACAAATGTGATGTACAATTTTTGTGTCTGCCTCTTCGTGATTTATGCAGGTCAAATTATCATTAATAATCGAAATAAATGAATTATTTTTTAATGCATAATTATGAATATGTTTATAATTTACATTGATTACTGTATTCTCAATGAATGGCATCATTTCATCAGTCATCCAATGTCTAATTAAAAATTCCACTAAAGCCTCTATAAATGATATATTTTTAGTTCCTTAACGAAATTTACTAATCTAATCTGTTCTAAATCTGTAATAATATAATTTACGTGCCTGTCTTCATCTCATGGATTACCCCCATAATCTTTAATTGATGGAGAGACGTATTGGTCGAAAACTAAAACAATTTGTGAAGCTTTCGTAGCAGTTAAAGTTCATATGATTTGTTTTGAAATATTTCTGAATGTTCTTGGAACATTTTGATTGATATGTATTAAATCAAATCCATCAACAGTTACAATATCAAAGCGTGACGATGTATTTGACATGTTTATTTCTTTTTCCAGAAAGGTAACCATTGCAGATTTTGGAGTATTATATATAGATCCGTCCATATGGCATAAAGACATGAAGTTAGCGTATTCGGATAAGAACTTTTTCTAAGTCAATTTTCAGGTCTATTAATAATGCATGCATCGTCCAAATAAATTTCGTTCAACACGTATTTCTTCAACTTTGTCACCAAGTCGTGCTTTATGCTTGTTCGTTTTGACGGAAAAATTCATGATTTTTACTCTTTTTACTGATCTTTCAAATCTCGCGCTGTCAGTGGCATATTCTTGGATCAATTTTTCTTTCATATTTCCAAATATTTTTTCATTACCACCACAAAATTTTTGTAGCATTGAACTTGATATTCTTCTGTAGTACTTACATTTTCAGGCATGACAACATTTGTATATTTTAAATTATGAAATTTTCTAATTTTTAAAATTTCATGATACCTTACCAAAGACTTGAATGTAAATTTTATTGTTTTTTTTGGCAAATATCACGTTTGCATATGACACTAATTATATTCACTGCTTCTATTATTAACACCGGAATTATAAATTAAGGATTAAATTAATTTTTAAATTATATTATTAAATATATTGTTAAATTTTTTTATGGCTTTGTGCTACTCTGAAAGATGATATACTTATAGCCGTTGCTTCCTGTGTTTTAAATGATCAGACGATCATGCCGTTTGGTCCATCTCACTCGCTCATACACGTATGCCTTAACATCTCATGCGCACTTACTTTTTCCGTTAAAATAGCGTTGGAGTTCTCATACACATTGGATGTACTCTCTTTCTGACACTAGAACCCGTATAAGTCTGTTGCGTTCGCACTCTCATCGAGCATCAGGATCATCGTATACTTGCCTAGCAGACACTTGCAACCGCCAGAATAAGCTGGCTGTTTGTATATATATATATATATATATATATATATATATATATATATATATATATATATATATATATATATATTTAAAACTATTAAAATAATATTCCCTCAAAATTTCAGGTTATGAATTACTATCCCAATGACAACTTTGCTCTCGTCTGGCACATACTTGCAACCCTCAAAACAATTTTTTTTTACGTTTAAACGTATATAAATTAAAACATATTAAAATTGAAGCCTTGTGGAAAGAGATTTAAAAATTTTTTACATTTCCAAAAATTTAAGGGATGATGATGCAACCGCGAGATGATTGCCAGAACGGTAATTTCTTAATTACCCGATAATAAAGTATTATGTAAAAATTTTTTAGCTTTGTGGGAAACGGGTTAGTCTGATGAACCGCTAGCTCTCCTACTACTTGAAAGCTTTCGTTCTTTGTAAGTGAGTAGCTGTTTATACCATTATTTTGGGAACTGGTCATCTGTCATATCTATTACATTTGGGCTATTCATTTTTTATCGCGTATATATTAGAGTACAAAAAAATAACAGTAACTTTTCTTTTTATTTATTAATTTCAAGCAAAAATCCATGTCCGCTTTTAGATACTGACTTCCTAATTTTAACGTATTTTCAGGAGTTCTATTCTTAGAAGGCCAAAATATTTAAAAAATATCCCACACGTAGTTATTTTGAGCAAAGTTAATGAATTGCCAACTAATTGGTTAATAAAATGATACAAGCAATAAGAATTGGTCATGGTAATGTACCTGGAAGTTACCAGAAGTTATTCTGAAAATCAGAGCAGAAAATAACTGAAGATTGTTGAATGGTGAAATTTTAATAAAGAACGAAAGTTTTTACGGCTTTGGTTAAGTTGAAAATCATGGTTCTTGAGTTTAGACCGTGTCAAATTGGAATTGTTATTCGACTTTTCACCTACGATTGCACGAGATATCTTCAGGAATCTTTACTTCACGATTCTCTAATTTTGCGTTTAAAAAAAACAGGCACGGATGTTAGTACCTTAGTTTCTTTTATATTAAAAGTGTTACCTGAGCAATGCTGGTGTTCAGTTACTGCTGCTTGTACAATTTGTTCCTTTTTTATACATCTTTCATGTTACTTTAGCCTAGTGGATATAGACCGTCCTGTTTCATCTACATACACTTTACCACAAAAGCAAGATATATTGGAAACACCTTCTGTTTGAAATGGAATTGCGTCCTTTGGGGACTTCAAACATTGTCCAACTTTCTTAAATGTACTGAAAATTGTCCGAATGTTTGTTTTTCGAAGCAATCTGGCAATCTTGTCGGTGATTCTGTGTATGTAAGGTAAGACAACACTGTCCATAGGAGGTACATTTATGACGCTTTGTTTAGGAGTTGGGTTTTTATATTTATTAATAGAACGTCTTATATCTTCAGCGAAATATCCATTGCCTCTCAGATCATTAGTCAGTTCTTCTGTTTCTGATTTCAGTGATTGTTCTTCACATATTGAAAGTGCTCTATGTTCCACAGAGTTTATGACGGATTGTTTTTGAAAAGGATGATGGTGTGACGTTGCATTGAGATATCGATTTGTATAGGTTAGTTTTCTTTACACAAAATGTCCTGCAGTTCTCTTTTCTTTGCGCTAGTACTTCAAGAAAAGGAGGGGCACCATTTGATTCAACAACATGGATTCCACTCTACTAGAATTAATTAAAGCATGTTTGATTTCCATCTATTTCACTTTTCAAGGAACTTCGTACGAGTAGATTTAGGGAGCGGCTATGGGATCTTCGCTATCACTTGTGATTGCTGACAACTTCATGGAAGCTTTCAAAGAAAACGTCTTGTCTTTTGCTCCTCTAAAACCTATTTTTTGGGATAAATATGTAGATGATACGTTCGTAGTTTGGCCACATGACGCAAATAACCTTCATAATTTCCTATATCATCTAAATCAACAACACCCAAGCATAAAATTCATTATGAAAACTGAATTAAATGGTCCCTTCCCTTTCTTGATGTACTAGTACAAAAGAAAGAGAATGGCAAATTAGGACATTCTGTGTACAGAAAACCAATACATACAAATCGATATTTCAATGCAACGTCATACCGTTATCCTGCTCAAAAACAATCCGTCATAAACTCTTTGGTACATAGAGCACTTTCAATATATGACGAATACTCACTGAAATCAGAAACAGGTAATCCGACTAATGTTGTGAGAGGCAATGGATATTGCGCTGTAGATATAAGACGTTCTATTCATAAAAATTAAAACCAAACTCCTTAACAAAATGTCATTAATGGATCCTATAAACAGTGTTGTTTTACCTTACATATATAGAACCACCTACAAGATTACCAGATTGCTCCAAAAATCAAACATTCAGACAATTTTCAACATATGTAAGAAAGTTCGACAATGTTTGAAGTCTCCAAAGGACGCAATTCCATTTCAAACAGAAGGCGTTTACAACGTTCACCTTGCTTTTGTGGTAAAGTGTATGTAAATGAAACAGGATGGTCTATATACATTAGGCTTAAGGAATATGAAAAATTTATAAAAAAGAAACTAATTGTACAATCTGCAGTAGTTGAACACCAGCATTGCTCAGGTCACATTTTTAGTGTACAAGAAGCCAAGGTGCTAGCATCAGTGTCAGATTTCTTTAAACGTAAAATCAGAGAATTAATTGATATTTGTAAATATACAAATAATGTAATAGAGATACAGTTTACAATGTACATCTCACAATGTACATCCCACGTGAAAATCGATCGCCAGATCACGGTTCGCTGAGTACCATTCGGGTGTAAATATCGGCCTGTTGCTTCTCGATGGCCATTCAGTGTTCTAATCTCGTGGAGTAAAGATCCCTGAAGATTCCTCGTGCAATCATAGGCGAACCGTCGGATAACAAATCCAATTTAATTTGACACGGTCTAAATTCAAGAACCATTATTTCTAAGGTGAGATTTTAACATGCATACCTCAAGAAATTTTATACTTGCTAGTCAGGTATAGCGTCGTCATTAGTTGGAATATCTCATAAGAATTAAATAATTTTTTTTTGAGGATTTGTCGCTACTAATTAGAAAGGGTTTGCAACTTTCGTTTCGTATTTTTACCCAACCTGTCATATTTTACTCATTTTTAATGAAAGTATTCAAAATACTGCTTAAAATTGAGGCGTTTTTTGCGAAAATCCCATATGTCAGTTTTTGTGAAAATTGGGTAAATGCCCCAAGTGTAAGAGGCCCTACTAGCGTTATAGCCTAGGAGAAAAAAATCCGCTAAAACCTCGGTAGTCTATAATATAAGCATTTAAAATATTATCGATTCCGCATATGTCAAACTAGTTTCTTGCAAAAACTGCAGATGTCACTGACAAACGGGATTTTTGCAAGAAACAAATCTGAGCGGTTGTCAACGCTGGCAGTATTAATCAGGGCCGTGTCACTAGAATATGAGTGTACGGCAACATCGAATTTGAGGGGGCGCGCGAACACTTCAGCGGCGGGAAAAAATCGATATCATCTATGACGTTTCAAACCCAGAACAAGAATGTTAGAGAAATGTCGCAACCATGTATTTGAAACGTCACACAAGGCCATCCCTTGATCAAGTGGGCGATCCCACTTGTTGAAGTGTGTATTGAAATTGCCTAATATAACACCTAATAGAGAACCCTGTAGATAGTAGTGCCCTCTCGTAGCAGCTAGAAATACTTAGATAACAGCGCCCTCTCCTAGCAGCTAGACTAAGTAATTATTTAAGACTGTAATAAATTTAAATACGTTCAGCAACTTCCAAGAAAAAACCCATTTAAAAGAATACGTTATCAAAAAAACATTATACTAAACAAAGGAATACATAAAAACCATATTTACTTTTAAAATATGGTTTATATTTCATTTCCATTCTTTAGTGAAGTTTCTTTGAACAAAATATTCTATTAAACAAGTTTTTTCCTTGAAGGTGCTAAAAATATTCAAATTTATTACAAATCTTTGAATTTATTATTTAAAACTAACTAAAAATACCTAATTCTCCTTTGAACAATTTTATATGAATAATAACTAATTGATTTTTGTTATCGTGACAATTTCATTTTAAATAGTAATTTCATAAAAAATTAGAGAATTCTGCTAGTTCTTCTAAAGTTGCAACTATGTAATATTTATAAATACCTAATATTTCCTCTTTTTAAAACTAATAATACAGCTTAACGAATTGAAAATAATATCCTTTTCTATTCAAAGTCAGCAATGTCAAAAAATAACATAAGTACCCAAAGTTATTTATTTATATTACTGAAATAATAATATACATATAATATATTAATATTAAATTTAGTAGAGCTTTATAACCAAGCTGCAATACTTGATCATTTCCATATTATACCTGTAAAAAAAAGTATATCAATACAAATTGAAACTGTGATTTACCAGGGTGAATTAAATTTAAACCCAGTCTAAACTGCTAACAGCTAGATTCACTAAGAAGGTTTAAGATTTAGACCCACAGAAGTTAGATCTAGTAGACCAATTTTCTTTTGTTTATCATTCTGTCATAATTTATATTACATATGTCAACAAATACAACACTTATATAGGGAGATCAAGAATAAAAACCTAGCGATAAAACCTTGAAATATCTAAGAGAAATAGTTGTGTCCGAAAATGATAAAATTCTCCATTTTTGCAGGTTCAGTACAAAAAGAAAATTATTTCTAAGGTTCAAAACTTGTTTGACTGATTGTTATTCTCGTCAGTTCCAACTTTCTACTGCGAGATTAGACCGGTTTTACAGTTATACTATCTTAATGAATTAGGGGGTACGGATTTAAATTAACACTTTTCTATATATTAATTGAAAAAATATTTAGTTTTTAAATAGATGGAAATGAAAAATTTTGTTTGCTTTTATATGATAAGAACTCTCCCTACCCCTAAAACACCTTTTTACACTTGAAACTAACTGTAATAATTACTTGAGATATTCAAGATAACTTTTCTATTGACTGAATGTTACTACATATCATTTTAAACTAAAAAATGACAGTAGTAAACTTCAGCCATTAATATAAAAGGTTCTATAACAAGTTTAAAAATTAAAATAATTTATACATTACTTACAATACATATTCAACAATTTAAACAGTAAAAAGAGTGATTTTCTACACGACGACTTTTCTCAGTTGGAAGGTCCTGAAATATCATTTTAAAATAATAAAGATTACAAAAAAATACAACAGCTTGAAGAATCTAAAAAGTAAAAAGAAACGATCTTATAATTAAGGAATGGCTTATAAATTATATATACAGACAAAAAGCAAAATTATTTATACTTCATAAAAATATACAATTATTATTCACAATATAACCAAATCATATTATAAATTAAAACGTGAAAAGAAAATTATTAATTATTTAAAATCTGCCAGTACAAAAATCAATAACTTAGTTGTCATCCATCATATTTTATAAAGATTAAAGCTTCAAACTTTTACAATATCCATACTATTGATAGAAAACGGCTCTAAATATTTTGAGGGAGATGATCTGTTAGAATTATGCTACTGATATATTACTAAAATTAAATCATCATAAACTTAATTTCTGCGTTTTAAATCTATTACTTTTTTTGAATGTCCCTTAGAAAACTCTGAAACTTTTTTCTATCTTTACAAAACTTAAAAATAGATAAACGTAAACATAAAAAAAAAGCTTTCTGTGGTTTTCACGGCGTTATATATGAGAGAGTAAGACAGAAATTTTTATTTACAAAAGGAATTAGCTCAAAAGATCAACGAGGAAGACATTTCAATAAACTAAATAAAAAACTGAATAATATTTAGACTTGGAAAACCATATTAGATCATTTAAAAATAGGCAGTCGCATTATCTAGAAGAAAAAAACCCAAACACCTATTATCTCCCTGAAACATTAACTGTAAAGAAAATGTTTATTGCACATGCAGTTTTTTATGCACGACAGCTATGATATTGTGGGTTCGGCGTCTACAAAGATGAAGAAGCTAGTGTCACCATGCATTGTTACAATGAAACTGTTTGAAGGAAAGGTCAAAATGATGTAGCGTCCTTGTTATTTTATTATTTTCGTTCAAGGGAAGTGACAACCGAAAATCTAACTCTAATAGGTGATGGCTGTGCAGGTCAAAATAAAATGAAAACTACGTGCTTATGAAATTTTTGTACATGTTCGAAACTAACTCACTTATTTCCTAGTTTAAGCTGTGACCAAGATTTTTCTTTAATAGAAAGGCATAAAAAGATAGTTACCGTAGAAGTCTCTGAGGAATGGAACAATGTAATAAAGAGTGCTAGACACAAACTATCTCCTTTTGCAATAACCGATGTTGACCAATGCATAATTTTCGACATTGCAGATATTGTATCGCCATATTTCCTTAAATCAGGTTGGCCTCCGGTTAAGATTAAAACTGCAAGAATGTTATGATGTTCTACTACGGAACCAGGAGTTGTTTTAATCCGACAAAGTTACACTGGTGACTGGGAAAAATCAGCTATACGAAACACATGCGAATTACCCACTGAACTTAACTTTAATCCTTGATACAGTGAAACATTACCAGTTTCTTGAGAAAAAATTGAAAATCTTCAATTGCTAATCCAGTACCTAATAAAACTCGATGTTAAAACCTTCCATAATAACTAATGCAAGATAGACAACAATAATCCGCGACTTGATTTGACGGAGTCTGATATTGACGAAGACGACAATAGCAGCGGATAAAGCGATAATGAAGGTATACATTTTTAAACACAGTAACATTTTATTAATAATATTGTTTACTTTTCAACTTATCGGTGATTCAGTGAAACAAACATAGTAGTTATACGGATGATGAATATTTATCGTAAAAATACCATATCTCAAGAAAAAGAAAATACGCCTTAATAAAAAATGGATATTAAAAACAATTTTTTGCAATTTAAGCCTATTTCATGTGAGTATTAAATAATCCAGTTAGAAAACGAAAAATTTTTACCTATGTGAAATTAGAAAGTTTTTTTAACTTTCTGAAAATTCAAATTTTTTGACATATAATGTTTTTGCAAAAAACGCCTTAATTTCTTTGGCAACATATATTTTATTATGACTACTGCATTCTTCAAAAACAGTTAACATTTTTTTCTTCAGTGAGATATTTTAAAGTTATGTCAGATAAAAATGATCTTTATTATAAATATCTAATCGTGAATTAATTTTTTGAAAATTATGTAGCTAGTTTTTACAATATGTACTACTTATTCACCATAATCTAAGAGCTCTTCACGATTTAATCTGTTACTCAGGCTGTAATGGTTTTTGACAACACGGGACTCATTTTAAACTCGTTTTAATTTGCAAAATTCACAATGAAAATTTTTCAAGGAAAAACCTGCTTAAATTGGCTCTTTCTGGCATTTCAGCTCTAATTGCAATATCACAATTTCAGATGCTGAATGGTAAACAAATTTAAAAATTCTTCAAAATTTTTAACATGTGTTGCTTTCTTATGATTGTATTCCTGTTTGCTTTCTTTAATTGCTATTAATAAACCACACTTTATCAAGTTCTTTTAATTTTTCTCTTTCCTTTTACGATTCTGGACGTTTTTAGAAAAATATTTAGGACAATTTGGAAAATAAGACGAAACCGATTCCTCTTTCAATCAAGGATTCTTCAAACTACTACAATTTTTACCTATTTGTAAATCCGTTGAAATTGTTTGAATTGTGTTATCTTCAGAAATGTGTAATTCGCAAACTTTGGAATTTTGAGGCTAGTTATTCTTGTAAGCGATAGCTTCCAGCTATTTTTTTCGTCAAATATTATCGGTGGGAAAGCCTAAACGTGTACGTCGTTTTCATAATTTTCGCAGCTCAACATTCTCGGACCCAACACCTATTGGACACTATTATAAACTTTTAATAACAATCCAAAAATCACTTTTCACATTCAGAATTACGTATAAATTTTCAGTCGGCACTCAATATTTTAGGCAATAATATACTTACCTAAAAAAACAAAAAATTTTTGCACAACAAGATAATTCCTTACTAAAATGGCTCCGTTCCATTCTTTACAGGTATCTCTAACTTTTTGTATCGACCTTTTCTATAGGAAAATAAAGAATAGCGAGAGTCGTACGAGGGTGCGTTCAGCTAACAATTAAATGTTTTATAAATATTGGTTTAATGTAGCTAACTACATGTAGCATGTTAGCCATTTAATAAAGAATACTAGTCAGTGTATGCTAATGGATTTAGAAGTAGGCAAAAATCGTATGACATCATAACTCATTTAACTTACTTTACTTTACCTTACTTTTACTTTTTTGAGTCCGGATTTTTCTCTAATTTTAATTGAGGTTCTGGGCCCAGTAATGGGATACGTCGATTGCTGCATCGCTGACCAACCATCATCGAGGGTGCAGATTGAGGCACACTTAGAGCATGATAGAAGGTGTTCCATATTTTGTTGTTCTCTACACTCCACATAGATCTCCGTTTGTAGATTTCATTTCATTTTGTTTGTCTTTACTGGGGCTACGCCGGTTATAGTACGGTTTAAAGTCCTCTTGGTCTTCCATTCGATACTCCTATCAGGGGGTCTCTCTTCTGGGGGTAGTGGGTACTTTTCTCGCGGGTCGACTTTCACATGTTGCATGAAAGTTTGTCTGGATTTTAGCCTTGAGTGGTTGGGCTCCGTGTTATACAATGAGTGGCGTTCATCACAGATTTGTTTCTATATATTTAGCAGTTGCTCTGCGTTCTTTGGGTAGCGAATGAGGTAGGTTTCATGCGTCCGGTTATTATCCTGCATGTATCATTCAGGGCTACACCAACTTGTTTTGTGTGGGCTGATCGGTTCCAGACTGGGCAGATGTATTTTCCTGTTGAAAAACACATTGCCCATGCAGTTATTCTCAAAGTCTCAGGACGCGTGCCTCAACTACCTCCAGTAGGTTTTTTTAGTAAGGCGTTCCTGGTAGCGACTTTTTGTCTTACATTCTGACAGTGATGCTTATATGTTAAAGACCTGTCCAACATTACTTCGAGGTACTTAGGTTTGTCTGTGTGTCTCAAAAGCTTTCCCTCCCATGCGACCTGCAGTTTCCCTCGCGCCTAGCGCATGTTCAGAAGGAAAGCGCTTACTTGTGTTTTTGAGGAATTCGGCTTCAGGTAGTTTTCCTTGTAGTATTTAGACATACTGGATAGGGCAGCCTCAAACCTTCCTTCGATATTGTAGAAGTCCTGTGATTGTTCCACATTGTATGCCTTCATTTAATTCATTGATGTCAAATGGTGCGGCGTAAAAGTTAGATTTGCCTTGAGGAGGTTTTGTTAGTTTCTGTGGTTTTACCATTCAACAACAATTGGTGGACCACCTGGTCTGCGGTTACGTTCGTGATACCCCGTCGTTCCGTAGAGTCTCCGCTTAGTTTCTTTACCATTTAACGGTAAGCACTGTGGTTTTGTTCTCTAGGAGGTAATAATACGACGGATCATTCTTCACCCTTGAAATGTAAGCTCTCGCACATCTCTTCAAACAAGTGATTTTTTGAGCATTTAAAATGTGGAATAGATGGATCTTCCGCCTTACATCCCTGACTTGGCATAAAACTTTTTTTTTTATTTCCGCACATGAAGAACAAACTGTTTGACCAACGATTTTTTCCACTGGAAGGGGCAGTTAAATCGTTCAAAAACCATGTTTTGGCGATACCATAATTACAGTGGCAAATATACTTTTCGAGTACATCGAGAAGCATGCAATAGTCGATTAATTATCGTGAAAATATTGTAAACAACAATAAAACTATTTTTAATGATAAATATTTTGTTTTTTGTTTGTCGTTCCCAAGATATAAACAGCTACCCACATATATGTTAATTTTTTAAATTATTCACTTGGGCTATTTCATCATACGCCCAGTCACAATATACATTATACTTAAAAATGCGCAAGCATCGTATTATTAGCTACATATTTTGAATAATTAACATAAATGTTTTGTTACCCTTTTATTTTGTAATTGATAATTTAAAGCAACGTATTTGTGGTTATTAATTCGAACTTTATTCCTACACAATAAAGTTTCGAATCAAGTAAAGGATATTATCATTAAATTTACATACCCTACAAATTATTGATAGCAAAGCTCAGTGGGTTTCATTCTAAATTTGTAAAATATAGAGTTACGAAGAAACAGCGTTTGTATAAGATAAAAGTCAGGACAATAAACAATTTATTAACAATAAGTGTTTAATTATTACATAAAAAAAATCAGAACCACATAATAAAAGATTAATACCCTCGATTTGAAATCTATAACATTAAACGTGTTGTCAAAATTAAAAGTTGAAATTTCTTATGAAAAAAAAAGAGTATTTTTTTGTACTGACCCTGTTTAAAAGATAAAGTTCACCATAGTGACAAGATACTATGAGGAAGTTACAACAGTAATAAACGAGGGAATAAAATTACAATAGTAGGTAATACAACAAGTGAAGAAAGTTGGTAAAACATTTAGTTGGATACAAAAAAAATGGTACACTTTTAGGTAAACTATATAATAAGATAAATTAAATAATGCCTCTAACTTCAAGACAATATAGCTAAAGGATTTTAAAATAATTCGTTTTCTGTCAAGGCACGATAAGGAAAGAAGATAATTAGTCTTCTGCAGAGACACGATAAGAAAAGATGAGAATAGATGCGCTTTTTAAAACTTTGAGGGGACCACCAGGTGGAGACAAAATTCTACAGATATGCTTCAAATAAGCAATAAGTGAAAGATAAAAATTAAAACTCGCCTCTATTCCTCCTAATAAAGTAAGTTGGAACTTTTTGAACATCGTTTTTTTTTTATATGGTTTTGGCTCCAATGTGCCTCGTAGAGTCCTTGTCAATTTCTCCAGATAAGCATACTATCAGCTCAGGAATTTTAGATGGCACAATGTTCAGTACCCTTCAGATACATTTTATCTTGGTAATAGTGTTAAAAACATGAAACTAGGCAGTAAAAATTTTAACACAACGTTAGGTTGCCAAATTCTTTAACAACAGGTATTTTTATTAAAGGAAATAGGTAATTCAGACCAATCACAGGTCTTTAAGATAATTTTCATGGATTCGTATTAAGATGGCCCACCATGAATTAAGAAAAATATGCTGTAAAATGAACATTATTATTAAAAGCCAAATAAATTTATGCTCGGGAGATACATTTAAACATAATTAAACAAAATAAAAGGTAATTTATATTTTAGAGAAGATAATCTATTAAATTTTGAAAAGAATTTTGAGAGAACGAATAAACGTACTGCGTCAGCGAATTAAGCCTCGAGTTCATGATTCCGGTTCCCCACTACATGGAAAAAAATTACCAAACAAAAACGTTTGATAGATTTTTTTTCAATTTAGCAGAATAAACCAACCGAATCAAAAAAGTGACTAACTGACAAAAATAATATGAGATAATTACCTTCTTTCTTTTCACCAGAACACTTTTTTGGAAGCAAATAAAATTTTTCTACATAAAAATTGAACCGACTTCTAAAAGTGCGCTAAAAAGTGAAAAATAACTATAAATTTTTATATGAAATTAAAATTTTTGAAGTCAGCGCCAAAATAATACCTGACAAAATGTGATTCGCATAAACAGATTAAAAATAGTTTATTTGTAATTTCATTTAGAAATAATTTGGCGCCCACCTCAAAAATTTCAATTTCATATAAAAATTTATTGTTATTTTTCACTTTTTAGCTCATTTTTACATGTTGGTTCAATTTTTTTTTATAAAAATTTTATTTTTTTGTTTTTAGTTTTGAATTTATTCTGATATCCCTAAATTATTTGAACTAAGTACTAATCGAGAGTTGTGTAACTCACAATGACTCCAAGGTGGCAAAAAAGTACCCGATTTATCCAAAGTTGTAAATCACCCTAAAATGAAGCTCTAAAAATTCTTTGATTCTTAGAGTTCTCCAAATACCAGTAAAATTGTGTCAAGCAAATATTTAGTCTGTCATAGTAAATCCACTATCTTAAATTTCAAATTAATTTTAGGTTGATAATATTGGCCTCAAAACCATCCAATATCGATATTTAAAGAACTTGAGACGTAAATTTCTTAGCCTGATATATTTTATATTACATATTGAGTGTGTATACGCCCCAAGAACCCCGCAGTAGCAATTTTATTTAAAATATGAAAATGAAAAATTTTCAGTCTCTCATACTGTATCTTAACCTAATAGTTATAAAAAATTAACTTCATATTCGTAATACACGACCCCGAAAACTTCCTAATATCAAATCTGAAAAAATGCAAATAAGGAGAAATTTTCAATCCACCATATTGGATCCGCCATATTGCATTAAAAAATAATCTTAACGTCTTAATCTAAATCTAAACCCTTTAAAGCCCCCTAATACCAGTTTTGGATGAAATCTGGAAATTTAAAATTTCCATACCGTCATATTGCATCTTACATATTAAATTTTCTTAAAATAATTTCATATTTGCTATTTATATCCTCAAAAATGATTCAGTCCCACTTTTGAACAAAATCGAAAAATGTAAAATTTTTAGTTTGCTATATTGGATTCGTCATATTGAATCCTGAAAAAATACTTTTAAATTCATAGTTTACACTCTCAAGAACCCAATATATCAGTTTTGGAGAAAATTGAAAATTTAAAATTTTAGGAGGCCATATTGAATCCGCCGGATTGAATTTTTCAAAATATATTTTAAATTCGTAATTAACACTAACACAAAACCTCCAATACTGATTTTAGAAAAAATTGAGAGGTAGAATTTTTAATCCGCCATATTTAATTTTTTTAAAATAATTTCAGATTCGTAATGTGCGATCCTAAAAACTCCCCCATACCAATTTTGAAAAAAATCAGATAAAATTTATTTTTATCCGCCATATTGGATACGCCATATCGAATTCTTTAAAAATAATTTTAGATTCGTTATATGCGACCCCAAGATCTTCCCTATATCAATTTTGGAGAAAATCGGACAAAATTAATTTTTTTGTTCTCCATATTGGATCCGCCATATTGAATTTTTTTTAAATAATTTTAGATTCATTGTGTACGATCCCAAAAATTCCTACATTGCAATTTTGGAGAAAGTCAGACAAAATTAATCTTTTTGACCGAAATATTGTAGTCCCATCTTGGATATTACTGCACCAATTTCATCTAAAAAAATATGAGATCACCGCAGCAACTTCCTGAATATAACGTAAAAAATTTCATTCAAATCGGTGCCGCCGTTCCGGAGTAATCGGTGTACATACATAAAAAAATACATAGTTGACGAACTGAGAACTTCCTTCCTTTAGAAGACGTTTAAAAACTGACATATACGAAAAATGATTCCATGAACGATGTTTACTTGTGATCGATAATGACGTGCGTACTATCTCAACTGATAATATACAAAGAAAGGAGCATCTTTTCGTCCTTACGAGGATGTTAGGAAAAATAGGATGATGGAATAACAAAAATTCCTTATCAGCTTAACAGACAAGAATAATTATTTGCAATCGGAGTCCTTCAAATAAATAAACATTGCAAATACTAAAATTATGAATTATACTTGCACAAGCATCAATACTGGTCAGAAACCTGTAGGAACGTTGGAGACGTAAAAAATTAACTTATATACGGAGAACCACACTGCAAATATTTTTAGAAGACCTGGTCTAGAAAGATAAATGATGCATTCTGAAATATAGATATTCCATTAAGTCTAAAAAAAAGCATACTAATTCTTGTATTCTACCAATAAAACAGATGGATTATGGATCTTTTTCCTCCTTTCTCAACCGCTATTTGTCCACTTCTGGACATATGTTTCTCTCAATCTTCTTCACGTCGCTCTGTTCTGTGCCATACTCATCCATCCTTTACTCGCTACCCTCTGATATTGCTCACTCATTGCTTTTGTGGTCATCTCATACTCCCTTTTGTCTGCCGGGATTTCCATTATATTATTGCATATGTCAATCTATCGGGCAATATGTTCTGCTTACCTTCACTTCATCCTTTCTGCCTCTTCATTTACGTCTATAATTTTTGTTTCCCCTGATATTTACATTTCGTTTCTACCCCGTAACGAAATACCAAGCATGGTTCAGTCCATAGATCTTTGTGATATCCTAAGCTTTTGCGTAAACTTTTGTGTAGCTAATCAGTAAGTCCAGACTGACAGGACGCAGGAACGACTCAATCAGACCACTAATAATGGAGAAACACCGGAAAGTTTAGCATTTTCCCAAAAATTCATATCTCCATAATTTTTGTAGCGCTAGCCCTGGGTGAAATAATAGCAATTTATTTGTACTTTATCTGTGCCAAAACTAGGCGCCCTTGATTCATTAGATTTTGCATAATTGCCATTTGAAATTATTAGTGCTTTTTTCAGCGCGTATCGATGCATCATGGATGGCCCGATTTTAATTTTGTAAAAAGATTTTGGAAATAGAAGTATCATTACACAAACCTATATTTTCATTTTGTATCAAATAGTCTGTGAAATATGTGCTATGAATGCTAGCAACACGACGGAAAACAGCTGAACACGTGAAATTTGAAGAGCAGTGCGGAAGCACGGCTGCTGAGGGGACGTATTTATCTAGTACATACGTTTGAGAAATTTAGCAGTCTGAGGATACACATGATCTTTAAAATTTTGTTTTTTAAGGTATAATTTTATGTAATCTATATGAATGGTCACCTTAATATATTTATTCAAAAGAAAACTACAATAAAATATTTTAGACAAAGTGCTTTTCAGCTTATTTTGTTATAGTTTTTCTTATCTATGTAGTTAGTCTTGTTAACCAACAATTTACTTAAATATTTATTTAAAATATTTAAATAATGATAAAATAAAGTTCATAAGTAAGTTTAGAAGTAAAAAACATCTAAATCCAGTAAAAATCAGATAATAACATGTTGATATATGAGCTGCCGGATGATGAGGTCACAAATCAGCACGGTGTTGTAGGAGTTGTTGGCTGACCACAGTTATAGCTGTAATGAATTATATAAAAATGAGATCTTTAAAATCAACAATGCTTTATGCCCTTTGAAAATATATGAATGCAGCACATTCAGTTTTACATTTTCATTGGGTATCAAGTTGGTTATCACATGGCAAATTTCTTCAACATTTTGGTAAATTAAAAGATTTAGTCGAATATCACGATATTCTGGCTAGTAGTTATCTCTAGCCGTTTTCAAGTGAAACTGAAGGAATTCTTAAGCTATTCAATTATTTGTACTAAAATGTACTAAATGTAGTGGAGTGTGACCGAGATCAGCGCAGTCTTGCCTGCTATACTTAGATCCTATTTATGCTTCATTTAGTTTTAATTTCCCAATACTAAGAAGTGGCTTCTGTAGTTTCCTTATCTAAAAATGGCTTATTAAGGCAATTCGGGTTCTGATGTATAACCGCGACTTCTTTAAATCCCCTTTTTCCAGTGTTATTCTCAGTGTAGGATCCAAGCTTCAGCCCATTTTATTTGAGATGTGTTCTTCTGATGTCATCTGAGCCTTACCTCAAGAAGTTTCTTTGTTTCCTCAACGTAAGAGTAGCCTCATTCACATGGTATTTGATACATACAGTTCTTTACTTTTACCCTTTAAGTTGTTGGTTTGAACCTAATGAGCAGGCTTCTCAGAAAGTTATTTTAATTGAAAACAACTTTGTTATTGTATCGTTTTCCTATTCTTGTAACTTTTTCCAAAATGCTTCTAACATCGGAGATGTTCTACACTGGTTTTCATTCCTTGTTCATTGTTCATCTTGTCCTATTCCTGTTTCAGCGTCTGATCAACCAGACTTACTGGGTATTCATTGCCTGTCACTGTGTGTGAAATGGAAGTACAACTAGATGATCTTTTTATTAGCTTTGACGAGGAAAGCCTATACACGGACGTTCTAGTTAAGGAGTCGCTAAACATCATCAAGAAGAATCTTGAAGACGACCAGAAATTAGCAGAAAGAATATCTCTACCACCACACGCCCTCATGGAGTTGATGGAATGTTATTTGACCAATTTCCATTTCCAAGAAAGGGAAAAATTTTTAATCCAGGAGGATAGACCACCAATGGGATCTTCGCTGTCACTGGTAGTTCCAAACATTTTTATGGGCTGATTCGAGACCTTCGCAATTGAATCCGCAAATAGAAAACCAAAATTATGGATTAGATATGTATATCACACCTTCATTATCTGGAATGGAAACGATGAAGAACTTTAAAACGTCCTTTCTTATTTCAAAAATATCAGCCTAACCATTAAACTTACTAAGGAGAAGGAAGTGTAAAATAAATTACCATTTTTAGATCTACATGCAGGATAATACCTAGACTATTCATCCAATTACTCCAACAACACCAAATATTGTAAGAAATCTTGTAGATAGAGCATTGAATTTTTGCAACTTTAGCATGAAATTGATGAGAGATCACATTAAAACTGACTTCACAGTCGACAGATACCCAGTAAATCCAATGGATAAGATTCGGAGGCAACGTAGAAATAGGACAAGTCGACAACAGATGATAAACAAAACCCCTATATTAGAGGAATTTTGAAAATAAAAGAGTAGGAAAACGATATAACATCAACATTGTTTTCAATTGAAATAATTCTTTCAGAAGTCTGCTGACTAGGATAAAAATAACTTCATCATATTCTCTTATTTTCTTCGAGATTTCCTTCATATATAAAATTGTGAAGAAAGAGTGTGTTCCTTGTTATCTAGTGGTGTTCGTTTTAAGGTTAGTTATAACATCGTTTCTTAATTTTAGAGGGTGGCCATTCTGTTGTAAATTTGATTGAAGAAATTTCTTTGTTGCATATAGCTATTACTGGATTATTAAGATTGCTTATAATTCCTCGTTTGGTTATACAAGAATGATTGGATCAGTGGTTGGGATATTGTCCAGTATATATTGGCTTCCTGTGTACTGAAGTTTTAGTAATTTCATTTGAACGGTCGACTATGACATTTAGGAAGGACAATTGATTATTTACCACTTTTGTTTGGCAAAAATCAATTCTTGGTCGAACGGAGTTTAGGTGAGTCAAGAAATCATTTAGTTCTTGATCGTTACTCTTCCAAATGATAAAAGTATCGATATATTTCAACCAAACTTTCGATTCTATGGTTTCTGTTTCTATAGCATGAGTTTAGAACCATATATGTTTGCTATGACTTGAGAGAGCGAACTAATTGGAAACTCGTCTTCCTGCGAGTAGAATCTGATCTTTACTTGAAAATAAAGCCCATCACATCGTCCAGTGGAAACGTGGTTCTATTAATAATATCCATAAAATATGTAGAATTTTAGATATACGTGGTTATCTGATGTTTAAGAAAAACTTCTCTAGTGTAGGTGTTGGAGATCTTATAGAGCTGGTTATTGATTTTAATCGTATGTTAGTGATGTGAATTTTTGTTAGTCTGTAAAAATGTACTGGCTTACTTTAGTATGGTTTGAGTACCGATCGTAGTTTTTCAGGTTCAGTAGATTTATGACTCTATAGATTTGCTTAGGTCACCAGGTAGCAGTTTGTTGCATTTCCTTTGTCTGCTGATAACATTTTGATGAATGCAGCTTCAGTTTTATTTTGACTATTTCTTGTGGAATATTTTATAAATAATCATTGAATTTACGTATGAAAATATAAATATTCTTTTTATAAAAAACGTATTCTGAAAATTCAGGCAAAAATTTCAAATTTGTGCTTTTAAAGGACTGCTCTATATTTAAAGATCCTGCTGTAAAGAAGAAAAAGTTTCTTCAAATCAGAGAACACAAATGTTTGATTTACAAAAGGATGATTATGCTGAGAAAAGACAGTTATTTCACTAATTATTGAATCGGTTAACTACAGTTATATTTTTATTTATAGATTCAGCACTCTGTATATTATTATCCGACAATATATTTCTTCAACGCGTTTGGCTCCCCATATTTTTAATTTAATTTCTTGTATTTTTTGTAACTTGTATAATTTAGTTTTTCGAATACTAACCTTTCGATCTGTATGGGTTCATTCGTCCGTAAATTATACGATACTCGTACAGCGCAGCTTTTTTGTGTGGCGGGAATGATATATTATAATATCTGTTTTACAGATCATTTAATACGACAAAAACATACAAAAAACTAGAGAATTTCTTTTTATTAGAAATAGATTTGGGGAGAAAATATAAAAGCCAGAATGACATCACTTACTTCATTCTAGTTCACAACAAAGATTATCCTCCGACTCTAAATGATTAATTATACATTTAAACGATTTAGAGCAGAGCCAAATTTCGTGCCGTTGACGTGAACAAGTTGTTTATTTTGCCGAAAGTCCTTTGAAAAGACAACATTATGAGAGAAAACGTAAACTTCAGTAACTTTACGTAGGCTGTCGAGTGATCAATGTAAGCAACTGTAAGGGAGCAAAAGTTCATTAAGACATACTTATTTTATGTTGAATAATTTAAATTTGTTAATTTAAACGAAGGAATTCTCTTGCCACTCTGTATATGAATTCGGACCATTGGCATGTATGTTTTATGTCTTTACCTAAAAATCCTTACCCATTAAAGAAAATATAAATCAATTAATAAACTTAAGCATCGATGCAGCTTTATTACTTTTGGTTCGTTTATATTTTTTCTAAAAGGAAATATAAAACTAGACATTTTTTTGACATGATTCGTGGTACCCTCGTTAATATTTTAAAATAAATCTGTCAAAAACCTGTACATTTTTTTATATAATCAACTTTGTAAAGTGTTGAGGATTAAGCGCTAAAGATATTTTCAACATGCGGTCGGAATCCGCCAACGGACTGTTAGTAAACTTTTCCGTCATAAGAAAAAAAATATGTTTAAATAAGATCGCAATATATTTATTTGTTCATATATACAAAGCTTCCATCTTTTGGTAATTTTTTACCTGTTTGATAAAAAATCGGAACAAGTAAAATGTGAGAAATGGCTAAAAGAGTGAGTAGGTTTTTTTCCATGGCCAAAGACGGGAAGTTTTATTTATCGAAAGATGTAAAATAGTTTGATTACGTTTTTGTACAAAAATTATTAGTTTTAAGATGCTTAGGTCAAATCGGGCATTAAATATTCAACATACGGATGGATAACATCCTTTACAAATGAAAAAGTAAAATTTTCAGAAACGAAATCACCTTGTGGATGCGTCGATGTGTCTTGAAATAACGGTCAATTGGTGGAACGACTGTGGGGTGGTATTAACACATATGAGTAGGGGTTCCGAGGATTGTAAATTTAAGTGTGTCTTAAAAAAGTAATTATCATCAGTTGCGATTTAGAATTTGTCTAAGTCAGTTTGGTGTGTGTTTCAGTATTTAATCAGAGTAAGAAAATTTGCTGTCTTTTCTGTTAGTTTTGTCTTGTTTTCTTTTTTATCTTGCTGTTAAAATAGAAGGGAAATTCATTTTCCCATTAAAGAAGGGCGTGCTCCGTTCTTTTCCATTATTTAAACAATTTAAATAGCTGTTCTCTTGTATTTCTATTATTTTTTGTTCTTCCTTTTCAAAAGCAATCTGTTCAAAATTGGTTTTATTTCATTAACGAAGTAAATGTCACGGCCTATACAAGTTTATATTTTAAATACTTTAAAGTGTATCGAAATATTATTAATTGACTTTTAAAAGAAAGACGTTCTAAATTTGACCGTTTTAGGTATTGGAAAATTCCCAAAATCAAAGAAACTTTTTTATTGTTCAGTTTCATCTGGTCTACGATTTTGGAAAAAATGGGTACTATTTTGTTACCTTAGAAACTCAACTCAATTCAAAATTAAAAATCTAAAAATAATTTTTTTCTAAAAAAATTTAATCGACATCTGAAAAACGCCAAAAAGAAAAAAATAATATAAATTTTTATATAATATTGAAATTTTTGAAGTCGGTGTAATTTATTACTAAATGAAACAAATAACTATTAACAAAGCCATTACAAAAAAAGTGTTTCTCAATTTTTTTATGTGAATCAAAAATTCAATCTCATATAAAAATTTGTATTATTATTTTTCAAATTTTAGGGAATTTTTAATGTTTTATTATTTTTTCTTTGTTAGATAACTTTAACTGTTTTGAGAAACTCGTTTGTGTTTTAATTAATAAAAACTTTCTTGTGGGTAATCACGCGGGTATGCAATTGTGTACCAGAAGAATCCTGACATATTGAGCTAAACGACAGTTTCTCCTGAAATTGTATGCTCTAGACATGTAGTACTAAAACTGCAAAAGTCAAAGAAAATCGTCCAGACTACGAGAATGCCTTTGTCATAGTGGGTTTTGTACTTAAGTATAAACTCAATCCTATAAGGATAGCTACTAAATAGAATGCGACAGCAGTAAATCGTGGACAAAATGGCCATACGCTACCAACATCCATAATCAAATTCTGTCACACAATTATTTAAAATATTTTTGATTTATATTAGTTTTAGATGGGATGTTCCATAAGTATTTATGCACGGGACAGCAGGTGATTCTTTTTACAAAATTATTAATATTTAGGTCAAATGATCTTAGTTCAAATGGTAATAGTAATCAGATATAGTTTTAAAATTAATATTTTATATTATTTTCTTTTTAAACCACAATAACAAATTTAAACACTTGAAAAAAATGGCTATTGAGCGTTTTTTGAAGCAGAAAATAGTTTTGCTGGTAGTTACCGAGACCGTATCTTTAAAACGTCATGATTCTTATCTGTATTAGTTCATCTTTTTTTTTTAATTCTATTCCTCCGTCTGTTCTATGTATTTTTAAATATCACTATGAATATTTTTTTTTGAGGTATTTGCTCTTGAAATTACCATTAAAACCAATTTTTAATAATGCTTAATGATATTACAATTTGTCAAAAATAGTAAAATACGCTTTCAAACTTAATTTCTGTCAGATTTACTTGTATTTTTTTCAGTAATTTGTAGGTGTTTTATGAATCTCCAACAAATTTAAATTAAAATAACTAGGCACAATTTATTTTCAAATTCTGAGATGTAAGATAAGATCTGCGTAAACGCTCTAGTAAAATTTATTAGGCGCCGTGTTTATTAACGATATTCATGAATAATCGCAAGTAGAAATCAGTTATATACCTGAGTTACACTGGAATATTTACTTATTGCTCAGGTAATATTCAAGATAGAGAACTTAGAATAAATTCTTCATCCTATACCTCCATTTTTTTTTGGTCTATTTGTGTAAATGTTAATTTCATCTGTCACATCTGCTCTGAGAGTCAGGGGCGGATCCAGCCTCTCTCTTTGGGGGGGCGGTGATATCACAAAAGTACAGTATGGCAAGAAAAACAAGTTGTCAACGGGGGGGGGGGGAGTGCAAGAAGCATATTCATTCCTAATATAAAAGGCAGAATGGGTTCTATTTTCCTGAACTCAAAGCTCTTGGGGGGGGGGGGGGGGCGATCGCACGTATACACCTCCTATACTCTATTCAAGAACTAGAGACAATAATACAACTGTTAACGAAACCTCCAACGTACCTGCCCCAGTATCGCTGGTTACTAAGAACTGCCGTAAATCTAATTATATTTCATTATATTCAAATATATTTTATAAATTTACTGCAACATAAAAATTCTGATGGTTTAATTTAATTTCTGTCAATGAGCAAAGTACACTTTACAGTTTGTTCTTAGTGATTTATCTTATTTGAGCTTGTTTTTATATATTATTTGAGATTAGTGAGATACCCTAAAGATATGGCTTTCATCTCTATTTTTATTCCAAAATCGTTAAACAATGGCATTTTTTCCTTAACGAAAAACTTATTACGATGAATGTTTATGATGCCTTAAGATACCAATATCTAGATAATAATGTTAAAAGCTCTGTTGAGTTCTGATGCAACATGACAGGAGTTGGAAAATCTACTATGTACCGAATACTGAAGGAGAAAAAACGACTGGAATTGTTAGTACTCCCAAGCCACATTCGATCACAGGCAGATGAAAAACCGCATTGGAAGAAGAAATGAAAACTGTAATTGAAGGAGTTGTATATACATTTTATTATGAGGAGCAGATCCCAACCGTCTACAAAATTCTAACTAAAATTAATGAAGATCGCGATTTACCTGAAATTAAAAGAACTGATCTCTGGAAATTGCTCGGAGAACTTAATTTTTGCTGGGAAAAACGAGATAGAAAATTTGTTCTTATAGATCGTCCAGAAACTGTCCGTTGGAGAAGTAAATATCTCTCTGAAGTAAAAGGTAGAGTTGCTAGAAATAACATATTTAACAAAATTAGTAATTTAACTGAACTTTTGAAAGTTACTGTAGAAAATTGGGAAAAATCCATATAATAAAAGAATTAAAAAAAAAGTGAGAACTCGATCTCATGATCGGTAAGATAGAGGAACCAATTATAATTAATTTGAGCGGAAATAGTTTCAATGACTTTGATTAGGAATTAGATACGTAGTGTTTACTAGTGTACAATTTATTATTTAAATTTTTGTTTTTGTTGTATTTTATTGCTTAATGTTGTTTATATGTTTTTTTATTTTTTATATATTTTTATTTTAGTGTGTCCCACTCTTTAATTTTATATATATTTAATTCTAATTAGCCGTAAGTTTTTTATTGTTTTATTATTGTATTTGTGTCTTTTTCTTAAGCGTGTAGAATTAATATGTTTATCTTATTTTTTGGGAGGTATCATATTTCCACAAATTAAACTAAATTAAGATATCAATATAATAGAAATAAAAATAAGTAGGTCTAATTTTAATTACAACATAAAAAATTTAATTACATTTGAATCCCTTTTTAGTGTTTAATTGTTATTCTGCAGTTGGTTTAAGAAATAAATAAACTGAAACGTCAAATACCCTAAAAATGTTTTTAATTAATAATAAAATGACCGATAACCCCAAAAATATTTTAATATTATATGGACGAATTTTTTTTTTTATATATGTTTACCTTTTTGTATTTTTGACAATGGATATTTTGTAAGTATTTAAATTATAACTTCGAATTTTTTGAGAGAATAAGGCTACGTTTTAGTCCATTATTATAGATCGGTATTTTTGATTATAAAATTTCTAACCCATCCCTATGAAAAATATATGTGTCTAACTGATTTTGCTAAAGACACCGGACTAAATAACACAGGTAGTTTGCGAAGAGAAAAAGGATAAAAAATGATTTATTACTCTCTCTAGTTCTTAAATAAACTGTAGTATAAGAGGAAACATCGGGTCTATTTTCCTAAACTCAAAGCGCTTGGGGGGGGGGGGGCGATCGCCCCCCCCCCTGGATCCGCGCCTGATCTGAAGGCGTACAATCGTATTCAGTATTTCCATTCACAAGTGACACCGTTCCGCATAAGTCAGAGCAGTTTTCATGACTTCTGGAATGCTATTTTTTGAATTTGTTCTATTTTTTGGATTGCTCTTGTCTAATTCGTTTTTAGTTTCCATACAACAGCTTAATATCTTAGCAAGGGCTTTGTGACACAGTATATATGCTATACATGTTTTCTTTATTCTGTTTTCCAAGTGAGTATTCCGTGACACTGCCAAAGATTACACCTAGGTATTTAACCTTCATCAAGATGTTTAGTTTGGTTTTTAGGAGTGTAGCTATTTTTCTTTTATTAGTGACAAAGAGCATCTCTGTTTTTTTTTCGAGTTTAAGGATATTGAGTTCTTTTAATATTACTCTATTATTATTCTTAGTACAGTCTGTATTCGTTCACAAAATACCCTCTCGAATTTTTCTATTTGTAGGATGCTAGTCATCTGCGTAAGCACTGGTGTAGCAATATTCGTTGTTAAGGTGGCTGATCTGCAATACAGGTAATTTTTCCGGCAAATACAGGGTATCGAAAACCTTTTCAAAATTGATAAATATTAATATGAGTGGTTCGATATTTCCTTCAAACTTCTCTATAAGGATCTTCATTGTCTGCGAATGATCATTGGAACTGTATTCATTTCGAAAATCTGCCTGTTCTTGCGGTTAATAAAAATCTACCTTTTGTTCAAAACGTTTAATTATGATTTTCGTAAACAATATATACAGGGTGAGTCAACGATTGGATGAAGTAGGTTTGTGCCTTTTCGGCGAAATTAACAAAGAAACTATATTTATTGTTTGATACAGTTTATTTTTGCGCAGATTTTAAAAATATTTAGGACTCTACAGGGTGAGCCAAAAAACTAGGACAGCATAAAGTTGTATTTTTTTAAATAGAACATCCTATATACGAATCGTATTTTCGATTTAGCTTATAATTTTAAATCTTTTTTATTAAGGGTTTACTATAACAAAACTTTATAGTTTCTGAGATAATTAAGTTTAAAGAAAAAAAGTCACATTTTCAAGCATCAATTCAATCCTAAATAACCTTTTTAATTTTGTGACAAATATATTCAAATTTGGAATTTAGCAAGGCCAAGGACAAGTTAACATAATTTTTACCTAATATTTGCAATAAAAGCTACAGGGTGTTGAACACATCGGCTCAAATTTGAACAAGTTTAAATGAATAAATATCTTTTTTTTTTAAATGGTACACCCTGTATATTTTCATGTGATTTAATAGAGTAATAAAAACCCTAAAAGTTTTGTTCAATATATCCTATACCTATTTATAATAGTTTTTGAGATATTTCAGTTTTTCTTATTTTCCATACTTTTTTACAGAAATAGTCTTCATTATCATAGTAGCCATGGCAAAAACAATCTAAAAGAACATTTTTCTGTCTGTCAAATTTATAACCGCAATCGCTTCTTTTGGTTTTTATGTAGTGTAGTTTGGTTTTTTTTTGCATTCATCTTATATTGTAAAATGAATTTTCCAAAGAATGAGTTAATAGATATGATTTATACAATAGGAGAGGCTCAAAAAAATTGCCTTCTTGCTCAAAGAATTTACAAAATGAAGTATCCTGATCGACGCCAGCCTAATACCCATACTTTTCAAAACTTAATGCAAAGATTTGATTCTTCTGGTACTGTTGATTATCCAAAACGTAAAGTGGTCAACAAACCAGTAACTAATGAAGAAAAAGAACTACAAGTATTGTTAAATGTTCAGGAAAATCCTTATATTGGTAGCCGTCAGTTAGCAGCATTATGTGAAACATCACAATCCACCGCTATTCGTACTACCAAGAAATATAGGTATCATCCATATCACATGGAATTACACCAAGAATTGCATGGACAGGATTTTGAAAGTCGTGTAAACTTTTGTCGTACAATAAATGCGGAGATTCAATTAAATCCAAATTTATTATGCAAGGTAATGTTTAGTGATGAAGCTACTTTTAGAAGTAACGGTGCCGTAAATAGACGCAACATTCATTATTATGCCACAGAAAACCCATTTTGGATTAGAGAGGTGCAACATCAAAACCACTGGTCATTAAATGTTTGGTGTGGTATTCATCATAATCGAATTATTGGACCCCACTTTTTTAATGAACCACTAAATGGCCATAGTTACCTGAACTTTCTACAAGAAGAACTACCCCAACTGCTTCAAGGTCTCGATAGGGATGAGCTCGACAGTATGTGGTTCCAGAACGATGGTGCGTCTCCGCATTACCATCGTGAAGTTCGTGCGTTTTTGGATCAACGATATCCGCAAAAATGGATTGGACGTGGGGGTTTCATGGAGTGGCCACCAAGGTCTTGCGACATCACCCCATTAAATTTCTTCCTATGGGGTTATATTAAAAATAAGGTGTATGTTAATCCACCAACAACAGTGGAAGATATGCGAAACAGGATTAGGGATACCTGTAGAACAATAACGCCACTAATTTTGTCCAGGGTCCGAGAAAATCTGCAAAAAAGACTAAATTTGTGCATTGCACAAGAGGGTCGTTTATTCGAACACTTATTAAAAAGAAATAATTAATCTCAGTATTTAATAAGTAATTTTTTTGTTTCAATTTAGTATAAAAGTAAATATGTATTTGCCTTGTCGTTATTGTTGTGTTAATTTTTTCACATTATGTTTAATTAAACTATTGCCGTTGTAATATAACGAATAATGTATTTCATCATATTTAACCACTGTAAAAAAGTATGGAAAATAAGAAAAACTGAAATATCTCAAAAACTATTATAAATAGGTATAGGATATATTAAACAAAACTTTTAGGGTTTTTATTACTCTATTAAATAACATGAGAATATACAGGGTGTACCATTTAAAAAAAAAGATATTTATTCAGTTATACTTGTTCAAATTTGAGCCGATGTGTTCAACACCCTGTAGCTTCTATTGCAAATATTAGGTAAAAATTATGTTAACTTGTCCTTGGCCTTCCTAAATTCCAAATTTGAATATATTTGTCACAAAATTGAAAACGTTATTTAGGATTGAATTGATGCTTGAAAATGTGACTTTTTTCTTTAAACTTAATTATCTCAGAAACTATAAAGTTTTGTTATAGTAAACCATTAATAAAAAAGATTTAAAATTATAAGCTAAATCGAAAATATGATTCGTATATAGGGTGTCCTATTTAAAAAAATACAACTTTATGCTGTCCTAGTTTTTTGGCTAACCCTGTAGAGTCCTAAATATTTTTAAAATCTGCGTAAAAATAAACTGTATCAAACAATAAATATAGTTTCTTTGTTAATTTCACCGAAAAGGCACAAACCTACTTCATCCAATCGTTGACTCACCCTGTACAAATACGAGATTAACTGATGTGTCTATAGTTTATGTCTCCAGTCTTATGAACGAGGACTAGCACCGTGTAATTCCATTTGTTTGGAATTATGCTATTTTTCAAGCAGAGATTAAAAAGAAAAACTATAACTGTCAGCAGATCTTGTCCTTCCATCTTTACAGTGTGAATTACAATATGATCTTCGCCGAGACCTCTTTTTTCAATTCTCTAAGAAAGTTTTACTTATTTCTATATTAAATTTGACAATTTTTCTGAACTTTGGTTAATTAATTTATATATTTTTGATTTTGAAATTTCATTTATTGATTCCCTTTCCTGATTTTTATATAGGCTTCTATAAAACGCTTCTGCAATTTCTATAACTACATTCATATTAGAGAAACTACTTTAGTTCTATAACTGAAAAATAAAATAAGGACTGCCGTACTTGGTTCTAACACACTAAGAGACAAAGCACTATTGTAGATTGCAAGAATACCAGGAAAGGGTGGAGGCCTCTCCTCCATGGTAGTGTATCGCCACTTGTCGACCGGCTTCGACCTGGTTTGTTCTCGTCATCTGCGTAAGCTATGGTAGGTAGGCGGACACATAAAAAACACCAATCCTTTAACCAACTTCTATCGTACTAAATGTGAAGTCTTATACAAGCAACGCCATCTTTCAGCATTTCACTCAATTTGAATATATATTCGCATAAAGATCTATATACCAACAGTGGTTATAATATACATGCAGTTGGGTGTATATCTACGTTCATAATAGAGAAAATATTTTAGTTCTCAACCAATTGAAAACCCTTATGCAATAAGGATATATGTACTCTGTTCTTACATAGTTAGATACAAAACATTATCTCAGGTTGCAAGGACATATCGGGAAAGGATGGTTGCTTCTCCAAGGCAGTTCGCAGCCAACTGCAGACTGGTTTGGGAGTCGTTTGTGCTCATCTGTACACGGTAGGTATACTATAGTAAATTGTACTACTTCTGCAAATCTTTACCTGTTCCTTGTTTTATCAATTTCCTTCTAATTTTCTTCAATTTTTTATTGTTTATTCTCTGTTTTATATTTTTTTACGTCCTTTTCTTATCTTTTGAGTTTATTTTTTTTACAGTGGCGCGGTTGTGATGATGTAACGGCTTCTGTAATCGTTCAATGTTTCAATACCGCATAAAAAGTTGGGACGAATTCCTGGTTTATAGATTCTTTATATTCATCGATATTTTCTGGTTCGTTTCCAATAACTTTTTCTTCTTGTTTATCGTCTGTGTTCTTTCATCTTTTAGATTTACTTTAATTCTAACTCTAGCTGCTCGATAGTTGTTTCCATAAAAAGTTTTTTCATTATGGTGACAACTGAGATGTTTCTTTTTTGCTCTGTTTTAAAGAAATCAGTTTTTCTGTTAGAACGTCAATCTGAGCTGAGTCTTATTTTTAAAAAAGTTTGTCGTTACGTAGAGACGATGGTGGTGTAAAAAATTTAGTGGCATTTGTCCTATCTTGTTTTTATCATCCAAACAAACTTTCATATTGCTGTTTCAGGTTGATCAACTTACGTGTCAATTTTAGCATTAAAGTCAACCATGAGGAAAGTATAATGGCACCTTGATTCTTGTAATGTCATTTCCATGACTTCATAAATGTAGTTGAATTTTTCATTTTTATAACCTGGGTTATTTTCATTTAAAATATGTTAGGAAAAAAAGGTTACTTTCGCCTCAGAAGTATTGCTACACTGGTATTTATTTATAGACGCAAAAAAAGATAGAAAGGCTGTTTTGAGAGTTGGAAGCTAGAGGCGGCACCAGTTAGCAAAGTGCCGAGCTAGCCCCTATACCGCAGAGTAGGGGTGGGTATTTATTATAGGTGCCACCAAGTTTTAGCCGGGTAAACTTGGAAACCCCCCCACGTTGTTACTCGGGCCTAGCGTCCAACCTAGCTCTATAACTTGCTGCACCAAAATAACAAAAAAATAAAAATGATTAAATTAAATGAACACAACAAGAGGTGGTGGGATAAATGAAACTCGATGTTGTTAAAAAGAAATAAATGTTTATATTAATACTCTTAATCTTGATGATGGAGAAGTCTTGAGTTGTTGTTGATCTGGACTTCTTCTAGCTTCTATGATGGACTGGCTTATACCCGCAAGGGTGGATTCCTTATGCCCCTAAGGGTGGACCCTAATTTAAATAAAAATAAAAAAAAATAACAACAATGCCTCAAGACAAATGATCTTTATGTTAGAACAAACGACAAAAAAAAATTAATTACTGCCAAATTGTCAAGAAATTACATTAAATTTTTTTTTAAAAACATTAAGGTAAGCTACAAGTTAATTATAAAAGAAATACCTCACTTAAACCGCAAAATGAAACAATCATTTAGAGTAGTCGCTTGCTCTAACTATTGAGTCGAGTTATATAAAGGCGCGGATCCAAGGGGGGGGGCGGTAGGGGCGATCGCCCCCCAAAGGCTTTGAGTTCAGGAAAATGGACCCGATTTTGCCTCTTATACTTAGTTTCTTCAATAACTAGACAGAGTAATTTTTTTTTTCTTCGTAAAGTACCTGTGTTCCTTAGTCCGGCGACTTTGGCAAAATCCGTTAAACACCTATATTTTTCATAGGAGTGTATTTTTATTATTTTTAGCTTTGGCATATAAACCGTTTTAGGTACATTTGGACTAAAACGTAGCCTTATTCTTTCAAAAAATTCTAAGTTATAATTTAAATACTTACAAAATACCCAATGTCAATAATACAAGAAATTAAACATACATAAAAAATAAATTGGTCCAAATAATATTAAAATTTTTTGGGGCTATCGGTCATTTTATTATTAATTAAAAACATTTTTAGGACATTTGACGTTTCAGTTTATTGATTTCCTAAACCATCTGCAGAATTACAATTAAACACTAAAAAAAGATTCAAATGTAATTAATTTTTATATGATATTGTTAAAATTAGACCTATTTATTTTTATTTCTATTGCACTGACATCTTAATTTATTTTACTTTATTATATGGAAATCCGATAGCCCCAAAAAAATTAATTAATTATTAATTTACAAAATTAAAGAGTGGGACACACTAAAATAAAAAAATATAAAAAAAAATGTAAACAACATCAAACAATAAAAAACAACAAAAACAAAAATTTAAATAATAAGTTGTATTTACACTGGTAAACATTACATATCTAATTCGTAATTAAAGTCAGTAAAGCTATCTTCGTTCAAATTAACTATAATTGGTTCCTCTATCTCACCGATCATGAGATCGAGTTTCCACATTTTGCTTTATTCTTTTATTATATGGATTTTTCCCAATTTTCCGCAGTAATTTTATTCAAAAAAATCTTTCAAAAATCAGTTAAATTACTAATTTTGTAAGTTGTGTTATTTCTAACAACTCTACCTTTTACTTGAGAGAGATATTTCCTTCTCCAACGGACAGTTTCCGGACGATTATAAGAACAGATTTCCTATCTGGTTTTTCCCAGCAAAAATTAAGTTCCCTGAGCAATTTCCAGAGCTCAGTTCTTTTAATTTCAGGTAAATCCAGATCTTCATTGATTTTAGTTAGAATTTTGTCGACAGTTGTTACCTGCTTCTCATAATAAAATGTATGTACAACTCCTTTTATTGCAGTTTTCATCTCTTCTTCCAACGAGCTTTTTCGTCTGCCTGTGATCGAATGTGGCTTGGGAGTATTAATAATTCCAGTCGTTGTTTTCTCCTTCAGTATTCTGTACATAGTAGATTTTCCAACTCCTTTCATGTTGGAATACATCTCAATAGAGCTTTTAACATTATTATCTAGATATAGATATATTAAGGTGTCATAAACATTCATCGTAATAAGTTTTTCGTTGAGGAAAAAATGCCTTGGTTTAACGATTTTGGAATAATATAGAGGAAAAATTTTTAGGTATCTCACTAATTTCAAATAATATATACAGGTAACAGTTTTATTATTCTCTCTAGTTCTTGAATAGAGCATAGGAATGTGTATGCTTGCGATCGCCCCCCTCTCTCAAGAGCTTTGAGTTCAGGAAAATAGATTCGATTCTGCCTTTTATATTATTATGTGTATGCTGCTGGCACCACTCCCCTCCGTTGACAACTTGTATTTCTTGCGATAGTCTCCCCCCAAACGCTTTGAGTTCAGGAAAATAGACCCGATTCTGCCTCTTATACTAGGAATGTGTATAGTGCTGGCATCCCCCCCTCTCCAAGAGCTTCAAATTCAGAAAAATACACCCGACTATACCTTTTACACTAGAAATGGGAATGTTTCCGGTGTCTCCCCCCTCCCCCCGTCGACAACTTGCTTTCGCTTGCCATACTCTACTTTTGTGTTATCACCCCCCCCCCCCCCCCCCAAAGAGAGAGTTTGGATCCGCCCCTGGTTATATATATATATATATATATATATATATATATATATATAATTATTTCTTCAATTAAATCAATCATCACGAAACTGGACATAAAATTTATAACTCTAGACCACTGTATGATGACGTTACAATATTTGGTTTATATTTGGTTTATTAACAATAATTATTTTCAAATAAAGTGGGTTAAACCTGGCTAAAATAGAACGCGTATTAATTAACTCTATATTAACGTTATATATAAATAACAAAAAAACAGATATCCTCAAAATATGACCAAATAAATTACTACAATACCATATGAAAAGACAGGACACGCGTTCAGAAATTAACTTTTATTAAAAATAACTAGAAGATCAGAAAAAATTTCTAATTTCACTAAATAAGCAAGCCTCTGATACCCAAGCATTGCAGTCAACCACATAAAAAAAAAGAAATATTGCTGGAATCAAACTGAAAGTTAATGCTGCCATGAATATATCACGATGAGAAAAAACTCTAAATTTATCAATAATAAACCCAAAATGGGGCCCACGATTGCATACAATACAAAATACTTCAATATTACTATTAACAAATTAATTTAACTGAAAATTGGGAATATCGTGATACGTCCAGGAACCAAAAACAGCAAAATATAGTGAAAATTACAATTTTTAATAAAAGTACTCTCAAAATTAACTCTTACAGATAACAAATTATAAAATTTAGGCACTGCATGGCAGCAAATATTAAAAACCCGAAAAAACTTACAAATTTCAAAATTCAAGAATTATATATTTATCACAAAAAAAGAAATGATCGGCCCTAAAATCCCAAAATATATCTTAATGATATTACGCGTGGTTAATTTTGGAGTTAAATGAGTCTTAGAATAACATAACGGTTGGTTTCAAATTATTGAGCTGAAATCGTTTAATAAATGAAAAAAAAACTATGCAGGATCGTTTTAATAGTAATTATTTTAAGGTTCCTTACCCGATTTTATGGGGTCAGTCCAGGTTTATCCCGATAACACAAAAAAACCATAACTGTCAACCTGGCAAAAGATATGGTACACAAAAACCCAATAAAATTACCGGGATTCTCTTCGACTTTCCATCTCAAATCCTAAAAATTTGGAAACCAAAAATTGAGATGGAAGTCTGCAGCTGTTTCGGCAGAGTCAAACCAGGAAAAAGTGAAAAATCAAGGCAAAATGGCCTCCATTTATAACCATGACCCTGCTTGCGCATTAATCGACTTCCGTTAGGCGCGTTCAATTACCACGTGTGAAAGAAATGACAGCTTAAAAAAAAAGACACTGGGCAACAACAGTCGGCTGAAATGCATTAATTAGTTAAGTCAATTCGTTAATCATCAGCATTTTACACTCAAAACAAGAATAATAAATCTAATAAGTATCCCAGTAGTTATTTGTAAATTCAAGAAATATAAATTAATACATCAATAGAAATTTCCTGATTTCTGCAACCCAATATACCTAAAATCCCAACAAATACATATATAAGCTTTGTTCGCGGTAAGGATTTAGAACCGATTCTGAACTAATACACATGCGCAGTTGAAATAGCAGCGTTCGCGGATAACAAAGTTCAGAATTTTTAGTTACAGTCCCATGTTCGCGGAGAAAATAATTCGGTTCGAAATCGATTCTGAACCAATCCTACCGGTTCTAAGGATTGAAGAAGAACTGTAAGTTCGGAATATAATGCAGCACCAGCTTATATGCTCCCGCCGCATTGTGCAACTATTTGACAATTGTTTTTATTTTATTTTAGGTTTTTCTCTTGTTTATGTCATTCGTTGCATTTGATGTTCCGGTATATATTTTATTATATTATATTGGTTTTACTTTAATTAGTGTTAATCGACCTAGAATCTTAAATAATAAGTTAAAAAAGTGTTAGTTTGAACCTAAAAAAAATATATTTTTAGTGAACATTCCCATTATGTCAAATCATTTATCATCCAGCGATGAGGACTTAAAAGAAATTTTAGAGTTACTCAAAATTCCTAAAAGTGCTAATTATTTTGAGGAAATTTTGCCCCCCATTTTCAGTTAAGCTGAGAAATGGACAAGAACTGGCGTGTATTATGGTTTGCGATAAATGAAGTTGCATCGTATAGGGACGTATCAGACCGGTTTGTAATTTTATTAAAAATGTTTTTTGAATCAAAAAGAAATGAACCTAAAACTATTGCGTTGTATTTTTTGTTTAGAAAAACCCCCATCTTTTTATTAGGCGTATGTGTAGAATTAGATTTACTTTGAGGCTCCCGAAATATGAACTTAACACAAAATAAAGAGTAAACAATAGATATCTGTTAAAATATATATTTGTTTATCAAAAATTCTATTCAGCAAAAAACAAGACGTTTTATTTCAAAAGGAACTGACAGTTAGACTTTATATTATATAAGAATATCAATTATAATTCAATATTTCTTTAAAATAATACAAATAATAAAACCTAATAAAAGACAGTTTTAAATGATTTAAAACAAAAAAAAAACAACTAGTTTAATCAGCATTTAACACCGTATGCATACCAGAGTGGACGATTCAAAGTTCCAAAATCGTTCGCGGTAAAAACAAATCCTGAACCGGTTAATAACTGAGCATGTACTGTACGGCAATCCTGAACTAATTCCGTACTAGTTCTGAATCGGTTCGGAAAGTGACCCGCGAACAAAGCTATAAATGACCGGGAAAAAACAAGATCTGTCTGAATACAAAAAAAGGTACCAATAAGTTTGATATTGATAAGAACATACCTAAGCACAGTGTAGTGAAGTACCAAAATATAGGACAAAATAATGGCACATAAAATTTATCGGAACTGTACTTGATGAAATGCTTTCTTTCAAGGAATCCCTGGGAAATACTTAAGGAAAATGATACTATCTTGCCCATAACGAATTTGCAAAATAAGGTTAAATTAGATAAATTAGCCATAGAGAGTTTAAGCGTAAAATTGAACCGTCTCAGTATCAAGGAATGTTCGAAAATTATTACTTCAGATTAAGAACACAAACTTTTCCTTCAGGTTGCAGAAAAACTGAAACAAGTGCGAGGTATATAGCTACGAGCCAGGTTAGTTTAGGTTAGTTCAGGTTAGCCTGTTTGTGTTCTGTTCAGTGAAAGGACAATCCAATATCCAATAAAGTGTTGTTTAGGAAGTCACGTTGAAACAGCTAACGGGGTACATAGAAAATTTTCATTTACAGTTTGAACCGAAATGTCATAAATTTAAAATTAAAATTCGATGTGGCATTATTAACTAATTTAAACGGTTAGTTTTTTTCGTTTTATTAATATTTTCTTGGCTTTTAAGTAATCGGTTTTTTGTATCATTTGCCACTGATCTTAAGGCAAAGTGTGATCTTTATGAATAATGCATACCAGCACATTTTGCTGGGTCCGTCAGAAACGGATAAAATATTAATTTTTTTGATCATCGAAGAAAGTTGTGGCGTGGCATGAAATCATTTCGAAACGAATATTTTTATTGAAATATCGGCAACCATGAGAAATAGAAAAACCGATCAGTGGGAAAAGTTTCAAAGAATTTTGGTGGTATTTTATTATTGCTTACGGAGGGGTTTTAGTTTTATAAGCTTTTCAGATATTTAAAAAAAATTAATCTTAGTTTTTATAACTCTTAATAATTTTCTTATTGATATTTTTTAAATCGATAAAAATATTATTAGATCAACTTTTTACGAACATTATTGCTGGTTGATCAAATTTTAAATGCATTTATTTATTTCCTCTTATGCCCGTCATAGTGCATCTTAACGATTGAAAAGATCTTTTGTTTTACAATGATATACTATTTTATAGCACTTGTTTATAGAAGATACATAAAAATACGTAAAAGAAGCAAACTTTAACAACAAAAATTTATATTTTATGGCAAGTTAAAAATTATGCTGTACTAAAAATACTTGGATCGTGTAAATTCAGGTTTAAGCTAACTTTTGAGCTATTTTTATGAATATGTGTCTTTCCTTTTAACGAGTAATTTGGTGGTGTAAAATTTTATCTCTATTGAAGTTAAAATTACGGTTTCTTTTGAAATGTTGCTTGGCTAATCCTATCTTTGAATGTAACCAAATTTTATGCTGTCACAGTGTCATTTAGGTCTCGCTATCCTGTTTTTACATATAACGATTAGGCTTATTTTTAAAATTCTTGTATGGTTCTCGTTATTACAGAGAATGGACAATAGATGTAAACTTTCTTAAATTATTATACGAGTATTCTTTAAAGAGTTACAGATTTAATTAAATTTTTCAATTGGTGGCCGTTCACAAATTTCACAATTTCCTAAGAGGGACAAAAATTTTAAAAAAGTTATAAGTTTTCTGGATTAAAGTCGTCGGTAATGGAGACCATTTGGCGACTGGACCCTGCAGTTAACTTAGGTTCTGTTAGCTCCTCCCGTTCTCTTCAGTGATCGTAAAATTTAATTTGAATTTAAAATGTCTTTAAATGTATATATATATATATATATATATATATATATATATATATATATATATATATATATATATATATATATATGTTAATGCGGATTTCACGGATTCCTCCGTGTGAGATGCAATAGCAGTGGATATATCCACATTACGCCGTTGTAGTGCTGAAATCACATTCAGCAAACATACAACTATATGCAGCTCCGCGTATGAATGAAGTAAAATGCGAACAGTAAATGCAAACTTCTCTCCATCATATCCTTTCTGTGTTAGAGGTTGCACAGTTAGAATAAATTGTTATAAAACGCAATTTATCCTATTCCACCACCACCGAGATGATGGCCTACCTGTACCACCATACCGAGAAGAAAGTCAAAACTTACCCTCCCCGCCACAGTGATACGGCAGAGGTACATGTTTCGTCTCTACTAGACTCATCAGGGTACCGACATGCACCTGACTGTGCAAAGGACAGATTACTTCATTCATACGCGGAGCTGCATATAGTTGTATGTTTGCTGAATGTGATTTCAGCACTACAACGGCATAATGTGGATATATCCAGTGCTATTGCATCTCACACGGAGGAATCCGTGAAATCCGCATTAACATATATACGCCATCCGGCGGGAGGCCGGAGAAGCCGCGTTCAGTATGTGCATGCTTCCTTCCGATCTGTCCTTTGCACAGTCAGGTGCATGTCGGTACCCTGATGAGTCTAGTAGAGACGAAACATGTACCTCTGCCGTATCACTGTGGCGGGGAGGGTAAGTTTTGACTTTCTTCTCGGTATGGTGGTACAGGTAGGCCATCATCTCGGTGGTGGTGGAATAGGATAAATTGCGTTTTATAACAATTTATTCTAACTGTGCAACCTCTAACACAGAAAGGATATGATGGAGAGAAGTTAGCATTTACTGTTCGCATTTTACTTCATATATATATATATATATATATATATATATATATATATATATATATATATATATATATATATATATATATATATGAAGTAAAATGCGAACAGTAAATGCAAACTTCGTTCCATCATATCCTTTCCATGTTAGAGGTTGCACAGTTTGAATAAATTGGTACAGAAACCAATTTATCCTATTTCACCAACATCGAGATTATGGCCTACCTGTACCACCATACCGAGAAGAAAGTCAAAACTAACCCTCCCCGCCACAGTGATACGGCAGAGGTACATGTTTCGTCTCTACTAGACTCATTAGGGAACCGACATGCACCTGTCTGTGCAAAAGACAGATCGGAAGGAAGTATGCACCACTGAACGCGGCTTCGCCGACCTTCCGCCGGATGGCGTATATAGGAATCCGTGAAAACCGCATAAACATATATATATATATATATATATATATATATATATATATATATATATATATATATATATATATATATATATATATGTAATCGAAGGTTTTCGGGCATCCCATGTATGTGGTGAGTCCCTCTCAGGACTGTAAGGCAGCTGACGTTTCGGTTAAATCTCATTCACCATTTTCAAAGCTCACTGTAAAGCGTCTACGAGCGAACTGACGCCTGCGACTCCGGTGTTGTCGGTACCGTGTGCGCGTCGGACGTGTTCGTTTTCCGAATGGTTCCGGACCATCAGGGCGATCATCTTATCATGATAGTCTGTTTTGTTTAGGACCACTGTCGAATTTCCTTTGTCCGATCGAGGTATCTTTACGCAGGTCTTGTAAGGCTCGATGTTTTTCTCCAGATAGATTGCTTTTTGGAGGTTTTGCTTTGCGCGAAACGGCTGAAATTTCTTGGCGGATAGTTTCTGCTGTGTCGTTGTTTATGTTGTTTAGAGCTGTTTCAACTCCACATATTATATTATCGGTTGGGATACGTGATGGTGCTATCGCGAAATTAAAACCTTTGCTTAAAACACTTTTGGCGGCTGGTGTCAAAACTTTGTCAGATAAGTCGTGAACGACTTCTGGCTCCTCCGTTAGCTGTTTCTTTAAAGGTGCCATTGATGACTCTTTTAATCGGATAATTTTCCTTCTCTGTCTCTCTGTTCTTATTGAGAAATTTGTTTCGGCCCTGAATTCTGCTAGAGTATCTATAGTAGACCATAGTGACACGTTTATAGTGTTGCTTAACGGAGGAGCCAGAAGTCGTTCACAACTTATCTGACAAAGTTTTGACACCAGCCGTCAAAAGTGTTTTAAACAAAGGTTTTAATTTCGCGATAGCACCATCACGTATCCTAATCGATAACATAATATGTGGAGTTGAAACAGCTCTAAACACCATAAACAACGACACAGCAGAAATTATTCGCCAAGAAATTTCAGCCGTTGTGCGCAAAGCAAAACCTCCAAAAAGTAATCTATCTGCAGAAGAACATCGAGCCTTACATGACCTGCGTAAAGATACCTCGATCGTAATACTTCCGGCGGACAAAGGAAATTCGACAATGGTCCTAAACAAAACATACTATCATGATAAAATGATCGCCCTGTTAAACGATCCTGCCTACAAGCCGATAAACAGAGACCATACCACTTATCTAGAAAAGACCACCAAAACATCGATCAGGGCATCTCCACTTACCGAAGAAATAAAAAGATGATCACACCAAGAGAAAAATCATCCATATGTCCGAAACTTTATGGCTTACCCAAAATACACAAGCCCGGAGCCCCCTTGAGACCAATTGTAAGCTCTGTTGGCAGTCCAACTCAGGCCCTAGCAAAACATCTAGCCACCATTCTCCAACCCTTCGTCGAAAAAACGGCCTCCAGCAGTTTTGATTATAAAATTTCTAACCCATTCCTATGGAAAATATATGTGTCTAATAGATTTGGCAAAAGACACCGGACTAAAGAACACAGGTAGTTTGCGAAGAAAAAAAATATTTATTATTCTCTCTAGTTCTAGAATAAACTATAGTATAAGAGGCAAAATCAGGTCTATTTTTCTGAACTCAAAGCGATAGCGACAATAGTTTGTCATATATATATATATATATATATATATATATATATATATATATATATATATATATTCTACTTTCAAGCAGATAAAGAAAGGAATATATACAAAAAGCTTGTTTTCAGACAATTATTTCTGCGAATATTGCTCCCGGTTCGATACAGCGCTACCGACGAGACCATAAGGTGGTCGAAATGCGTATGCAAAGGGAACCAGAGTAATATTTGTTATAAAGTATTTTTATATATTTTTCCCTTTATCTGCTTGAAAAGAGAATACATACAATGAGCAATTATTAAAAAAAATGTTGAAACGAGCATTTTTCGAATAAACGTCTTCATTTAGAAACATTTAAGGATACTGAATACTTTTTTGTCCATACTGAAGGTTTGTTTGATATAAGATTGAAAGTTACTACAGATCATTTGCTATAAAAGATTACGTCATAGTTCGATTTTTGGAACATCCTTTACTACGGGTGATAAATTGCACACGCATGATGCGTCTTCAGTTTTTTGCTCAACGGGTCGAAAAGGTCTATAATAATATATAATAACAATTTATAGTATCCCCTTTCTGTGGCAGCTTCTCTGTTTCGGGATTGCCTTTTAGGGGTGATTTTTTGGTTGAGTACATTAGAAAGAAGTTCTGGATATTCATTATTTCTAGGATAGGTAGCCTATAGGTTTTTTTTTTATTTTTAGCTCAATATATAGGGTGTCTCTAAAAGGTCGGTAGGAAACGATAGCGCAAATTTCTGAGAATCTAGTTCTTTAATTTATATTAGTCCAAAAGTTGATAGTTTTCGAAATACGGGATGTCAGATTTATAATTTTTCAATATTTTAAAGGCCATGACAATAAAAATTTACACAACAACGAGCTAACAATGATAATAATGTAAGAATGAACTGTCAAAGACAATGAAAATAACACACAAAGTCAATAACTAATCAGAACAGAACTTATTTATTTAATTTTTTTAGTAAACTCCAACTAAATGTTCAAAATTATCTTCGTTTTTATGTGCACAGAAATTTATTCTACGGAGGAAGTTAAACTGCATCCTTTTCATCATCTCTGCACCTGAGCATAAAGTATTTATTGAATTTTGTATTCATGCCGGTATTTTCTTTTCGGTTGTAACGAGTCTAAATTTTAGAAGTTCCGCATAAAGGTAATCTATAGGTATTCAATCTTGTGAGCAGGGTGGATAATTTGCAGGAGCATCATTTCTTCTGCCTATACATCGATTGCCACGGTTCATTATGGCTAAGTTGATTTTACTTTTTTTTGTTGCAGACCTTTACGTTATGGGAAATACAACATTATTTTCCCTTAGCGTTTATCATAAATTTTTTGAATAAGAGAATTCCATTCGTTGCATTTCTAATCTTACTGTATTACGAACCCTCGTAGTTCTATTTTTTTAGTAATTTCTTTCCTAGCTCGGTTATTTTTATCCTATATTCTTACATTACAAGAATTGTCTTAAGTTATATTTCGTTATCGATTGACCATTATTTTTGTCGTGTGTTTGGTATTTTACTACACTGTGCTTGGTAGATCTCTTTATGGATGCAGAATTTACTTTCACCTTTTTTTAAGATAGATTTCGGTTTTCGTGTCTACTACTAGTTGTCGGGTGATTGTACACCACTTATTCGATTTAATGTTTGTTGGGTGGCAGGAAATTTATTCCTTCATTTGAAATGTATTTATTTAAATTAAAAATAACACTTGGAATATTTATCTGATTTTTTTTGAGCGGAAGATGCTAATAATTATATGGCAAATTTATTTCAGCCGATTGTTGTTCCCCAGGATTATATATTTCAGCTGTCTTTTCTTTCAAATGTGTCAATTGAATGCACATAACAGAAGCAGCGTGTGCGTAAGCAATTAATTTTTGCCAATTTTTTGGGATTTTCAGATGAAAAGGCGCTTATTATCCTAGTACCTTTGTTGAGTTTTGAGTTATTGTACCTTTTGTCTGTTTGGCGTTTATGATTTTTTTACCGGAATAGACCTGGAAACAGGAATTTTGGACAGTTTGCCTGTGTGAGCGAAGGAATTCTGTTAGTTCCTTCCAACAACAGCAAGTAAGATCCACTAATTGCAATTTATTAAAACGATACTGTAGGGATTTCAGACTTATCAAAGATTTAAGCTCAAAATTGTTTTAAATTTCATTAGGCCAACACTACATTAGACTATTGCTAAGTTGTATGTTGGGCTTTAGGGCGGATTGTTACTATTTATTATGATTATCGATTAATTTTTCTAGTAATTTTGTTAGTTTCTGATAGCTGTTATCTTCTGAATGCCTTAATTATTTCTGCTATATTAGTGAAACTTAATTTTGAACGTATATTTTGTGTTAACTGTAAAATTTACTATATTTTATTACGTATTTGCTATACGGACTTATCACGATGACCCCAATTTATAGAATAATTAACTTATTATATGCATTTTGAAGTATTATTAAATTGTATTCAATCTCTGGTCCAATTCTGGGTTTAAAATTGGAGAAATTAGAATTACATTGTATGGTTATATGTCTGTTGCCTCGAAGTATTTCAGTCTAACTCCAGTTTATTTGATTGTGTGTCCAAATACAATTTTAGATACTTAAGACTAACCAAATTAATTTAAGATTCTAAATTTTAATCAGCTACAAGTCTATTTATTTTTATTTAATTAAAGAATTAATAACAAAATGTGTATCCTAACGTTCTTTATTATATGTAAGTATGGTGGTAACATTGTTAATATATTTTGATTATATTTGTTCTATTGTTCTTGTCTTAGAGCTTTATTAAAACTGTGTGTGTTTTGCCAGGCTTAAGCTGATTTATATAAGAGTAATTAAAGTTAATAAACTAAGCATGTAGCGTCATTATACAGCGGTCCCAGACATCCTAAATATTTTTTAAATTATTTATTGGTTTTAGTTTTGTGATGATTGATTTAATTAAGTAACTAATTGTTTTCTATAGTAAATCTTAAGTTATATTTTATATTAAAGTAATTATCAATGGTCACCTGGACTCGGGTTGGTCCTTTATTTATATTAGTACGGGTATCTACCCTACTTGTTATATAATGTACTGGTATCCACGGTATTGGTTATCTTATTATAAAGTCCTTCTTTTGGGGCATTTTTTATGCCTTGTTTGTGTCTTATGTGGGTCAAATTTATTAATTGCAATTTTATCCCCTTCCTATTGACCAACTGATCTGAATTTTGGTACTCATTTTTATTTCTGATGACAATACAATTATATACATTCAGTATCATTGTAAATTCAAGATGGCCGCCGTCACAAAATGACGGACTATATACTTTTTTCCAGCTCCCTCAATATGAGTATGAAATGAAAGAGATTGACTGATAGAATACAGTACACTTTAGAAAAAAATTCCTAATTCAAAATGGTGTCCGAAACAAAATGGCGGATTATAGAGTTTAGATAGTGAATACATTAAAACTAAAATATAGGCATTTAATAAAAACAAAGGACCTTGTCAATTTAGGATCGTGATGTAAGCATGAATTCCCCACCCAAGTCAAGATTTCGTATCGTAATGAGGGCTGTGTGGCATTAGGGTGGCTAAAATGATATGTCGTTAGCAGTCTCCCCTCAAGACTTGGGTGCATCTTCTTATATAAAACTCTTGCCTTTCTGGAGGGGGTCGACCGTTATAATGTCAATTATTCGTGGGAAGAAAATGGTAAATATTAATTAGCGAAATAAAAAACTAAGAACTTGAAAATAAAATAAGTAAAAAAACTTTTTAAATTAATCGTGGGGCGTAACGTAACCTGAGTAAATATGTACATGATCGTTCTGTGATGTCGCACGATGATAGTGGCGGATTTACTTTTACACACATTTTGCATAAGCTGTCTATTGAGAAGATGCATCAAAAGCATATAATGATATGAGCGGTTGACGTAGGGAATAGAAATTTTATACGATCCAGGATTTTATTTTAGTCTGATCAATGCCCTAGATTGATGAAGAGAGTGCTCTGATAACTGGTATCTAGTATTTACCTAATTATTTTTTAGCTTTTCGTATATTATCTGCATCATTATTATGTTTCTTTACAATAAAACCATTTACCTCAAAAAAGTTTTTTTTACTTATTTTATATTACTTATTATTACTGTTCATGTTTTACGCGTACTTGATGATGTTAAGATAGAGCTTACACCGCTAAGCAGATAAATCAAACAACTGACAGTTTCATCATATGAGAGGCAAACTTTTGTATTACGTTTTATTTATTAGAAACGGCCTATTTTATTCTTTATTAATGTCAGGCGTGGCGCTATAATCCAGAGTACCATCTATGATCATAGAATGAACGCGTTTGCTTCATGTTATAATGCCAGTGAGCTATTTCGTGTGTTAAATCCTATATTATTTGATTTATTCATTTTGTTAATAATTTAACGGGGAGTTTTTTTTATAATAATACATCTAGCTTATGCTACAACTCTCTTTTTTAAATTTTTAATTAAAGATTTTTACTATTACTATCTTTACCAAGTTATATTTGTTTCACATGTTAATTGCGTTTGTATTTTCTGTTGTGCTTGGTAATCTTTAGGGTGTAAAGTTGAAAGCTAGTTCCTAACGACATCGTAGAAAATTTCTACATTCAGCCTAGTTTTAGATGCAGTGGCACCCTGAACAATCCACCCCCTACTCTCCGGCATAGAGGTCAGCTTGGTATTTTTGCCTGCTGGTGCGGCTACTAGCCTTTACCTGTACTCTGTGATTTCTTTTTTTATTACAATTTATCGTTCTTTTCACTTGACTGTGAGGTGTTGCGCCAATAAATATTAGTGTAGCACGATTTTGAAAATACTCATTTAAATGATTTAACATTAAATGTGATGTGTGGTGACACATCGTCTTGCATGAATTTTGTCTAGTAGCCAGTGGGATATCATCTAAAAAGTTTGGCAAACTTATTAGCTATTTTAGGTAATTTAAACAATTTAAACTAAGTGATAAAATGAGGATCAATAATAAACCAGACAATGATTCCTGCTCATACGTTATTTTTAAACTTATGTTGACAATGTATAGCTGTTATTGCATATATTTAAATTTATTATGTAAATTTGTAATAACCCTTATTACAAAGCAACATTCATTGGTATATAAATGAAAATTTACATTGTATGCTCTCCGTTCATTAACGAATCGACAGAAGCCTAGTCTCATTTCGAGGTCAAGCGGTAAAAGCTCTTGTACTATCTAGAGTTGTTTACTTAAACTCCGCTATCCTAGTCATAATATTCCGTCCATACACAATCATTGCAAGAGCAAAACTACCATTTCTGGAAGTCACCTTTTAACAGTAGCATATATTTGAAGTTTCAGTATGCGTCGCCGAATTCCATGGCAAAAACAGTAAACTAATAGTGCTCATTTTTGCGTTAATATAATATTCGGCAATAGCGAAACATTTAAGAAATAATACATTTTAAAACTAAACGATAAAATTTTGTTAAATTACATCGTTTGACAATACTCTTGTGTAACTTATGAAGATACTTATTATTGTTAGCTCGTTGCTATGTAAATTTTTATTATTGTTGGCCCTTAAACACGCTCCAAATTTCTTGAGCCATTTTTAAGCTTGGAAAAAGTGTGAAAGGTGCTATGACGAGTCTCAGTACGCGATAAAACATTTAAATTAAACTACCTCAGGCTGCTCGAGGCTACATCTATTTCTTGTAGCTGTTTTAAATAAAAGGTACAAAGGAAAATGAATTTTTAATTAGAAATTGAACATATCCAGGCACAAAAAAGTTATAATGCTTTAGATGTAGGCGAAGTACTGCTGGTGTGCCCTCCGCAATTTATCGCGAATTTGTAATCAAATCTTGATTTCGCATCCTGAAAACCCCAAAAGTAAAAAATTTAGTACATGTCAAGCTATTGTTAAAGTGAATATTTACAAAAAAGTTAAAAAAAAATGAAATTTTGACACCCTGTATGTCGGGACCTATAATTTTTTCAACTAAGATAAATACATCATACATATGGGTTAGATTATCATATCTTAGCCCTAGGAATTTGTACTAGTTTTGTACAGACAGACCTTTTAGTGACATTTTGTATTTCATTTGGAAGTTCAAACATATTTTCTTGTCTGCTTTTAATGAAATGGTAAATTCCAATTAAAATTATCGAAAGGATTCCAGAAACTTATTATCAAAGCTTTTTCTACGTAAAATGGCTGGATTTAGATATAAATTTAACTAAGCCTTAGAAATTATTTTTATTAATTTAAGAGGTTTCAGAAATTTCATGCCAACGTAAACCAATATCATCCAGGAACTTATTTTGAAGAATCCTTGTAAATAAAGTCTTAATATAAACAACGCCAACTCATAATTATCGAAGAGATTTACGCCCTTTAGGATCTTTATAGGCTAGGAGAATTTGGAAAATTTATAAATATAATATAGCTTTCTAGCTGGCAGATGTAATGAAAGTTTTGTTCTTAATTGCAACGAATATCCTGGACTGCAAAAATATACAATGCTACGGAACTTACGACTAAATAAATCAAATCTAGGTATGTTAATACAGGTTAACCCCAAGCATTTAAATAGTTACACAACTGATTTACCTAATAAATTATTAGATTGCGAAGTAGTAGATATCTGTTGGACTTCCATTGTCTTTATTTTTGTCGACTATCACGACGTTTCGGCTAGCCATTTTCAAGTGAGTTCCCGGAACTGTCCGACTTCTGAGCTTGCCAAATTCCTTCTTCCAATCCTAAAACTATTACAAGGAAATACATCGTCCTGGGTACTTGAAATAAAAGTATAAGTGGAAGACCATTTTATTAGCTTTGACGTGGAAAGCCTATACACCAACGTTCCGGTTAAGGAGTCACTAAAAATCATAAGAAAGATACTTGAAGAAGACCAGGCCTTAGTAGAAAAGATACCTTTACCACCGCATGCTATTATGGACTTGTTGGAAAGTTGTTTGACTAATTCTTATTCTCAGGAAAAGGAAAAATTCTACATTCAGGATGATGGACTACCGATGGGATCTTCACTCTCAGCGGTGATCGCAAATATTTTCATGGAATCGTTCGAGACGTTTGCAATTGAATCCGTAACTAAGGAACCAAAGTTATGGCTCAGATACCTAGACGATACTTTTATTATTTCGAGTGGAAATGACAAAGAACTTTAAAACTTCCTTTCTCGTCTCAATAATATCAGCCCAACTGTTAAACTCACCATGAAGAAAGAAGCAGAAAATAAATTACCATTCTTAGATGTTTTTGGTGAAAGAAATGGCTGACAAATTCGAACTTCGGTTTACAGAAAAGCCACGAACACAATACCTTAACTATTCATCTAATCACTCCAACAACCCCAAACAAGGAATTAAAAGAAATCTCGTAGATAGAGCCTTAACTCTCTGCAACTCAAACGAGAGCTTGATGAAGGAGATAGATTACATTAAAAATGATCTAACAACCAACGGATACCCAGTATATCTAGTGGATAAATTTGTAGAACAACGCAAAAATAGGACAATATCGAAAGCTAATGAAGAACGAAAACCAGTTTTGAACATCCCCTATGTTAAAAGCATTTCAGAAAAGGTTAGAAGGATAGGAAAACGATATAAAATCAACGTTGTTTTCAATTCAAATAACTCTTTGAGAAGTCGGCTCACTAGGATCAAACCAACAACTCAAAGAGACATGCAGAACTGTGTAGATCAGATACCATGTGAATGTGGCAACTCCTACGTTGGCGACACAAAGAGACCTCTTGACGTAAGGATCAAACAACACCAAAAATGCATATCTTGAGGAGAGACAGAAAAATCTGGTGCCGCTAACCGTGTCTGGACTTGGACGCCACATAAAATGGTCTGAAGCTAAAATTTTATACCGAGAACAACATTGGATTAAACGGAAATTCAAAAAAGCCGCGGTTATAAATTAGAACTCGAGCTGTTTTCGTAAATAATCTTTAGATATAAGAGAAGTGTGGAAACCACTTCTGAATAATTGTAAACTAAAACTAAATGCAGCATAAAGAGGACTTTTCCTTAGCATGCATAACTGCACCCATCTCAGTCAGGCTCTACTGCATTCACTTTTAGTATAATTAGTTATGTAGCTAAGGAATTTATTTAGTTTCACTTGAAAACGACTAAAGATAACTACTAGCAAACACGTCGTGATATTTAATAAAAATAAAGACAAAGGGAGTCCAACAGATATCTACTACTTCTCAAGAAACATCGTTGTTTATGACCATTAAGCAAATTATTAGATAATATAGTAAAATATGCTGATGATTTGTGCAATTACCAAGAATACAAAAATTTCATGTAATTAACCAACTTTTATCAAACGTTCTTGAATATTTTTTCTTTGTTTTTCTTCAAGTGCAATCTCCGCTGCGGAATTTGGCAATCATCATTGTTATATGTATTTTTGAACCGCTGCTCTAAATAACTGAGTAGATGTACAAGATATTCCAATTTCGATATTTTTATGAGGTTTTCGTTAACTCGTTAAAGTTAGCAAAAAATTAATGTAGCATTCACGAGCTGTTTTTTAGCAAAACCAAAAATGCCGTAAAAAGAATTAAAAAAATTTTCTTTTGCTTTGAAGATTAAAAAGTTGACAATTTTTATAATGTCCTGTAACGTTCTTATTGGAATAGATACTATAACATTTTAAAATATTTATTTTTATAATATTTTAAGCGTAATATCACGGTGTAATCACAATTTTAATACGCGGTGTGGGTAAAAATTATTCATTACAATTTGATTATTTTAAATTGAACACCCTATGCATTTTTAGATGATAAGCTAGAGTTTTTAATTATATTTATAATAATGTATCACTATGTTAAAATGAAAATGTAAGCTGGATTTTGCGATTTTTTCATTAAAAATTGTTGAATGCCATGAATAAAAAAAGGCGTTATAATACTCATAATTTTACTTAACACATACGCTTACTATTTATTCAATGACAAGACAATGACAAAATAGTATTTCAGAAATTAAAACCTCAAAAAATATAAGTTATTCCAAATCCTTAAAAAAAATGAGCCAGGAAAAACCTTAAAAGACCTCCATTATTGTCAAAACTGTTTGTCACGGTTTAATTTTGCGCTTAAGCTCACCATGGCTAACTTATTTAACTTACCCTATTTTGCAAATTCGTTATGGGCAACACAGTATCATTTTCCATAAGTATTTTCCAGGGATTTTTTCGAAGGACAGCATTTCATCAAGTACAGCAAGTTTTGATTAATTTTATTTGTCATTATTTTGTTCTACTTTGGTATTTCACTACACTGTGCTTCGGTATTTTCTTATCAATATCAAACTTATTGCTACCTTTATTTGTATTCAGCTAGATCTTGTTTTTTTTCCTGGCTATTTATATTTCTATTTATTGGGATTTTAGGTATATTGGGTTGCAGAAATCAGGAAATTTCTATTGATGTATTAATTTATATTTCTTGAATTTAAAATAACTACTGAGATACTTATTAGATTAACTTACTAATGATTAACGAATTGGCTTAACTAATTAATCCATTTCAGCCGAATGTTGTCGCTCTTTTATGTACTCCTTACTTATGACATATCTTAAATTTTGATTACCTCGATTCGGATTTTTATCTTGTCCGTCAGGACGTTTTCTTTAGTTTTTCGTTTTGCCTTTACCTTTGTCCATCTGGACATTTATTTTGGATTATTTAGTTTTGACTTTTGCTTTACCGTACCTTTTGTCCTTCAGGACATTTATTTTGACTTTTTGATTTACCTTTTTCTTTTTTGTGCCGTAACTTTTTGTCCTTCTGGACGTTTACCTTCACTTTCTCGATTATGATACTTTACCGATTGTGACGAGTACTGGCTTGGCTTTTGGTATCGCTAATTTTGTATCTCGATTATGACTATCTTGATTATAACTTTTACCTTGTATTCGTTAGGAAAAGAAAGACACTGAGCAATAACAGTGGGCTGAAATGCATTAATTAGTTAAGCAAATTCGTTAGTCATTAGCATTTTCCACTCAAACCAAGAATAATAAATCTAATAAGTATCCCAGTAGTTATTTGTAAATTCAAGAAATATAAATTAATACATCAATAGAAATTTCCTGATTTCTGCAACCCAATATACCTAAAATCCCATCAAATTCAAATATAAATGGCCAGGAAAAAAAAACAAGATCTATCTGAATACAAAAAAAGGTAGCAATAAGTTTGATATTGATTAGAAAATACCTGAGCACAATGTAGTGAAATACCAAAGTAGTACAAAATAATGGCAAATAAAATTAATCGAAACTGTACTTGATGAAATGCTTTCCTTCAAAGAATCCCTAGGAAATACTTAAGGAAAATGATACTGTGTTGCCCATAACGAATTTGCAAAATAAGGTTAAAATAAATAAGTTAGCCGTAGTGAGCTTAAGCGCAAAATTTAACCGTGACAATTTTGAAATACTTTCTTACCGATTTTATTGCGTTAAGAATATGAACACTTCTTACTTTTCTAAACGCATTGTGAATTATTTGAAAAACTGGTTTTTGAGTATTATTGGTTTCCTTATGTATTTTATTTTCTAGAAATTCCAATAGAAAAAAATCGAGAGGTGTTAGGTCCGGAGAGCGTGGTGCCCACGTCACGGGTCCATACGTACCTAACTATTTATCAGAGAAATTACTGTTTAAATACTTCCTTACTCTTAAAGCGTTGTGACGATCAGCACCGTCTTGTTAAACATATTTGTTAAGTCGTTTTACCAATGAGATAAACAAACTTATGAGCTTTTATAAAACAACTTACGTTATAAGAAAAGCTGCCCTGTTGATGAACTTCTCGCACTATATAAGAATTAGTATTGTTCCAATATCTTTCGTTATGTCGGTATAAAATACCGTTACTTGTAATCCTTGCTTCGTCAGACCATGCAACATTGTTATAAAAAATAGGTATTTCGTTACATTTATTTAAAAACCAGTGGCAAACTGTAACCTTCTTTCACGATTTCCAGGATAGAGATGTTGCATCATATTTATTTTGTAAGGAAAATAGTGGCTCTCTTCAGTAGTTTTTGTCTTGATTTTTGAAACTAATTCTTCTCTTCTATATTAGCTACAGATGTTAGTCTCCTTGTTAAACATGAATTTTCAATTAATGTAATTTTAAAATATTTAGTTTTTATCACTTTTTGCCTGTGTAGATAATGATTGACGACAGTCTTACCTAAATTTGGGCTTCTGCGTATTTTTCATTTCACCATTTTCTTTATTTTGTTTAAAATATTCGTGTGGCCTCGGTTTATTGAAACTTCAAAAATTTTTCAAATTTTTTTCAAGTCTTTTGAAAGTATCTTTAAAAGGTTGATAGTACAGCCACTGAAGGTAAAAAGAGGCTATTACCTTATAATTCTTTAAACCTCCATCGATTTTCATGAAAATTTAAGAACAAGTTTATTTTACTCTTAATTTTAAAACTGGTATGTGCTTGATTTGCGTTTTTGCATTTTAGGGGTGGAATCCACCCCTTCTGCAAGAAGTTGAAAAAATTCAAATTTAAGCATTCTATCGGTAGAAATATTTTTTAGTTAAGTAGAATAAATAATCTTTACCATTTTGAAGCATGAGTTATTATTTACATTAATTTTTCAACCGTTAAAAACCATCCCTTAAGTTGGAAATTATGGAAAAATTGTTTCTAAAATATTAAATGAAATCGTACATTAACAGTGCACAAAACATTTGTTTACTGCTTATGATATACTTTATTGATATACCGTGAGTTTTTAACCCTTAAAAACCACCCGTTATCTTGAAATCAATAAAAAAATTATTTTTTACCAACTTATGAAATATTTTATTTATTCATTTCAACCTCTCAATCCCTCAACTGTATACTGGTATATTACAATGTATTATAGAATATATATATATATATATATATATATATATATATATATATATATATATATATATATATATATATATATATATATATATATATGTTTATGCGGCTTTCACGGATTGTTCCCGCGTGAGATGCAATAGCAGTGGATATATCCACATTATGCCGTTGTAGTGCTGAAATCACATTCAGCAAACATACAACTATATGCAGCTCCGTATATGAATGAAGCAAAATGGGAATAGTAAATGCAAACCTCGTTCCAACTATATCTTTTCCGTGTTGGAAGTTGCATAGTTGGGACAAATTGCTAAGGAACACAATTTATCCTATTCCACCACCATTGAGATGATGACCTACCTATACCACCATACCGAGAAGAAAGTCAAAACTTACCCTCCCCGCCACAGTGATACGGCAGAGCTACATGTTTCGTCTCTACTAGACTCATCAGGGTACCGACACGCACCATATATATATATATATATATATATATATATATATATATATATATATATATATATATATATATATATATATATATATATATATATATATACGTAATATAAAGCCGTGACGGGAAATGCTAGTTACAGATATAAGATATGTGCTCCTAAAATTTCTCTGGAAAAATGCGATTACTTTTTTTATGATAACTCCGTTATTTGTTAAGCTATCGGGTTCATCCAAAAACTATTTTAAAGATAATTTTAAGGCCTATAAGATTATTTACATTTCCACTTTAGAACCCATCATTTTTAAAAGTTAAAGGGTGAAAAGGCTTGGGTCACATTATTCTCGCAATAAAATTTACACTTCTAACGTTGATACCTCGGTTGTTTTTTATCCTACAGATATTAAAAAAAAAATTTGCGATGAAAAAAACCTAAATTTTTGTTATCAATCATTTTTGACGTGTATTTAGTAGTTTTAGAGTTATTATTAAAAAAAAGAAATTTATACAGAAATTTGGAAAATTCTGTTTTTTTTTTAAACGTACTTTTTTTCAAAAATTAGCATTCTAAACCAGTCAAAGTTTTTGAGTTCATTACATATACCAAAATAGATTAAATTCTACAGAGATTACTATAAATTTCAATTTTGGTGGAAATGGCGTAGGTTTTATTTCTCACTTTTTCTTAAAAAATTTCCGTCTTATTTTCATCATAACTCGCTTAGTTCTAATGCAATAGACTCCACTAGAAGCTTATCTGAAAGGTCTTTTCAAGTACTTTGAAAAGGTTTCCATAGGTATGTATCGGTTTCCCATTATTTAACCTCGAACATTTGGATTCGAGTATTCATCAAGAAATCGTGAAAGAAGGCTGCAGTTTGCCACTGGTTTTTAAATAAATGTAACGAAATACCTATTTTTTATAACAATGTTGCATGGTCTGACGAAGCAAGAATTACAAGTAACGGTATTTTATTTAAACCGACATAACGAAAGATATTGGAACAATACTAATTCTTATATAGTGCGAGAAGTTCGTCAACAGGGTACCTTTTCTTATAATGTAAGTTGTTTTATAAAAGCTCATAAGTTTGTTTATCTCATTGGTAGAACGACTTGACAAATATATTTAACTAGATGGTGCTGATCGTCACAACGCTTTATGAGTAAGAAAGTATTTAAACAGTAATTTTTCTGATAAATGGTTAGGTAAGTATGGACCGGTGACGTGGGCTCCGGACCTGACACCTCTCGATTTTTTTTTATTGGAATTTCTAGAAAATAAAATACCCAAGGAAACCAATAATACTCAGAAACAACTTTTCCAACTAATTCACAATGCGTTTAGAAAAGTAAGAAGTGTTCATATTCTTAACGCAATAAAATAGGTAAGAAAGTATTTCAAAATTGTCACGGTTAATTTTGCGCTTAAGCTCACTATGGCTAACTTATTTAATTTAACCTTATTTTGCAAATTCGTTATGGGCAACACAGTATCATTTTCCTTAAGTATTTCCTAGGGATTCTTTGAAGGAAAGCATTTCATTAAGTACAGTTTCGATTAATTTTATTTGCCATTATTTTGTCCTACTTTGGTATTTCACTACACTGTGCTCAGGTATTTTCTAATCAATATCAAACCTATTGCTACCTTTTTTTGTATTCAGATAGATCTTGTTTTTTTTCCTGGTCATTTATATTTGAATTTGTTGGGATTTTAGATATATTGGGTTGCAGAAATCAGGAAATTTCTATTGATGTATTAATTTATATTTCTTGAATTTACAAATAACTACTGGGATACTTATTAGATTTATTATTCTTGGTTTGAGTGGATAATGCTAATGATTAACGAATTTGCTTAACTAATTAATGCATTTCAGCCGACTCAGTGTCTTTCTTTTCCTAACGAATACAAGGTAAAAGATATAATCAAGATAGTCATAATCGAGATACAAAATGAGCGATACCAAAAGCCAAGCCAGTACTCGTCACAATCGGTAAAATATCATAATCGAGAAAGTGAAGGTAAACGTCCAGAAGGACAAAAAGGGACGGCACAAAAAAGAAAAAGGTAAATCAAAAATTCAAAATAAATGTCCTGAAGGACAAAAGGTACGGTAAAGCAAAATTCGTTAATCATTAGTAAGTTAATCTAATAAGTATCCCAGTAGTTATTTTTAAATTCAAGAAATATAAATTAATACATCAATAGCAATTTCGTGATTTCTGCAACCCAATATACCTAAAATCCCAATAAATAGAAATATAAATATCCGCGAAAAAAACAAGATCTAGCTGAATACAAATAAAGGTAGCAATAAGTTTGATATTGATAAGAAAATACCGAAGAACAGTGTAGTGAAATACCAAAGTAGAACAAAATAATGACAAATAAAATTAATCAAAGCTTGCTGTACTTGATGAAATGCTGTCCTTTAAAAAATCCCTGGGAAATACTTGTGGAAAATGATACTGTGTTGCCCATAACGAATTTGCAAAATAAGGTTAAGTTAAATAAGTCAGCCATAGCGGGATTAAGCGCAAAATTAAACCGTGACAAAGAGTGTTGATAATAATGGAGGTTTTTTTAAGGTTTTCTCCTGGCTAATTTTTTTTTAAGGATTTAGAATAACTTATATTTTTTTGAGGTTTTAATTTCTGAAATACTATTTTGTCATTGTCTTGTCATTGAATAAATAGTAAGCGTATGTGTTAAGTGAAATTATAAGTATTATAACGCCTTGTTTTTATACATGGCATTGAATAATTTTTTATGAAAATATCGCAAAATCCAGTTTGCATTTTCATTTGAACATAGTGATACATTATTATAAATATAATTAAAAACTCTAGCTTATCATCTAAAAATATATAGTATAGTCCTTTTAACTACCTATAAGTCGCTTTGGATTCAACTTACAATATTCATAAAAAATCACTCCCTTTGTTTTCTCATTAGCTTCAATTTTGGAAAGAACAATATTTTTGGGAAAACGTATGGTTTTGGAGTTATTATAAAAAAACCGTTTCAAAACATGAAATTTCAACATTTTTAACTATATATATATATATATATATATATATATATATATATATATATATATATATATATATATATACATATATATATATATATATATATATATATATATATATATATATACATAGAAATAAAATAAAATCTTTGGCATAGCGGACGTGAAATGTGTCAATCTGTACTATTCTCATGTTAAAAAGTGCGGAGCATTCCAAAGTATGGAAAGACTCCGGGTTCGACAGATGGCGACAGCGCTGTTTCGTCCTAATATTGGGACTCGTCAGGCCACCGCAGTCGGTACAAACCATCATCTCGCCTCTGTATCCTATAAAGCTGCAGTTAAGATTAAAAACAGCAAATAGGACGACAAAGGCGACATCTTGATGGTTCACTCGATAACACAAGAACCACACAGATTGACAAAATTTGTAAAAACCGTCATGTGGTGGCGCGACGGTGAATAAAAATAGAAATCTGTAAAATCGAATACAAAGAATAGGGGTCGCATTATTCGGTACAAAGCAACAAGGCTTGTTGCTAGATTGGCAACGAAAGTCACGTGTCGCACCAAATGATCCTCCTATGAGAGCACCGTTTAGTGTGTTTTAAAGCCAAACAAGTAGAAAATAAATAAATAAAATTCTTGTCCGTGTAATATAAAAACATAAATAAAATAAAATCTTTGGCATAGCGGACGTGAAATGTGTCAATCTGTATTATTCTCATGTTAAAAAGTGCGAGTGAACCATCGAGATGTCGCCTTTGTCGTCCTATTTGCTGTTTTTAATCTTAACTTCAGCTTTATAGGATACAGAGGCGAGATGATGGTTTGTACCGACTGCGGTGGCCTGACGAGTCCCAATATTAGGACGAAACAGCGCTGTCGCCATCTGTCGGACCCGGAGTCTTTCCATACTTTGGAATGCTCCGCACTTTTTAACATGAGAATAGTACAGATTGTCACATTTCACGTCCGCTATGCCAAAGATTTTATTTTATTTCTGTTTTTATATTACACGGACAAGAATTTTATATATATATATATATATATATATATATATATATATATATATATATATATATATATATATATATGTATATATATATATATATATATATATATATATATATATATATATATATATATATATATATATATATATATATAGTTATATTTATGTACCCGTTCAACGGGATCGTTATGAATGAGAATATTTTCATTTACTCTTTATTTCCTTATATCAAGTGTCAATCTTTTTTCTTCACTGGCATCACCTACCCCGTGTAAAATATTTTGCATGTCATCTAAAAATTCTCCTATTAAGACACGTATGGTTACTCTCGGATCTCAATAGTAGTTGGTTATTATTCTTATATGCCGAGTATTTAACTGTTTCGTTGTTAGTATCGCTACGAGTTGATCGTGTTTAACTTTGCGAAAGCTTTATTTTAATCTATAAAGCATACAAAACATCCTAGTTTACATCAAGGCATCTCCGATTCCGAATGTTGAAGGCAAACAAAGCTGCGCAAGTTCCAAAACCGTTGCGAAATCCGAATTGTGTTTCTCCTATTTCTGTTTCTAGTTTCTTATTAAATCTGTTATGGATTATTTTTAGAAATATTTTTAACATGTGACTCATCAAACTTATTGTGCGATGAACAATACCTAGTACGTGTCTCTTTGGGACCAGTGACAAATGTGTTAACTACCCAATCTTGTGGGAAAATGTCATGTTTGTAGATCTTACTGCGTATCTCTACCAGCAAGTAGATTTATTCCTCTCCTGTCAGTTTTAGGATCTTTGTCGGTAATTCATCAGGACTAGGTGATATTTTTATTTGATGATTTAAATTATTCTTCAGTTAATACAGGGTGTCTCAAAAGAAAGTACACATTTGTTTTGCTTATTGCGTGAACGCAACTATTCCGAGCGGCGCGGGGGGTATGTCAATCGGTAGCCTGGCTCTTGGGAATTTAGTCGCTATGGAGCGTTTCTCGGGAGCGGACCGTGCTTTGTGCGTACGTGAGTTTTACAAAAACGGTAATTCGGCGACTGTAGCGCGTAGAAAATTCTGCAATGTTCGACATATTCGTCACTTAAATGATGCGCCAAGCACTCGGCTTATTGGAAAATGGGTCCAAAAGTTTGAAGAGACCGGTTCAACACTAGATAAACCGAAATCCGGGCGTCCGAGGTCTTCGAGAACGGTCGAAAACCTAGAGAGTGTTACTCCCTCTGTTCGTGACGACCCAAACGTTTCGATTCGTAAGCGTGCTGTTGCTTTAAATGTGCATAGGTCATCATTATTCCGCATTTTACACAAAGATTTAAAGCTGAACCCCTATAAAATTCAGTTGGTGCAAGAATTGAAGCCTCAGGATGCTGGTCAGAGGCTTGACTTCGTAAACCAGATGACTGAACGCTTTTCAACATTTACCAACATCTTCTTTTCGGATGAAGCCCATTTTCATCTTAATGGTCATGTAAACAAGCAAAATTGCCGCTATTGGAGTGCAAACAATCCAAAATACAAACATCAGAAACCTCTACATTCGCCGAAAGTGACTGTATGGGCTGCGATGTCGGCGCGAGGAATTATTGGCCCGTACTTTTTTGAAGATGAAAGGGAACGCACAGTAACAGTGACTTCAGAGCGGTATGTGGAGATGTTAGACGACTTCTTCGTGCCTGAACTGCAAAATTTTCCTGGCTATAACCAAAGAACATGGTTCTAGCAAGACAGAGCAACTTCACACACGTCCAACATGTCTCTGCCACGAGTGCGTGAAATTTTTCCTGGCAAATTGATCTCAAAGAAAGGTGACATAAGTTGGCCTCCACGCAGTCATGATTTATCTATAAGCTAGACTTTTTTCTATGGGGTTATGTCAAATCAAAAGTTTACGCCAACAAACCGACTTCTCTGGCACAATTAAAAGAAAATATCCGCAACGAAATGGCAGACATCACGGAGAATACCTACCGAGCCGTCATGGGCAATTTTAGTGCTCGATTAAATGAATGCCGTGAGCGCAACGGACTACATTTGGACGATATCATTTTTAAAAAATAAATTCCCAAACAATGTATTTTAATATGTAATAAACATTTTTTCAATAAAGTCCTGACTTTTTTTTAAATCGATTTTTTAAATGCGAACTTTCTTTTGAGACACCCTGTATATCTGGGCCTCTTTCCTGTTGCAAATTGTCGAAGTATAATATTTACCTTTCGTCTTCAAAGTGTTCTTCTACCTATTTCTTCCATAATGTCAGTATTTATTTTAGGACAGTCATACTATTTCCTTGTTGATCTATAGGTGCATTTGTTTGCTTTCTGTACTTGCTATTTGTTATCTCTTTAGTCTTCTGATGGAAGTTCCTACTTAGAATTCAGTTTTTCGATCTCCTTACATTTTCCTCGAGCCATTTACTTTTTACCTTTATCCGAAAGGTGAATCATTTTTACACTAAGCTGTTCTCCTGGAATGCCTAAGTGATAAAATTTCATCAGTTGTCCATCCTTTCTGTTTCTGTTGTTTTTTTTTTGTTGTAGATTTACCCTGGCTGATTGTAGTAGAGCTTCCTTAATTATGCTTTAATGTGTGTCAGTATTTAAGTTTTCTCCGTCTTTATCCTTCACAATTTCTCTTAGACTTAACTAGATGTTTCGTTCTTTCGTTTATTCGCTTAAGTGGGTGACACATAATAATTTTTTTTTATTGGCGTTTGTATTCTCTTGAGTTTCTTTCGGAATTTGGCAACTACTGGATTGTTGTTCGACCCTATATAATATGATGTATTTCGCGTGCCCAGATGTCTTTTAATTGTTTTCTGGGTAGTTTGTAAAAATTATTCCTAATTATGAAATCGTGTTCTTGACATAATTGCAAGAGTAAGTCACCTTTTTCGTTTCTGTGACCAAGACCATATTTTTTAATCCATTCACCAGTTTTCTACTTTCCAATTTTTACATTCCAGTAGCCCATAATCTGATGATGTTCCTGGACAAATTTTTTTTTAATGTTAGCTTAGTAGTATGGTATAATTTTTTATATTTCACTGGACAATGCTTAATTCTCCTCTTTAATTAACAGTTGGGGAGTTAGAATGCTGTCTTTCATGGTAAGAAAATTTACAATCGATCTTTTTATTTTATTATCGAACATTATTGCTACCCCACTACTATGATGGTTATCATCTCTACCCAAATAATAGATTGTATCATTTAAGGTGGAATATTTTTTTGAATTTACCTATGTAGCTTCGCGGGTCCCCAAAACATATTAACAACATTGCAGGGATTTCGTTGACTGACGACGGGAGGAGCTCTGATGGTTAATTAGTTGCCATTTCCGCTCCAGCTTGGATTGATATTTTAATGATCAGTAATATTTAACCTTACACACTTTGTCACCATGATGATTGAGTAGGGAATATTAATATGGTGATTTTCTGTTGCCTTCCACATCGTAGTGTTTTAGGCGGAACAATCCTATAGATTGTTGCTTAAAAGAATCCATAATTAAGCCATCACGAAATCATTTTTTCCGCTTTAATACGATAATAATAATGCTGTTTTCCATTGTCATGTTCTAGTTTTGGTCCACCCCAGGCATTTCATTTTTTCGATCCCATCCATATCTAGGAGACATTCACCTCTTCACCATATAGGGGGGCGCACGTTAGGGACTAGCAACCCCACACGTTTTTTTTACATTGGACGAAAACCAATAATTTTGAAATGTTACTAACCAAGTTGTTATTTTCAGTCGTTTTACCCCACAAACTCCTAATGTAGAGTATGTTATATTGCAGAACATTAATTTTGATTACTAAAAGAAGTTAAATACACTAAAATCTTTCCCAGCAAATGAATGTGTTATTTCGATCATTTTTACTTATATAACCCCTACACTGACCTGTAAATATTTTTATTACGTAGCAAAATCCAGAGAAGATCAGTAACTTGTTTTGATTGACTAAAATGTGATCGGACTTGCATTGTCTTTATTTTTATTTTTACGACGTTTCGATTAGGTTGTATCTCTAATCGTTATCAAGTATAAACTGAATGCTTTGTTTTAAGACTACGAGATTATATAGGGACTGTGTCTCTTGAAACGCAACGTTTCGCTTCACTATACACACCTCAATGATTTGATGTTACAAAGTATTGGTTGCCAAAGATTAGGTATCTCCACACTCGGTTTACTGAAGATTCCATTATTGTTTTTAATGTATGCTGCTTCTATAAATTTTCTTTTTTTTTCATATTGGGTTCCATGTATATTGCTGCAGCCTCAGACCATTTTATCTGGTGTAGTTTATCCTTCAACATTGTCTACAACCTTCAAACAAATGTTTTGATTGATTGCAAAGCAGGTATAAGGATGTACCTATGCGATACATGTTGTTATAGCATACCGGGGTGCGACGTTGCTAAATCTACGTTTTCTCAAAATTTAGTAAAATTGTGCACAATCTAGCAACACCGCATGAGGGGCGTCAGGGGGTGACCCTATCTATGAAGTTTCAACGTCCTGTGGCTTAAAATATTACGTAGTCGTCGAAGGTCAGTTACTTATCGAAGGGTCCCTGTATACAGGAATTAAGTCGTCGCTTCTGGTATTCTCGATATCCGGTTTCTAGAAAACACCAGATATACGAAACGGGTATGGAAGCCGTCGGCCGGTCGTCGGAGGATCAGTACAGGATATATGAGCGAAGTGCAAAAATCTAGCGAATAGATGTAATGGAACAAATAGTAATTATTTCATACTGTTTAACGTGAAGTGTATTCCACTAAAACGAGAAATTAAATATCACCCTGTGAATAATGTTAAACCATGGGCACTGAGACCCTGTTTATATTGCCACCCAAGTGCTTAAACCTAAATTCAATTTTATTTTTTTTGAGTCGTTTAAATGTTTTCTTGAAACTATATAAACCCAGACAATTTATGAAAACATAAACTAAAAAGATCGTGCCCTTCATTAATATTTATAAATAAATCTGTCAAGGAAATCCTACCCTGGTTTTTGTAATTAAAACCGAAGAAATAAGTGCCGAGGGAGGGCTTAACATGTGGTGTCCGCAAATACCGATAAAATATAATAAAATATTGAACGATTCTCCCCTTATTAGGAAACAAAAGAATAATCAAATAAACTCACATATTTTGTTTAACAACATGGCAAAAGAATTCGTGTAGTTACTGTCTTTTTCTATTCACAAGAAAAAAAGGGTTTAATATTTACTTCCAAATTAGCTAAAAAGAGTGGATAATTTTTTTTCTACTGGAGTGATCGATTACTTTTAATTCTAGGAAGACGTAGGTCAATTCGATTAACTGTTATTTTATATAAAAAATAAGATTAAAACTCTCAGAGGCCAATTCCGGAATTAAAAAACCAACACATAGATAACTAATGCCATCTAGGGACGACGATCGAGACTTTCGGGAATAAAATTCACCCCGACAGGGTGTACGACTGAGAGATATCAGCGGGTACCGGGGGAATGCAAGTTTGCCCTTTTAGGAAATAATAAATTTTAGTTACGATCTGGGATTCGTTTGACACAAAAAGGTGTTGAAATCCGTTCATAGAAAATTACGAGTTAAAATTTAACCGGTTTTGTTGTTTTTATTTTTGTTATGGGAAAGTTAAGGGAATATCTTGGTTTTTTTTTCACTGGGTAAAATTCCGAACTTTTTTTTTGTGTTTATATTTTCTTTTTTTAAATTATATTTCAAAAAACCCCTTTTATCATCTAAATTGGGTTGTTACATTTTCTTGAATAATAGAACGATGAACAGGAACAATCAGTGTAGTACTTTGGAATTGTTAAGGATTTATAGTTTTAGGTAAATACTTTTGTTTTCTATTTGTTTTTGTTAATAGATTTAAGCGTTTTGTTTAATTTTATAAAAACCTTCACGCCATTAAACTCGTAGGAGCGCCGAGGAAGAGGTTAAATACAAGGGGCGAGATCTGACCAGCTAGTTGGCAGCTTTTCCGAGTCCTGAAATTCTGACTTTGGTAGTGGTAAGCCCTAAATAACCTGTAGCTGTTTATGACCAAAACTGCAAGAACCAAGAGGAACTACCAGACTTTCAGGGTGCCTTTGTCATTGTAATATTTATTTATAGGTTTTTTAGAAAAGCTATTAATATGAGACAACAGTATGATTGTAGACGGAATGACCAACGTTACCCAAAATATTCCATTCGCAGGAGTCTACAATCGAATGTTGTTACATAGTGAGAGCGTTGTAGTTGTGCTATTTTTTTCGCCGTGTGTAAACGATGTCGTCGCGATCCTGTGTGAAAAAACCGAACAGTTCCTATTTTATATGTGGTGAATTGACACCGAAGACTCAACAAAAAAGTTTGAGACCACTTGTAAGGAAAACCTACAAGTAATATTTCGGGAGAGAATTTGGCGGTCAAGACACACTTGAACTCTCAAAATTTGCTGCCACAGTTGCTCAAGAATCTTAATAGGATAGCTATTGAGGAGTTACAAGTCTATGAAGTTTGGAGAGCTAAAGATTTAGCAAGAACCTCATAATCTTGTAGAAGATTGTTACTTTTGCTTAACAAAAATCCTGTGTTTCTTTAGTAAGAGGAAACATAAAATTGAATATCTTAATATCCCCTCAGCCCTGAGATCTGTAACTCATGAAACTTCTAGCATTCCTGCTCCTAAGCCTCCACAAAAATTTGAAATCCACTCGGAAAAGGAAGAACTAGATTATTTTGAACCAAAGGCCGGTCCACGTTACGATTACGAATGTAGTAGCAAAAAACAGCTCTATTTCGTGTTTCAGCAAGAGGTCAGTGATTTTATTTGCGATTCGAATCTTCCTAAAACAGTCAGAGCTGCTTGGATTTCGTTTACAGCAGTGGAATCTCTTACAAAAAAGAAATTAAATTTTCCACGTTTTGGAAAAGGCAGTCTATGCTTGCAGTGTGTTTGTCAGTGAAAAAGGACTTAGTTTACTATTATGATATTTCGAGTTTAATCAACGATCTTGACCTTTCCTATAAACCTACCGAGTGGCGACTGTTTATGGACTCTTCGAAGATAAGCTGAGAAACAGTTTTATTGTTTAATGTAAATAAACACCATTTCTTCCCGTGAGTCATGCTGTAAATATGAAAGAAGCATACGAAAACATACGTACATACATGCATTACTTCAAAACATAGAATACAAAGATCATAAATGGAGCATCTCTGCCGATCTAGAAGTTATATCACTACTTACAGTAATACAGAGTGGCAACAACAAATGTTTTTTACGCGAAAGAGACAGCAGAGCCAGCAACCAATATTATGTCGTTAAAGAATGGCTGTTACGTGAAAACATTGTGCTCGGTCTGAAAAACATCCTTAATGAACCCTTAGTAGAGCAGCATAAAATTTATTTATTTCCTCTGCACATAAAACTGGGGCTTATAAAATTTTTTGTTAAAGTCTTAAGTAAAATGATCTCCTTTATTTGAGATGGAAATTCGCTCATATAAGTAAGGCAAAGTTTAAAGAAGAAATGTTTGTTGGGCAGCAAATACGAGAACTTTCTAAAGTCGAAAATTTTGAAACTACACTTTCGAGAAAAGAGAGTAGAGCACGGACTGTCTTCAAAAATGTATTGAGCAACCTCCTAGGTAACAAAAAACTGGAGATCTAAGTAGTGGATATATGAGAGAAGGAAAGAGGAGGAGGAGGAGTAAGAGTAAATCATCAACACTTTTCATCCTCCTCCTCTTTTCTTCTCTCATTATACTTTTCAAATCTCTCATTATACTTATTAAAAAACCTCGTATCATCAACGCTTTTCATCCTCCTCCTCTTTTGTTTTCTCATTTGAATTATCTCGTATACATTCGAGTTACTTCGTATACATTCGAGTTACTTCGTATACATGTTAACATGACCTTGTATCCCTTCTTTAAATTTTGATTATAAAAGCAACACTTTACCAGCTTAAAACATACTAAAATGAAATATGTCTTCTGCTTCTAACGAAAGTGAATTAAATTTATTAATTCAAAAATTTTATAAAAAATGTAAAAGTTCTGCTTTTGAGTTCGAACATTATGCAGTTGATAGTGGTCCATCTTGGTTTCAATATTATTTGGATATATCCAAAAACCATACAGAGGCTGTGAAATTGTGCGAACGTTATTTTCAAAAGAAAGATATTGTACAGTTTATACGTGAATTAGTGAAGTTAAGTTGGTTTCATCATGAAGTTCGTCATTTAAACCAATATATTAGAGATCCTGTTGTATTACAAGAACTAATCAAATTGCGTGGTGAAGATGATGCCTAAAATTGAAAATTTTGTGAGGGACCTTTATGAAGGGTTCATTATGAACGAAGCATGTTCCAGATATTTATCTTGTTTAGTTGAAGAAGAAAGTGAGGGTCAAGATTTATTGTTATATATAAAATATGTTGATCATGCAAATTTTTGTAAAAAAGCAGCAGAATTGTGTAGTGAATTTTTGAAGACTAAAAATGTGTTAAAATTCTTTGATGAACTTAAAAAAATTGGACTCAATAAAGAAATAAATTTATGTATTGATTTATTGGTTAATTAAAGTTAGAGTGAAATAAAATATTTAAATTTTTATAGTTGTTTTATTATTGTGTAACGGCTGTTATGTTTAAATATTTGATTATGTAAAGATAGGAAAATATAATTTTCTGTTAGTAATGTGGGGATGTGGATAAATAAAAAAAATATTATTACATTCATTGTTAATTTATTCATTCATAAAAAAATTTTTATACATAAAGAATACATTAGAAAGGGCACACATTGAAGGTGATTGAGAATGATAAAAACATTTAGGAGATGATTTAATTAAAACAGGTTGTTCGTCCAATTCAATTATTGGCTTAGTACAATATTTTCTAATAAAATTAGCTTTCTCTTCTCCTTTAATATAAATGAATTCTCCTTTTTCTGTTAAGTTTTTTACTATAGATGAAAAATTATGAAGAGGAATATATCCTGTATTCCAATTGATGCAGTGATGAAATTTCATTAACCATTCTGCTTGCTTGTATGTTTCTGGTGGAAGCATTTGTAGTGGATACGGTGGTTTAAAAATATAATGACTCATTTTATGTCCATCAAACATTGCAAGTTCTTTAGGAATAAACTTGTTGTGTTCATCCTTAAATCCTTGAACATCCATAACTATTCTCATTTTTATTTAGCAAATTTTTAAAGTACTAAATTTTTTTATTACAAATTGTTTTTTCGAATAGTCTTCAATAAGATTTTTTAGATGTTTAATTTTTTTTAAAAATAGTTCTATTTTTTCTTTTTGTATTTTGTACATTCCATTTGATGTGCAACAAACTATGGTATAGAAACAACTGATCTTATTCGATATATTTTCATTTTAATAATGATATTTGATGTGGTGGGAGAAGTTAAAGTTGTTTAACAATTTTTCTTAATGGATTATAGCTAAATACTTTATCATGTATTATAACACAATACGCAGCTGTTTTTCCCGATATTTTTTCTTTTGTCTCAAATTCAATTCTCATGGTTACTGGGCCGGATTGTAATAAATCTCTCTGATGAGAGCAATTAATGTAAGCAATAGGTGCATTATCTTTAAATTCTTTGGGATTAAATATTGGTTCTATTGGAAAGTTATAATATACTTGACGAAATTCAGAAAACATTTCATACAGGGTAGCAAACTTATTATTTTTAAAATCAAGCTGAAGATCCTGGTAAGGATATCTTTCTGAATTTAAAAACACATTTATATTCCTTAGGTCACAATGATCAAATTTACTCATATCTGATTTTAAATTACCACGTCTATCCTTTTGAAAAGCAATTAGTACATGTCTTGGTGTTTCAATTTTTGTGGAGGTTTTGACAGGCCAATTATGTCTTGTATTTTCTAATAACTCTGGATATTCAATTAATTCCCAACTTCGGAAAGTAAGAAGAATATCATTGTTTTTATCAATAATTTTCGTTAGTGCCAATTCTTGGGGAATGGCCACAGTAAGATGTGGAACTCGCCAACAAAGTTTGGTTATTTTAATTTTCGGTTTTTCATCATCACTTGTGGTTACTAAAGCATTAGTGTCATCATTGCTTCTTATTAGTATTAGTTCTTGTTGTGAATTTAAAATTATTTTGTTATAATCTTCAAAAAATCCCGAGTACATTTTTAATGGGACGCATAGGGAAACGTTTCCTTTTTCATCAGTCATAATTTTTTCTTTAGGTTTCGTTTTTGGATACCATCCAGCATTTTCCAATTTTGCACTTTCGTTTTGATTAAATGATATGTATCCTTTAAGAGTTGAAGTAATTCCTACATCTCGAACTGAATCAATTGTAACACCATTTAAAATATAACGTAATTCTTTAAACAAGAATGCTGGAGCATTGTTGATTAATACCGTATTAGCCAATGGAGTATCATCTTCTTTGGTAACTTGAAATTCTAAATATAATTCACTTTTGCAAGGTAAAGGATATTTTCCTGTTTGTTGTAGAGCAATTCTAATTTCATCATTTAATCCAAGTTTTGTAGGATTGAAAGGTTCAAATGATAGTATTTCCCAGCTTAATATTGATTCATCTACAAGAATATTTTCTTTTACATTTAAATATTCCATTTTATTTTAGTTTGAAACCTAAACCTATCAGAAATTTTTTATTAGAAGGTGTTAACCTTTGAGAGTTTAATTTATTACTAGTTAAATGTCGTTTAGTATCTTTCTTATTAATGTTTTTAGAGTAAAATTTTTTTGAAAAATTATAATTTGAGACTTTTTTATTATATAAAATAACCATTATTCATCTATTTTTTTAAGATGTAGTCTTACTGTTACCGTTTCTCCTCTGAAATTGATGAGATCACCATCTTGATCTACTATTTTAATGTTTATATTGTCTATTACCTTTACAGTAACAGGAAAGTAAAGGACATTTTGTGGTGATTCTATTATTTTAAAACCAGGAGCTACACTAGGAAAAAATTGATGTATTATATGAACAGGTTTTCCATTTAAATATGATCCTTCGGCAATATTACAATCGATGTTTATGGCGTTTACTTTAATAATTTCCGCTGGAAAATCTGAAATGTGCTCCTTAAGACCTTCTAATTCCTTATTTTTAAAACCTAATATTTTTCCTATAGTTCCATCACGAAACGAGATAGGAATATCTGTTTTAATATGTGTTCGTAAAGTATTATTATTGGCATAAATATGAAGAAAAGTACGATTGTCCAAAAATTTTTGAATAAAATTATTTACATCATCTATTTCATAACTACCTGGTGGTATTCTTATTTCTTTATTTGAGTCATAAATGAAAAGATTATTAGTCTCATCAATATTTGGAATAGCATTAAAAGTTTCAAAATTTACAAGTCCAATGGAATATTCAAAATTTTCATCTAAATATATTGGAGGATGAATATTAACAGAAAGCGTGGGGGAATTACCACTAATGACAAAACTGTACGACATATCTCTTTAAAAATTTTTAACAAAATGAATTAATATTGTTTTTCAACCATTATTATAAAGAAATTTAAGACAGAGCTCACCACAATTTGTTTTGTTAATTGATTGATAATGATCGTAGTTATATTTCACAATATTTTTCTTTTTATCGCTGAAAAAATATTTTGTTAATTCGGTAGATGGTCGCAAATTGCCATAACTATCAAAATATAAAATATTTTTCCCTTTTTTTATGTATGCAGTCCAATGAGTTCCATCACCACTATTCTTATCGAGATTAACAATACCACTTTCATTTTTATTAATTTTTTTTGGTAATTTATCTCTCATGAATATACCTCGAAAGTTGGGAATTTTAAGTAGATTAATATATTTACTTAAATCATAATTTGTAAGTGGTTTTCGAGGTATTTGTTTTAACAGTTTTTGAATAAGGTTTCAGATATAATCCACATCCAGTTTTATATGGTTTTAAATAAAGACCACTTCCTTGTTTTCCTACTGCTATAGATTCCATCATTTTATTATGTCTTTTGGACTCTTCTAATTTTTCTTTAGCAGCTTTTGCATCGTTGACAGCTTTCGCAATACCTGCTGCTCCTCCTCCAAGAGCACCTAAAGCGGACAAACCAGCAAATAAAGGAATAAGAGGTAGAAATCCACCAGTTTTTGGAATTGGTATGATTCTATTTTTTGGTGATAATATTCTACTATCTCCGATAGATCTAAGTGCGGTTTGAATAATATCAGTCAAACTTTTAAATTGTTTTCCGTTTAGTGCTTGTCTTGCTTTTGAAATAGCTTGAGATAAAGTTATTCCTCGTCCTAGACGAGTTTTTCGACTTCTGTTTTTCCTTCTTTTTTTTAATCCCATACCAAATTTTCTTTTAATTTTCATTGCACCTCTTATTCCAAGTGCAGCAGTTTTTTCTCCAAAAGTGGCGTCTTTTGCTCTGAACCTTTCGGCAGCTTTGTCACCTAATAATTTATCAGCAGCGTGTCGGCTTTTTATATCATTTGATTGTGCATAGGCAATATCATGCTCTTTACAAGCTTCATCCAATAAGTTTATGCCTTTATCGCCTCTAGCTAGTCTCTTTTCTAGTTTGGTTCCAGGTCCACAAAAATTATACCCAGGTAGATGTAATTCAAAAGGTAACTTATTTATTAGAGTATTAATTAAACCACTACCTCTTTTTCTGACTCTTCTTTTATAAATGGATTGTTGCTTATATGAGATTGGCATTATATAATTGAAATCTTGGAACAAACTGACTAGTTTTAAATTAGAACTTACCCTTTATACATCCTCTTATATATGAAAATTGTCAAACAACCTTATTCAATTATTATTAAAGACCATGAGACTTCAAGAAATAATTTTAGAAAACATGGAAAATTGTTTGAAGGCTCTAGTAAAAGGGGGTTAATTATTGGTCCATCAGGGTGTGGTAAAACTAATATCATTATAAGTTTAATTGAAGATCCCAATGGTTTACGGTTTGAAAATTTATATATTTATTCAAAGTCTCTATATCAACCAAAATATGAATATTTGAGATTACTTTTTAAACCATTGAGAGAAATTGGATATTATGAATCCGAAAATGAAGAAAATATTGTTTCTCCACAAGAAATAAAACCAAATTCCATAATTATATTTGATGATATAGTGTGTTGCAATCAGAATGTTGTAAAAGATTATTTTTGTTTCGGAAGACATAAAAATACTGATTGTTTTTATTTGTGTCAAACGTATTCTTCGATTCCAAAACAATTAATTCGTGACAATGCGAATTTGATTGTTATATTTCAACAAGACAAAACGAACTTAAAACATATTTATGATGATCATGTTAATGTTGATATGTCATTTAATCAATTTAATGAGTTATGTTTGATGTGTTGGAAAGATAAATTTGGATTTTTGGTAATAGACAAGGATTCGAATTTAAAATCCGGTCGATATCGAAAAGGATTTGATTCATATATTTTCTTATAAAAATAAAAGTTTTGTGAAAAATTTAACTAATCATGAATGAACGCTTAGCAAGAGAGCTTGTTAAGTCAAGGAAAGCTGTTAAACAAAAATATCAAAGTTTAAAAAATGCTGAATTTGAAGCACAATCCAAATTGGAGGAAACCTATAAACCAATAACTCAACCCCTACAACAATTAATTTCAACAATTGGTAAAATTGAATCGGCTGAGGTAAAGGAAGAGCTACAAACACCCATTAAAAAAAATTATGAAACACCAGAAAAAAGATTGTTTCCAACACTAACACCAAGAAAAAAACTACAGTATGGAACATCAACACCAGAAAAAAGAAAGACAGGGAAAACTCCAATTCTTCCTACAGAAATACCAACAATTATTGATTGGTAAACCAGTATAGCTTCACATAGTCAGATGCCATCTTTACAACAAACAAGTGTCATAGCAGAAACCACCCCTTCTTCAATTTCACAATCTACGGTAGGAAATCTTTCGGATATATTAGAACAAACACGCCAAACAATTCAAACATTTGTCAGTACACCTTTATATCAAGAATATTTATCAGGATTTCATGAATTACCTCGTCAATATATTGACGGAGGGGTAAAAGATGTGGAACATAAGTTTGATCACCTCTATGGAATAGTACATGATTTTGAAACTGAGAAATTCTTTTTGGGTTTAACACAAAGACCTATAGAAATTATCGGTAAAAACATAAAAGTTGAAGGTATAACTTATACAGGTACACCAGGTTTATATGAATTATTATTTAAAAAGGAACCAGTAGGTTATAAAAAAAAAGATTTGGAAAATTATATGGATATTTTAAAGAGAACCAATGCATACCGTAGAAATTATGATCCAAATGAGCAGGTACAGGGAAATGGATCACAAAAATATATTTCTATAATAGGGCCTTATTTACAAAATAAAGGAATTACAAAAACTAAAACCATAAATCCCGAAACGCATAATATAGTTCAAGGATTTTTTGACAGACGAAAAGCTCCATACAGGGAAACTCGAATATCTTCGAAAAGAACAGGATCCGGAATAACTTTAAAAGTTAATAAACCTTATACCGATTACGTATATTGGGATAACGTAAATGAACTTGTTGATAGACTTCGACTGTTGGTAGCATCTATGATGGCTGGGAATACAGGACATAACAACGAAATTATTTCTATTATTGAAGAATTGAAAGAAGCCAATATAATTGTATAAAAGAAAGTAGTAAATATTGTTACATAACATTGTTAAAATGACCATTGATAAATTTGGACGTCATATTTCTAAAAAGTATACAGTAGATATACCTACAATAGAAAATAAAATACTAGCCAATGTTGAAAATGAAATATTAAAAAATTTTAAAAGTGATGATATTGTTCAAAGATTTGAACCTGTGTTAAAAAATGATATTGTAAATTTAAAAAAGAGAGTTAGTGAAAATGATGAAAATGTGGAATCTATTTCGAAAAAAATTAAGTTATTTGAAGAAAATGTGTCAAACTATGATAACAGGATATTAAATATAAAAAATATTGTCAAAGACAATGATGAACTATTAAAAAGTTTTTCTCAAAAAACATCGAAGTGTGAAGATGATTTTCAAACAATAAAACAGAAATATGATGAAGTAAAGAGTTTTGAAAATAACATAAAAAATGAAATAACATTGGTTAAATCAAAAATAAATGATACTTCTGCAATAGAAAATGTTAAACAAATTATTATAAAAGATATGGTATCAAAGTTCCAAGAATTTACGAACAAACTTAATAATAGGGTTTCTGAAGAAATAGGTAATTTTCAAAACGTTCATGATGGTATGAATAAAAACACACAACAAATAGAGAGAGCTATGAATACACACTTTATAATCCATAAAAAAGATAGCGATAATATTAATGAAATAAATCAGAAAATTAATTCAATTGAAAATAATGCTGAAATAATTCTATTAAACTTGAAAAATTTGGAAAAGAAATTAAACACAGATTTACAAAATGTAGATGAAAAAATTGAAAATAAATTTAAAAATGAAATTTTAAAAAATAGTGAACAAATCATGGAGATAATCTCACAATTAAACAATCTAAAAACAGAATTAAAAACCACTGTTGACGATGAATATTTTCAAAAGATGTTGAATAAAAGATTAGAAAAAGAATTAGAATCTTTAGCAGAACTAATACAAGCTATGATTAACACCTCTATCCATGATTTAAAAAAAGGACTTGCACAACACAGTTCAAAAATTGAAGAAATTTCAACAAAGTTAAATGATTATGAAAAATCTTTGAACGATGTAAGAATTGAAATTGAAAAAGCGATTTTAGATATAAAGAAAATAGAAAAAAAATTGGTAGAAATAAAATTAAATTTAACAAATGTAGAATTTCAATTAGGAAAAGATATAAAAAATCTAGAAAATAAATTGGTAAAAGAAATAAAATCACTAAACGAATTAGTTCAAAGAGCAGCCGAAGTTTCTAGAAAAGAGTTTAATGACACAATGGCATATGCTAGAGAAGAATTAAACGCAACAGTAAGAGAAATGAGAAACGAAAGTATAAAATCACTTGTTGTTTTTGAAACTAAAATTAATGTAAGAATTACCAACATTGAAGATGAAATCAAAAAAGTCAAAGATTCGAATAATGCATCTTTTAAAAATTTGGAATATAAAATCGAAGATGAAATCAAAAAAGTCAAAGATTCGAATAATGCATCTTTTAAAACTTTGGAATATAAAATCGAAGATTTGCTAAAAAAAGATAACAAACAAATAAAATAAGTTATTTAAAGAAGGTATTAAGAAATTTTATTCTAGTACTATGAGTAAAAATATTAAAGAAACAGTTGTAGATGAATTACATAAACCGGCAAGAAGAAGATATAGAAGAAGACGAACTATTGTTAAAAGCCTTAATGACTTATGGCAAGCTGATTTGGTAGAGATGCAACCCTATTCCAAATTTAATAAAGGTTATAGATATATTTTGGTGGTGATAAATGCATTCTCAAAGTATGTTTGGACTCAACCACTTAAAAGTAAAAAAGGAAAAGATGTAACTGAAGCTATGAAAAAAATTTTAGAAAAAACAAGTAAACCGCAAAATTTGCAGACAGATTTAGGAAAAGAATTTTTCAATAAAGATTTTAAAGATCTTATGAATTATTACAAAATTAATCATTATAATACTTACTCTAATCTCAAAGCGAGTATTGTAGAACGCGTAAATCGAACTTTAAAAAATATAATGTGGAAATATTTTAGTAATAGAGGGAATTACCAATGGTACTCTATTTTACCCACTATTATTGAAAAATATAATAATAGTATTCATAGAACTACCGGATATAGACCTGTTGAGGTTAATAAAAAAAATGAGAAAACTATACTGCAAAATTCTTTTACTTTTAAAAAAACATTTGATTTAAAGCGCACTAAATTTAAAGAAAATGATTTTGTTAGAATTTCCAAACAAAGAGAAGCTTTTGAAAAAGGATATACTCCAAATTGGTCAACTGAAATTTTTCAAATTAGAAAGGTTCAGTTAACAAATCCACCCACCTATTTATTAAAAGATAGTAAAAATGAATATATTGAAGGAGGTTTCTACCAAGAAGAGTTACAAAAAGTTAAACATCCAGATGTGTTTTTGGTTGAAAAAATTTTAAGGAAGAAAGGGAACCAAGTTTTTGTTAAATGGTTAGGATTCGATAAATCACATAATTCATGGATTCTTAAAAAAGATGTATTGTAATTAATTTTAAGTAATATTGTATATCAAATTTTTAAATAAAAGACCTATTTATATAACATATTTTTTATTTACGATAATCCTTTTTACAACAAATACTAACAATATAATTTTTAAGATGTTTACAACTGAGATTAACAATATAAATTTATATTTTTACATTAAATCTTTCAATATATATTTTTTTTCTATGATCTACATCAAAAATACTTTTAAGAATACTTTCACATTGTTCAACTCGTTTTTCAAATCTTAGTCTGTCAAGATAAAATTTCTGATATTCACTTTTTCGAGCTTGTCTAAATGCAAAGTCCCATGTCACTAATATATAAACTTTATTATTGTTCTCACTGATTGTCACTGATTTCTTCATATTTCTATTGTAATGCACCGGATTTTCTTAACTTGTTTTCTAATTCCTGTTTATGTAGAGATAACATTTCTAAAACAGTTCCGACATTTTCACTGTTTAAATTCTGACATGGATCCAAAACACTATAAATATGAGACAACACATCTCCTGACTGATAATTATAGTGATGAAACAAATTAAAATATTTGGAAAATTCTTGCTTTTTAATTATATGAATTCTGTAGTCAACAAGTTCATCGATTTCAACTAATTTATCTATTGATTCTTTTCCCAGAATCACATAATGTTCATCCTTTTGAATTCTGATAACAGGAGAATGATTTATTTTTTCAAAAAACACTGTGATTTTTTCAATTTTTAGTGGGTATGCATATGCTTGAGCAGAATAAAAATAATTCACCAACACTCCTTGATTTTTTTGAAGTTCTTTCCATTCTTCTTCATTCAAGTAAATGTGAAATCCATTTCGACCTCCAATTAGAACTTTTGGTGTAAAATCATTTATACCAATTCCAACACAAACAAATTTTGATAAGGAATTGTTAAGATAGTAGATTTTTGAATTTAATAATTTTTCATTACACTGACTAATTTTATCATTGGTTTCACTAGAACTGGATTTATATCCATTAAAATTGCTACTATTAAACATGATGTCTTGATGCTAACTGAAAACTAAAATACTGAGTCTGAATATATCTTATCCACCCCACTCCTCTATAAATTTCAAGGTCAAGCAAGTTTATTAAATTTTTATGACCTATCTTGATAAAACAAAATTGTCAAGAACGACAAAAGTGAAAAACTACCTATTGATAAAATTATATTGAAGATAAATAGAATTAAACAGTTTTTACCTTCCTCATCATTTTTAATATGATCACAGCTAGAAATCGTAAATGGTTTTTTATTTTTTTCAATCCAGTTAGTGTCAAAAATTGTATTATTTGGATAATGAAAGTAAATTTTGAAAAAATTACTATTAGATTGACTATTATTCATATTATATGCGAAAGCAGTTGAATAATTATTAATATTCATAGCTTTCATATAATTACATATTTCAGGTTTAATAGTAGAGGTTTCGTTTTCAAAACACACCATTCCATGTAAAACCCTTGGAGGATAAAGTACATATAAAGTATTATTTAAAATTGAATGTAAAACAATGTAGTTGATAAGGGATGCCATTAAAACACTTTTCAATTTTAAATGTCTATTAACAAAACAATAAGAGATTGAAATAAGACTGAACAGTTTTAATTAATTTTCTACAATATATAGACATTTTTTTTTTCAAAATATTAAATAATTTGTTTACAAATTAGAGATACAAACATGGTTATTAAAACTATTAAAAAATGAAAGATGTTGACATATTTTCTTTCACTTTAAGGACATTAAATAATTTGTTTACAAATTAGAGATACAAACATAGTTATTAAAACTAATAAAAAAATGAAAGATGTTGACATATTTTCTTTCACTTTAAGGACAACAGGTTCACATTTTTTATTTTTTTCACCTAACCACAAACACTCGATTAAGTCACAGTTCTTCCAGTGACGATAATGTTCCTCAATTGGACAATCATCAATTTTCCAGGCAAATATTTCTGCACCACAGTAAAAACATTTACAAACATCATGAATAGCTAAATAATAAAACCCTGATTGGGCTAACACTTTAGGATTTAATTTTCCATTCCAGAATTTAAATGAGGAAAGTCTTTTTTCATATGTTCTATATAATTTGTTATCAATTTCTTTTTCAAAAGATTCTAAACACATATTTATTCTAGACGGTGGTATATTTTATACTGATATAATTTTAAAATTTACCATGTTCTTAAATACTTCAAATTTAGCCTTGAAGAGTAAAACTTTTAATCTTAAAAGAATTTTTTATAATTCATTTTCATGGTCTATTAACCACTGAAAAAATGGAATATCTTGGTGACCCCACGCTAATGTATCATAACTATTGGGAATTTTAAATCTTTTATCATCATTAGAAGTGAGAGCTAATTTGTTAACTAATTCTGTATAAATATTGTGAAGTCGAGATCTAAACAAATACATTGTACAGAAAGCTTTTGAATTTTGTTCTACAACATCTTTATAATGTGTTAATTCTAATTGTTTTTTAATGCTACTTTTCTTTATCCCCTTAGCTTTTTTAAGCAACCCATTTTCTGACTTAACACAATAAGCTTTGGCCCCTGTGCCATAAAAGCTTTCTATTGGTTCACCAGCATATTCATCCTTAAACTTTCCAACAACAGATTCAGTTATTGGTATTTCATGAATATTATTAACATCATAATTTGAAGTATCGAATTTATCAATATTAACCCTAATGTCTTCATAAACATTACTTGTCTCAATTTCCAAAATAAAGGAATCTGTATCTGTGTACAGAAGTTTAATATTATTCTTATATAAAGGTTTTAAAAACCCATAAAAAAAGTCATACATCACCGTTTTTGATATATCTAAAATACTAAAGCCTACATAGACAGGTTTATCATATTGTACTAACACTTTACGCATTTGCACAGCTACTAAATTCTCTGAAAATATTGTTACATCTTTAAAGGATGGTTTAGCAATTAAATTTTCTGCCCCATCTTTTCTATGATTTTTTGCCCATTGTGTAACCAATCGTATATCTGTCCTTTTATCCACATTTTCCATTGTTTTTCCGTAGATGCTATTATTTGCCAATTTATAAGAATTTTTCTGAAATTGATTTTTAGATTGATTTCTTAAATTTGTATTTAGATCAATAAATTTTTTTAACCATTGAGATTGTGTAAACTCTACAACCCGATGAATTTTAGTTAGTTTAATTCCATATTGAATACATTGTTTTAATAAAGTATAGTGAATTACATATTTTTCTTTATTTTTTAAATTTGGAATTAATTTAAAAGTTTTAGAGTTTTGAGGCTTATAATTTTCTGGACAGAATGGAAATTCATTATGTAAATTGTGTAAATTTTCAGGATATTCTAAATCAACCTCTAGCACATAACCCTTGTCATTAGTCTCAGATATATTCATTATATCTAAATTTTGAATTTGTTGATTTGATAACCAAACAAAATCTTTTTCGGGCAGATATTGAGACATCGCATATCCGTAAAGATTAGTTGCATCAAAATACATAATATATTTAGATGGTTGTAATGGATCATAATTTGAAAGAAATAAATTGTTTGCTATAGATTTCCTACATACACAGGTACTGATTCCTCCTCTTACACTACCTTTAAAAAAATGTAACATATCTGGGTCTGTTATTAACTCCAATTCGACTCCAGTATATCTTAAACAAGCGTCAAAACTTAAACCTGGAAAAGTATAATAATGTGCAGGATCAAGTTTGTAAGTTTCCATACACGTTTTTCTAAAATTTTGAAAAACATCTGCCAAAAGTAATACATCAGATTTAAGATATAAATCGGAATATTCACCGATTGTTTTACATTCAAATAAATTCCAAACATTTTTAGCCCTCTCATATTCTTCATCAGTAATGTGTTCATCCGTGAGGTCATTATAAAAATTTTTTTTATTGGGTAACTCCGTTTCATTTAATTTGTCGATATTATCAATATATTTATAAGGGAAAACGCCTTTTTGACGGATATACTTAAATTTTTCCTTTTCATTAAAATATTTGAACACTTCTTTGCATTGTTCATCATTAAGGATGGAAGCTAAATTTGACAAAGAATATGGTAGGAACTGAAATGAATCAATAAACTTAAGATATAGAAATTTTGACTTGGTGAAACCAGTCTTTTTATCTAAATATTGATCTACTTCAATAGATTTTTGAAATGAAATGTATTTCTCTTTATTCTGGGCTATGACAAATAATTGTTCATGATTTGGACATAAATTTTTTATAAACAGATGAGAATCATAATTACGCAAATTGTGTAAAACTACTGGAATGGAATTAGATAATTTATAATTTAAGTTGCATATAGAGTGTGACGGACCTCTATAGGAACCTGTTAAATGACAATGATCAGCAACCTTATCCGAAATTATAGGTTTATCACATATATGACAATCATTCGTATATTCAAAATGTAATTGTTCCAACACATTTAATTTTTTCATTGGTATTAACTTTTTCATATATTTATTGTAAATATTAAGAACGTCTCTTTCTAAGTAAGTTATAAAAATTTGTGCACAATTGGGACCCATATAATTTTGAAATTTGGAAATTGAATCATCAAATGAACACTTTATATAATAAGCAAACGAATATGGAATATGTTGACATTTTTTTTCAGTATATGGAGAACTTGGATCTACATCATTAATTTCATTATTTAAAGGCTTAAGAATGCATTCAAAATCTGCATATATAACAAATGGAACTTCAATTTGTTTCTGTATATTCTGAAATTTTAAAATATTTTCGGGAATAATATTTCCAAATCTATCTATTTTGGTTTCAGTTGAAGGTAGATTTATTCTTACAAAATCGCAATCATATGTGTTATGCCTGACTAATAATTCTTCAGTAGTAAAATATTGTAAACAACCGTCGCATAAAAATTTTTTCCCATGATGTTTAGATAATTGTTTTGAAATTAATCTAGATAAATCCGAAATATAACAGTAATGGAAATTTCCATTATCATCTCCAATTAATAATAAATTAAGGTGACGTTCTCGCTTATTTTTTGTATAATGTAAAGGTCCTATAATTTCGAATTGAGTTTTTAAATTATTCTTGATTTTTTCTAATCCATAAACATTAACCGAAATATTGTTTAAATTTTCAAATTTACTTATGTCTTTTAAAGTTAAAGGAAAATTGATACCTTTAAAGTTTAAAATAGTGGTGAAATGTGGATACGACTCCACCTTTTCAATTGGTCCGTTAGGTGAATGAAGAGCTGCAACCACAGACCAGGCGAAACAACATTCATCATTGTTTTGAACGTTGACTACAGCATTTTTCAACTTGATCTCTGACGGTAGCGGTATATATGAAGAAGCTTTTAAGGGGTTGTACTTGTTGATGTTAAGCTCAAAGTGTAATATTTTTATTAAAATCCATCCTGAAATTAAAGAAGAATAATTAACAACAAATTTATTTTTGGTTTAAGTTTAGTTACTAAATATTTAATAAAAAATAATTTACCCGAATCTTTTTCTGCCAGTTCATCAGCTTTCCGGTCAATAATTTTAATAATATCTTCTAGTTCTTGCGTTAATTCTGAACTATTACATAAAATCCGAAATGGGGTATTGAAAGACTTAACTTCATGACTTTCATTGGAAGGATTTAAGTAAAGACCAAATAACTCCATGTTGAGTTTGATGCAGGTGTGTCTTTGGATTTCATAATTGATTACCTCAATTATTTTTTGTTGTATTTCGGAGAAAAAATCATAAATGTTGATTTGGTATTGAGTCGATGATATTTTATATGAAATGATTCTTTCCTTAAATGCCGATTTTATTACAGACACATTTTCATCCCTAACCACCATTGAATTGGTTTTGTGTTTATTTGTTCTCAAATGACAGAACCATAATGACTTTTTTATAAATATTTTGCAGAATTGACAATATCTTCTTTCACCTAAAATTTAATAACTTCTTTATTAAATTTGCCTCTAATTCATCAAATTAATAACTAATTATTAAATTGAAACAAAATTTCTATTTAAAATTAAACTTACAGCTTTTCTTCTTCTGTTCTAACTGGGGGCCATTGTTAGAGTGAATTATCTTCTTGTGGCGATTCAAATTGTCTTTTCGAGTAAAAATTTTGAAGCACTCTTCACATTTAAAATCCATTTTTCTAAAACGAATCTCTTATTGTGAAGCCCAAGTCGATTTTAACACACTGAAGGTGACACGGTCAGGTATGAATTTAAATGGTGGAAAAGAAGTAGGAGGGGAGTTAAGGAATGGGATGGAAAAAGCTAAGAGTAGCTTTATAAAGTTCTATCGCCCTTTCTCACATCTTCCTTTTCTCCTCAGCTGTTTTATTAGGATCGCAATTTAAAATAGAATCCAAAACAAATCCTAATGATCTTTGATAAGACAAATGTTTATTTTTAATTTTGAAATTTGATTTTGAATGAAAGCTTAGTTTCGGATAATCGTTTTCGAAGGGGATTGACACTTCCGTTTGTGTTAAAACAGAATTTTGAACTGTCTCTGTTTGTGTAGAAACAGAATTTAAAATTTCATCGAAATCTGGTGGCGAGTTTTCAAAAATTATTGGAGAATTTGGAAAATTTAATTCACAGTAGGTATTTTGGCCGCACGGAATTGAATTTTGACTAAAATTTTCATTTTTTTCAGATGGTTCACTTATTATTGGAAGAATTTCTTGGGAACCACCACCACTAGTAAACGATGCTCCCAAATCTTCACTACAATCTGAAATTTTGTAACTATCCCGTGAACCATCCTCCTCCCCCAAAACATCAACCCCCATATTTCCACTACTAGTCGATTCCGAAATTTTATTTTTTTTTTGATTAGTTGAAATTTTGAACAGAGATAGAGGAGAAAATGAAGAATTACCCGGTATTCCTCCAGAATTGTTTTCACTTTCAAAATTTCTAGTTTTCAACATTCCAAAAAAATTTTGTGATTTATTTGAACTCGAATCATTGTCACTGTCACTGTCACTTTTACTCTGATAATTTGTTAAATTTTTATTAATTTTGGGAATCCCCATTAGCTTTTTAAAATTGTCGATATTATCTAAATCTTGAGTTAATATGTCGGGAGTATTTGTAATGGGAGTGTCCGTTGTTACATCTAAATCTTGAGTTAAAAAATTTGGGGTTTCCGGCGTTAAAATATTATTAAAATCTAAATTTTGTGATAAAATTGAATTTTGAAAGTCAAAATCTGTCTCCGAAATATTCTCTAGTTCAGGCAAATATTCCAAATTTTCTAAAAATTTTATGTTCGTTTCTGAACAACTTTGGAGTAATTTGTTTTCTAAATTTTTTTCTTGCATCGTATTAATCATCGCGTTAAAATTTTGGGTTCTCTGACTTAAATTTTGGTTGTCACTTTCATTTTCATTATTCAAAAAAGCAGGCTGAATTATTATATTTGAAATTATATTAATTTTGTTCACCACTCCTAACTGTTCAGTGGAAGTTGAGGCAAAAGGAAAAGACATACCTTTAAAATTTGAGTACACTTGACAGCAACAAACTAAAACACACTAAAACAAACTAAAAGAAACTAAAATTGGAGACTTTAAATTTAAAGCGTGGTAAACTCGACTTAAGCTTGCTATAAACTGATCCTCGACCGTTTTATATGAAAGCAGGCCACGGTTTGTCCTCGTACGTATAGTGACCTCAATAAAGGTCAATGACCTCAATTCTGCGCGTCACACCCCGCGGAGCCCCCCTATATAGGAGTATAGGAGGAGTATAGGGGCGGTATGAGGGGCCCTCTCTGCGATTTAAAAATCGAAATTTTACCTTGACCTACTTTCATAAAATGACTGTTTTGCGAGGTGACTTTTTCATTTTTGGTTCATCACCAATGCTGTCTTCCTAAATTTTAATTTTTATTATTTAATTTAATTATCAATATGTTCAGGAACAGAAATTATGAAATTCAGGTTATGGATGGTAATAGACTTGTAATAAGAAGGAGAGTCAACGTTCCTCCTCCGGTACAAGTACCAACCATAACCTCCTCGACAAATCCAGAGGAAAATGAGGATCCTCAAGTGGAACCTCAGATAAATCCGCCAGTCCAGTGTGACGAAGTCGATTCCACTACAAAGTAAGTAGCTTATATTAAATTTATTATTAGTCTTCCTAATATCAAAATACTAATTGATTTTTTTTTTTCAGTTGACAGATACAAACAATAGACCAAGTTTAGGGACAGTGTTAAGTGAAACTATTTTTAGGTTAAGTTAAAGTGTTTAAGTGATAGTGAATAGTAACGGAGACGATTTAAGGTAATGTAAATTTTATTTAATTGATCTAATTATAAAGGAGTATGAAGATAACTGTACCTAAATTTCCTATAATATTTTTTCTTTCATATTTATAAACTTATTAATTTTAGATTTAAAACTCTCTAAAATAAGAAAGGATTAAGAATTTTTGAACAGGGTGGTTAATTTAAAATATTTTTTCAATCTATTATGAATAATCAAAACTCTTGTATTTAGTTGTTATGTTTGTTCGTTATTCTTATAAATAAAACATTTTTTTTCGAAATTGTTCAATTCTTTATTCCAATAAGATAAGAATAAATGGATAAATTAAATACAAACAATAATAATTTTAAAATAATAAAAATTAAATAATAATACATTTTAAAATAAATATTCTAGGATTATAATTTCTTCATTTTCACATTTATGAAGTGGTTTGCAATACATAAATATTAAATAATACATTCTAATCTAAATATTCTAGGACTACAGTTTCTTCATTTTCACATTTAATTACACATAGTTCATTGCGACAGATTGGACATGTTTTATTAATTAACATCCACATTCCTAAACAAGGGATGCAAAATCTGTGATTACAAGGTTCTGGTGATATCATTTTATTAGATAATATATCTTCAAGACATATAGGACATTCTTCGGTTTTATTTTCAATTATTTCATTAACAACTTTTTTTTTTACCCTTCGCGACTTCCTACCGTTTTTATATATTGGTTTTTTACCAGGCATTATATTGGCACCACTGGAACATTTGCGTCCCAATCTAAATCAATATTTTTAACACTACTATTGCAAATTAAACAAACTTTGGGGGTAATAATTTGATACAACTGTCTTGAACACATATCGCAATGTAAATCATTGCTTAAGCGTTTTAATTTTCTCTTATTATGAGTATTTACATGTCTATGAGCCCCTGCCCTTTGATAAAATTGTATAATTTGATAGCATGCGTGACAAAGAGTTTTTTCTTGATTTTCCGTCACTACAAACACTACGATATAACTCTGAGTAATACAGAACACAACTTCTTTGGGATCAGTGTACTTATGTTTCACTAAACAAAATTTAGCACTAGCACTGTCTTCTTCATTATCTTCTTCAATATCGGAGTCACCAGAGTCAGCTTCAATTTGTTCGAAATTATTTATATCGTAGTTTAAACAATTTCTGAAGTTCTTCTGAAATTTTTCTTCGTTAAGATGTGTATTGTAATCCAATACTCCAATTAATTCATCTAGATCTGGATCTTCTTCTTCAATATTATTATCCATAAATTTTTGAATGAATTTTTTAATATTTACTTTGTAATATTTACTATTAAATATAAAATTATTTACTTATTATTTACTTATTATTTGTTGGTATTTAATTTATCATCTTTTGTTGCTCCACGTATCTATTTTATAAATTTACTGAAGTGAAAATTCATTGGTGGTAGGACTTTATATCGACTTCATGGTCAAATAAGGTTATCCACCTCAAGGTCAAACATAAGGTTAGATCTCCTACTATGATCGGATTCGATGAAAGGTTAGCCATGTTGTTAACTTTAAGATTAAACTCAAGGTGATGTATACGAGGCTTTTTGAAAAGTATAATGAGAGAACAAAAGAGGAGGAGGATGAAAAGTGTTGATGATACGAGGTTTTTTAATAAGTATAATGAGAGATTTGAAAAGTATAATGAGAGAAGAAAAGAGGAGGAGGAGGATGAAAAGTGTTGATGATTTACTCTTCTTACTCCTCCTCCTCCTCCTCTTTCCTTCTCTCATATATCCACTACTGATCTAGTTGAAGAACTTATCCAATTTAAAAAGACGTTAGGTTGCAACATGTCACTTTCTTCATTTGGGAGTGAGTGAGACTTTTTTTCTGACAATTTCGGTGCACTTTCAGGCGAACAATGCGAAAGATTTCACCAGAAAGTTGTTCAAATGGAGAAGCGGTATAGTAAACATGTCAGCGGACTACTGTTGGACCCTCGAACGTGAAACCTATTCCAGCGATTACAAGTGAAAAAAGCAAAATAGTAATATTGATTGTATTATAGTTTTTTCAATACAAAATGAAGTATATTTTATAAAAAAGTTTTTTTTTAAATCTTTGAAAATTCACTAGATAGTTTGGATTTTTTATATTTTATATTCTTTTTTCCTTCTCTAAAATCTTATGGGTGGTAGGTAAAAACGGGTTCGTATTTGAATTTAGCACATTAAGTAGATATGAAAACCCCTCAAGAAATATTAGAGAGCGACAAAAAATTTCAAAATAGAGAACAGCGATGTCTGTGAATAGTTCTTGAAAAAAATGAAGCTAAAGAGCATATAAACAAAATGTAATGAAGCTAATAATTTTACGATTTAATGAAGGTTGATATTCTGTGTAGTAGAATATCTAACGCTGATTTTGAATTTGACCTTGAGAACCAATTTTAATTCCAGAAATGGAATGTAGGGAAAAGTGCTCGCACAACCATACATAACTAAGTTTTAATTTCATTTAGAGGTAATTTAGAGGTCAAATATGTTAAAACTGAGGCTTTAGTCAAGTAAGTAGGCTTGAACAAAATTATTCGGAAAAAAGTTAATAATTATCAAGTTTTTTTAATGTTATTTTGACATCTACTTTGTTAACAGAATGAATCTTATAGTAAACATAACAAAGAGGAGCCATCAAAAACTATTTCGCTTTTACAGAATCAATAACACCCTATTACATTATATCATTTTATTTGGGTGAAGCAGCATAATTTACTAATTATATCGATCATTTGAGAAAATAGCTATTAAAATCACTTTAATTAATGTTCTAACATATTTGGCTTAAACTGTAAGTATGTGATTAGTATGATAAACGTCATCCCTCGAGGTCCAGTCCCTCGAAACCTAGAGCGTTGCCATTTTTCTGTCATGCTTATTCTGTTCGCTAAAATGTAGATTTGGGTAAACATGATTTCCCCTGATTCTGATACTTTAAATTTAATGTGACAACTATTGAAATAGTGCCCATAGATCGAGATCAACCAAACGGGACGATATGTTTTCTTAGAAGGAAAAACCATAACCGACGTTACAATAATATCAAGTTAAGTAGTTAGAGGAAATCTCTTCCTCATTTCATGCTACACAATAATGTGCCTTCTTTGTGATACCCTTATGGAAAAGAGGTAAGCCTTCATTATTTCTTCTTTCTCAGTAACATATGAAGGCTGGAAAATATTGTTCTAGGGTCCAAAGTCCGTATGACCCTTAAGAATTTTCTTTGCTAATGACATTGTAATCTCTGTCATGCCGATTTTTTCTCGCCAGAAGTGCGGCGTCTGTACAATAGGAATACGCCCTCAATTATGCTCCATACGTCTTTAAGAAACTTATCCTCCATTCAGATGTAAGAATAACTAAGGAATTATATATTAGTATTCATTACATCTGCTAAGTGGTAATTAATTTTAAATATTTATTATTATGTGGTTTAAAGCTCAATAAGTTCTTATTAGTTAACAAAATTTTATGATTTGTTGAGTTCGATCTGTGATATAATCGTGGTATTATTTTCAAAACTTGGATTAATTAATTATAACGTATATTTTTTACGCTCTCTGACTTGAGATTATGTGCACTAATTAAGGAATCGGATAGGGACATATTTAAAGCTTTGATACATAAAATGTTCGTTTTAATTTTTTAGTTCAGGACGTTGTAAATTTTGATTGATTACTTAATAGAATCGATAAAAATTAATCTCAGTCGTTTCATTTCAATTTTTAACAACTAACACCATTTTAAGCTGCTCTTCTCAATTTAGTGCTTTAACTCAATAAAATATCCTACTAAGAATTGAGTGTCATCCTGGTGAAACTACTCCCTACATAACACCATCTGCTCACAATGAAAAGTTACCGTTCGCTGATCTAGTTATGATGGAGTAAAAAAATATAGAATAAAATTACAAAACAATTAAAATACAATAGAACACATATCTATATTCTTAGATTTACAGACGAGGCTATAACATATATGACTATCGTTATTATAATAGTGTAGAAGAAATCCCAATCAAATTTTAATCTTTTGCAAAAAATATGAGAATAAATAAAATAATAATAATTTTACAGATTCACCAAAATTCCCAGATGGCAAACATTTTTCATTTAAATAAAAAAATGCAATACTCGTATATGTTAAGGTGGTCCAGTCGCTGCACGTGCGTCAGATGAGGTGTGTGTTAGTACTCAATATTTTTGACAAATTAAATTAAAATATTAAAAAAAATTGAATTTAAAAAATAAATAATTTGCAGGGCATTTATCATTGAAAATAATTAAATAAGAAACTAGATTTGACTCATTTGAATCAGCTGATCGTAACAAGTGTGAGACTTGGCAACGTTGTGTTTTTACTATTCTGCTTGTCTGCATGGATGTTTGGATTTACTGTTTACAAAATTTCGGAAACGACTGTACCAATTTCAATGAAACTTTACATACATGAAGAGGAAGTTGTTAGGAATAATATAGGTTACTTTTTTTAAATCCTTATTGTTTACAACAATTTTAGTTAAGTTCCATGCGAACAAAGTTGCAGGTAAAAGGTAGAAATAAATAAATTTACAAGCTGTAAATTTGGAAGTCTCAAACGTACGGCGTCAAAATATACTGAATGCAAAATTAACGTAAATTAGAATAAAATTTCACTCCTCAAGATTTGTGTCTTCATATCAATAACTGAGTGATAGAAACAAAATGTATTGTTGATGATGTGTGGTGTTAAAATTGTGATTTAATAATATCTTTAAGAAATATCATTAAAGACGAAATTTTTGGATTAGTAAGTATTCTTCACGTATGCATAAAATAGCAGCTACAAAGGATATAATACACATCATAGATATTACTACATTAACTTCGGCATATATATATATATATATATATATATATATATATATATATATATGTATATATATATATATATATATATATATATATATATATATATATATATATACATTTATAATAGAGTTTGTAGAGTTTTAGGTTTATTTTCAATGACTTCGTAATTTATTTAATTAATTTTACCTTTGTCAATTTTCTCAAGAGACGTTTATGAAATAAGGTCTGGAACTTTTTAGAAAATTATATTTTCTTATTTTTAACATGGAACGCCTAGGATAAAAGGTCTACAAATTACCAGATTACTCCGTTTTCTTATTTTTATTAAACCTTGTGGTAAGAAAACCCTTCTAGAAAGATTCATAATCTTCTGGTATCCACAAAAAGGTATAAAAACGGTTCAGATCGGCTCTCATGGTCAGTTTAGTTTGAGACGTTGTCGATGTAACTTGAGTTATTTGACAAGTGTTAGAATTGAAGTTCAAAATAAAAAGCTTTTGAAATAATAGAGTGTGTTCAATAATACAGTGTGTGTTTAAAATGCCGGCCGTCCGGAATAAATTGCTGTCAGAAGTGAAATAAAATCCAGAAGAGGTTAATTCAGGTTAGAAAATTAGAAAAAAAAAGATAAAAAGTAAATTGAAATCGTATGCCAGTGGAAAGTAGAAAACAAAAAGCAAAAATGGAAGAATAATTTAAAACTAATGTAAATCAGATATTGATACACATATACAGGTAGAAGGTATTCCTGCAACTAGTGTAATGAAGCCACTTATCTTCGACGGCAAAGTACCTTGGCTTACGTATGTCCGTCAATTCGAAGCCGCCGCCACCGGCAATAACTGGAGTTCACCGGAGAGGGTACGTGCTCTCAAACTAAGCAGGTTCTACGTAACATTCCCGAAGAAAACACAATGATTACGAGTTTATTTTTACTTTTCTGGAGATGCGCTATGGGGAAGCCCACCTCCAAGGAGTTTATAAAGCCCAACTCCAAGGAATAAGACAAAAATACAACGAAAGTCTGCAAGAATACGAGGCTGATATAATGAGGCTAATAAAGTTGACCTACTCAACATATCCTGAAGAAATCAAGCAACAGTTAGCCGTAAATAGTTTTATCGAAGGATAACGCGACCCAGAAATAAGTTAAACTATAAGAATGGCGACTGAAGAAAATTTTCGAGGTTCTTGCTTATGCTCCTCAGTTTGAGATAGCCAAACCGACCTCAAGGGATCAAGAAAGAATCATAAGAAGAATCAACGTTTCCCGGGATTACGGCAAGATCAACGAGGAAATTTTCGTGAAGCTAATGAAGGTGTTGCAAGAATTTTTGAACAAACGAAAAACATATGGTAACAAAAATACAACCTTTCTTAGCAGAAATAGAACCCGTTGTTGGAAGTGTGGCCAAAAACGGCATGCTCAAAGTCACTGTACTTGCAGTACTATTCCTGACAGAGAGAATGATGGCTATTGGCTTCATATAGCTAATATAGGTGATAAAGTTCGAAGGAGCGACTTAGAGAAAGTCTTTGCTCCTTATGGTGAACTTAAAGAAGTCTGGTTAAGTAATAGTATCTTTTGTTTTGGATTTACTGTTTACAAAGATAAGGAAGATGCTACAGTTGCCGTCAAAGCTTGCGATGGACTTGAAGTATGCGGTTGTCACATTAGACTGACTTGTGCCAGACTGAGAAGAAGGGGTCGCTGGTACTATTCGAATAACATTCGTTGTTACCAGTGCGGATACAACGGTCACTTGTCTCGAAATGGCTCGGAAATTACTTCTGGTGGAGAATACAGAAGAAAGGATTGTTATGGATGAGATCGAAGGAGTACTCCCGGCATCCGTGAAGAATGAGAGGAGAGGGGCAACGACCGCGAAATAGGCTATGGAAGAAGAATGTTCTAGAGGTCATGCCTGAGAAGGTACGTCAAGAAGGACTACGATCGCAAAAGGTACTACGGAAGAAGAACGTCCTACAGGTCTTCTTCGAAAAGGTACAGCGATGACTACAAAAACAAAGCAGCAGAATGAAGAGCCGCTGTGATCTTAAAGTCAATACTGGTGGATTCACGGTTGGTGAAAAAGTTTGGTTCCGAAAAGAACCAAAGAACTTTCACCAAAACTTTAAAAGTCATGGCAAGGTCCGTACAACGTAGTGACCCGACTAAACGATCTGGTGTACCGAATTCAGAAAAGCCTTCATGCGAAAATGGAAGTCGTGCATCTTGACAGAATGGCCCATTATCAGGATCAAGAAAGTTGATCCGGATGATCAAGGCTTGGAAGGGGGCAATGTAACCAACTTTATAGCGTTATATATTTCATAATATTAGTTTGTTTTTTTATAGTTTGTAGGGATTTATGTTTATTTCCTACGATTTCATAATTTATATAATTAATTTTACCTTTATTAATTTTCTCAGGAGATGTCTATGAAAGAAGATCTGGAACTTTTCAGAAAATTCTATATCCTTATTTTTAATATGGAATGCCTATGATAGAAGATATATAAATCGCCAGATTACCCCTTTTTCTTATTTTTTTACACCCTGTAGGATGGAAACCCTTCTAGAAAGATCCGTAATCTTCTGGTATCTGAAAAAGGGTATATGGAAGATCCAGATCGGCTTTTGTGGACAGTTTAGTTTGAGACATTGTCGATGTAACTTGAATTATTCGACAAGTGTCAGAATTGAAGTTGGCTTTTGAAATAATAAAGTGTGTTCAATAATACAGTGTGTGTTTAAAATACCGGCCGTCCGTAATATATATATATATATTTATATATACATATATATATATATATATATATATATATATATATATATATATATATATATATATATATATATATATATATATATATATATATATATATAACCATTGCTGACACTTAAACAAAAAATTTTTACTTATTAAAATTTATGATTGATAATTAAAATTTCAGCTTTAATTGATGCGGGTAGTTGGCGATATACAAATCAATACAATTCTTTCTGGATTAAATGTTTTAACAATCACCAATAAATCACTTAAACGACACGAAAGAATTACAGGACTAGCTAATAATAAACGAGTAGGAAATAATCCTATTAAACCAATGGCAAAAAGAACAAATTGGCCCGGTTGTAGAAAAAAATAAAATCAGCTTGATGAAATTAAAATCTGTGGTTGCTATTTTTATTACGAGAATGGCAAAATCTGGGGTTTCATTAGAGTTATTAAAAAAATCTTTTATTGCCAGTTGTGGAGTTGGAGTAAAATTACTATTGATTGGAAATGTTGAAAAAAACAACACTTGTCGCACGGATCCCGACAAATTTAATTAATATTTATATATTTACTAAAATTGTACATTGAAAGATTACCAAATAGTACAGCAATTCAAAAATATAAATAATCAACATGTCGATAATCTAACAATATTAAACTTTTATAATTACACAGTAACTAGAAGATCAAATAATCAAGGTACTTTAGAGTAAAAAAATCACGTTCAACAGCCAGGTACGTAATATCAAGATATTAGGCTTCAGTGAATACGCGTATAAAGCCATGCAATGCATAAATTTTATGGAAATGCACCACACTATAATGTCATCTTGGGCACGACAACATGAGAAGAGCTCACACAGAGCACAATCCTATTAACAGCTAAATATATCTGGAATAAGTAAATATTTCCTGGAGCGTGTTCGACAGCTATTTAGCGAAAGGTATGGAATAATAATTATGTAATCAGCCTCGATGTCTGTGTTTAAGGTCCTATTTAACAAAATAAAATATCTCTAAAGCCAATACTGAATTCTTGATGATAAAATAAATAACAATAATAACTTGAATCTCATGGTGGAAAAAATTGAAATGAAAAGGGAACTAATTTGCCAAGAAGAGAATTTATAATAGTATAGCAATTAAATCAATAATATGAATGAATGAATGAAAAAGGGGGTGGTGATACTAGATCATCGATGCCTAGGCCTCCATTGGGCCTTTTACATCCCACCATAGCTGCAGGTTATTCGAGGTCGATCGCCTTTGAGAATCCAAGCAGCCTCGTTAGTTGAACTTACCTAACTGCTTCCGGTAACAAAATTGTATTTCCGAAATACCTCTGTTGAGTACTGGGCACTGTTTGAGAACATGGTCAACAATTTCATCCTTTTCTAAACACCATCTGTACATCGGGTTGTCTTCGACTCTATGAAGATGGCCCCTGAAATGACAATGACTTGTCAACAATCCCACCACAATTCGCAGCCCTTTCCTTCCAAAGGAGAGAAGCTCCTTAGTACGCCGTGCACTAGGCTCAGTTATATGTTCCTTAGCACACCTCATTCTAGGATTCAATAAATTTGCTTTCCAGCAACGATTTCAATTCCGTTTTGCTAATAGCAATTGGGACCGGTAATATTGGTTGGAGTCCATACGGTTCAGTCGCCGAACCCAACTTTTTCAGACGGTCTGCTTCTGCATTCCCATGTATGCCCGAGTGATCCGGGACTCATACGAGTCTGACTGTGCAACCGTCCCTTGTTATACCATTTAGTACATCCTTGCACTCAGATACCAGTCGCGAAGTTACAACACGCGACTTCAGTGCCAATATCGCAGCCTTGCTCTATGAGCATATATTTATTACTTTATTCCTGTCTATGTCCCTGTCACAGAGATAGCCATACTGCAGAATAGCATAAATTTCCGCTACGAAAATTGTGGCATATTGTCTGAGAGAGTGGTAGTCTCTGACTCCTATCATCCTGCTGAATACTCCCGCTCCAGCTCTTTCACCTTGTTGTAATCCATCAGTATATCACCAGGCTACTTGGCAGAAATATCTCCAAGGAGAGGTTGGGTTTTAAAAGTGGCGTCAGGTAATCTGTCCGAATGGGGAGTGATGGACCCTTCTCTACTACGCTTTCTCAGACACTTGTTAAAATTCGAAGATGTTCCAGGCAACTGAGATGATAAACAGTCTTCAGGGCCTCGTTCTCTATGTAAAAGTGAAGAGAAGGGCAGGTTCACTAGGATTTCCAAAGCCCTGGGAGAGCAGTGCTCATCGCACTCAATATTCCCACACAAGCCATTCTCTGAACTTTATCAAGTTGAAGAATGTGTTTGCGCTTTGTTGTATTACGTCACCATAAAATAGGGGCATACGTTATCATGGGGTGGATCACCATAGTGTTTATCCAAAATAGCATTTTAGGTGTCAGTCCCCGTGTATGAGACTCAATATATTCATCTCAGATAAGCTTTATTTGACCGTGCTTTAACAGTTACATTGTTAAGCTCATCATCTATTATTCTCTTAGTTAGCATTGCTCTGATCCATGCACCTTCTGTCGTTTCAGAGTCTCGTCGTTGTAGAGCATTGCATCTCGAATCGTGAGACGTGTTGTCGAATGCCCTCTCGATATCGATAAAGGTACCTAAGGCAGATCGTCCACCCAACAGCGCGTTTTCGACTCTTGTGACGAGTCGGTGTAGCGCCGCATCTGTGGATTTTCCTGCCTGATAGGCAAATTGCACCATTTTTCTTTCCTTAATGTGTCGATCCACTAACCTTTCCAGTGTCTTTAATAAGAAACTGGTTCGGCTGATAGGGCGGAAAGACTTAGGATTTGTGTATTCTGTTCTTCCTACCTTGGGAACTACTTTTGTTTCCCTCCACGCCATCGGTATGTATTCCAAGCTCAAACATGAGCGAAATAGTTTCAGCAGGTGGCTTATTATAATATCGGAGGAATTTTGCAGTAAAGCTGGAAATATACCATCTTTATCAGGTGACTTGAGAGGGGCAAAAGTTTCCATCGACCATTTCACCCTTTCATATGTCACTATTGTTTTAACTTAACTTGTGGTTATGATGTGCTAAGGTGAGTCTCCGTTCTTTAGATTCGCCCTCATATCGCTTTCAGCCTGGAAAGTGCATTCTTAGTAGCTCCTCTAGGGTCAATAATATATATTACTTTTGTTGACCCTGTTAGTTTAAATAATTTTATTTCCTTTAACGGGCTGCGGTGAAAATCTATAGAGAAAATTTAGTGAAATTAAAGCATTTGTAACTTTTCACTAACGGTTTATCTTATTTAGATCATCTTCAGAGTAATTTTTTAAATAAAAAACGAAAACATGAAAATTTTAGTAGATAAATATAATTCGCTTACTTTCAATTTATTTTTGCAAATATTCCCGTTATATGCATAAAAATATCATTTTCCTACATATCTCTTATTAATTTTTTATAAAATTTTTATAAAAAAATTGAACCGACTTCTGAAAGTGCGCTAAAAAATGAAAAATAACCATAAATTTTTATATGAAATTGAACTTTTTGAAGTCGGCGCCAAACTAATACCTGACAAAATGTGATTTGCATAAACAGATTAAAAATACTTTATTTGTAATTGCTTTCTTACCATAATTTGTATATATTAGTAGTTATTTATTTCGTGTACAAATAATTTGGCGCCGACTTCAAAAAGTTCAATTTCATATAAAAATTTATGGTTATTTTTCACTTTTTAGCGCACTTTTAGAAGTCTGTTCAATTTTTTTATAAAAATTTTATTTTTCTATTTTTAGTTTTAGAATTCATTATGATATTCATAAATTATTTGAACTAAGTACTAATCGAGATTAGTGTACCTCGCAATGACTCCAAACTGGCAAAAAAGTATCCATTTTATCCAGTAATATATATAAGTTGTAAATCACCCTAAAATGAACCACTAAAAATTCTTTAGTTCTTAGAGTTTTCCAAATACCAATTAAATTAGGTCAAACGAATATTTAGTCTGTCATGGAAAATCCACTATCTTAAATTTCAAATTAGATTGGTAATATAGGCCCCAAAACCTTGTAATGTCGATATTTAAAGAAAATAAATTAATTTTTTATCTACCATATTGGATACGCCCTATTGAATTTTTAAAAATAATTTTAGATTCGTCATGTGTGACCCCGAAAACTCTCCCGTACCAATTTTGGTGAAAATCGGAAAACATTGATTTTTTTTTGTCCGCCATATTGAATCCACCATATTGAGTTTTTTAAAAATAATTTCAGATTCTTTATGTGAGGCCCCGAAAACTTCCCCATACCAATTTTGGAGAAAATAGGACAAAATTGATTTTTTTGTCCGCCATATTGGATCCGCCACATTGAATTTTTAAATAATTATTTTAGATTCGTTATATGCGACTCCGAAAACTCCCCCGTACCAATTTTGGAGAAAATTGGAAAAAATTAATTTTTTTGTCGGCCATATTGGATCCGCCATATTGAATTTTTTAAAAATTATTTTAGATTCGTTATATGCGACTCCGAAAACTCACCCATACCAATTTTGGAGAAAATCGGACAAAATTAATTTTTTTGTCGGCCATATTGGATCCGCCATATTGAATTTTTTAAAAATTATTTTAGATTCGTTATATGCGACTCCGAAAACTCACCCGTACCAATTTTGGAGAAAATCGGACAAAATTTATTTTTTGTCGGCCATATTGGATCCGCCATATTGAATTTTTAAAAAATTATTTTAGATTCGTCATATGCGATCCCGTAAACTCCCCCTTACCAATTTTGGTAAAAATCGGACAAAATTGATTTTTTCGTCCGCCATATTGGATCCGCCATATTGAATTTTTTAAAAATAATATCAGATTCGTTATGTGCAACCTTGAAAACTCCCCCACACCAATTTCGGGGAAAATCGGACTAGATTAAAAAAAATTGGCGGCCATATTGGATCCGCCATTTTGATTTTTTTTAAAATAATTTCAGATTCGTTGGGTACAACCCTGAAAATTCCTCCATACCAATTTTGGAGAAAATCGGACAAAATTAATTTTTTTGGCCGCCATATTGTAAGCGCCATCTTGGATTTTACTGCACCAATTTCATCTAAAAAAATATGGAACAACCGCAGCAACTTCCTTTACATAACGTAAAAAATTTCATTCAAATCGGTGCAGCCGTTCCGAAGTAATTGGTGTACATACATAAAAAAAAATACATAGTCGACGAATTGAGAATCTCCTTCTTTTAGAAGTCGATTAAAAATAGAAGCATCCCATTCATTGCATTTTTGATCTTATTATGCTACAATCCTCGAATTTTAATAATAGGTCGATATTTTATTATACTGTGCTTGGCTTTTTTTTGTAGTTGTGGAATTTACAGTTATCTTTTTTTAGACAGATTTCGGTTTTTCTACACTAGGTACTTCCCTTATTGACTATTGTACAGGATTTGATTTAATGGCAGCAAAATAAATATTGTATGCATGGAATAATTTTTGGTAATTCTTGCAGAAGGTGGAAACACACACAATTTTCCGAATTTTTCGATGATTTTTTACATACCTCTTATTTTTGCGTAGTAGAATCCAAATATTTTATTAGAGAGATTATGTTGTCAATTTTCGCCGATCTCGCGTGATTTTCCCGAAAAAAAAATCATTTTCGCTCACATAACTTGTATTTTCCAAAAACAAACTTTAAATTTTGGGCATTTGTAGTAAAATACACAAACACTACACAATATTTAATCATATTCTTAACAAAATTTTTAAATAACCGCAGAAAAATACGAATTTATCATAAAACATAAGAAAACCGTTGTCTTTTTACACTGTTTCTAGACATGCATGGTTGGTGGCATTTGATTTAAATCTAAACACGTGATGCGATATTGCCACGTTGACGTGGATTTTAAATTCCATTAGGATGGAAAACTTGATAGTTTAAATGCAGTTAATTGTGGTAATTCCAGTATTGTTGCTTAAAATGTGGGTAAACGTGCAGAAACCCAATCATAAATAGATCGTTCGGCAAGCTATGTTGATCTAAAAACAAAAATCATAACTAAACTAATCTGAACTGATCTGAACTAACCTGAAGAATTTTCCGAGAATTTCGATGATTTTTTACATAATTCCTATTTTCGGGTCGTAGAACACGAATATATTGTGGTTCTTCGCTGGTCTTGCGTTGTTTCTGCATGGAATCTTGATAAGTTTAGTTCAGGTTCGTTTAGTTATGATTTTCGTTTTTAGAACAAAGATCTGTTTATGTTTGGCATTCCAATTCAACACGTTTATCCACATTTTACGCAACAATACTTGAATTACCACAATTAATTGCATTTGAACTATCAAGTTTTCCATCCTAACGGAATTTAAAATCCGCGTCAACGAGGTAACATCGCATCACATGCTTCGATTTATAACATATGCAGCCAATTATACATGCCTAGAAACAGTATAGAATAACAAGAAAACGGTTTTCTTAGGTTTTATAGAAAATTCGTATTTTTCCGCTGTTATTTATGTAAATCTTGTTAAAAAAAATGATTAAGTATTATGCAATGTTTGTGTAGTTTACTCTAAATGCCCAACACTTAATGGTAGTGATTGGAAAATACCTGTTATGTGAGTGAAAATGAATTTTTTTTCGGAAAAACAACTCCAGATCGGCAAAAATTGACAACATATTCATATCCTACGACCCAAAAATAGGAGATATGTAAAAAATCATTGAGAAATTCAGAAAATTGTGTGTTTCCACCTTCTCCAAGAATTACCTAATTTTTTTTTTCTACAAAATATATAAAATGATGTTTATTGTTCTATTCATCTAATATCTACATTAGTTTTCGGGAGCTGTATTGATTAACTTGTCTTTTCTGGTTAATAAAGTTAGCATGATATTTCTATTTGTATACATTTATAATATTAGACTATGTACAATTGTGGTCATTTTGGCTAACCTCATCATGGCCTTTTTTTTCTGAACATTTCTTTTACTTGGGAAGCAAAGAGATTTTCTGCGTCCATGTTGATCTTCACGAATCCGTTGAGCAACTTGAATCCAACTTTTTGACTCCATTTATTGGGATTTGTCGGCTAAGTTGCAATTACTTATTCATTTTGATTTGAGTAGTTTTATTATCTTCTCTCTATATAAGGAGCCTCAATCATCCATTTTTGGACATAAGCCTCCCCTTGTTTTTTCCATTGTTCTCTATCTTGAGCGGTTTGTACTCATCTTTGTCCGGCTTGCCTTTTTAAGCCATCTATCCATCTCATTTGCGGTCTTCCCCTTCTTCGTTTGTGTTACCCGGGTCTTCATTCTAGGATTATTTTGTTCCATCTATTGTCTGTTTGTCTTAAAGTATGACCGGCGAATTTCTATTTAAGCTTGGCTACTTGTGTCGAGACATCGCTTACTTTTGTTTTGTCTCGTATCCATGTGTTCTTCTTTTTATCTATAAGTCTGATACCTAGCATTTTTCCCTCCATTGCTCTTTGTGTTTTGGCAATTCTATCTTTATTCTTTTTGGTAAATGTCCATGTGTGGGATCCATATGTTAAGGTAGAGAGTATTCATAGATTGAACACTCTAGTTCTTAGAAACTGCGGATATTTCTTGTTTTTTAGGATATATAAGAGTTTACCAAATGATATCCAGAATAGTCTGACTCTTTTTTTTAATTTTTCAGTCTGATTGTCTTTATTTAATTTTGTTATTTGATCTAGATATATATGCTCTGACACTTCCTCCAATTTCCTTTGTGCGACCGTTATAACCATTTCTTCAGTTTGATTGGTTATTACTTTCGTTTTGTCATAGTTCATTGTTAATCCTATTTTTGACGCTTCGTTGTTCAGTTCTTAAATCATTTTTTGCAGTTCATCTTTCTTATCTGTTATCAAAGCTATATCATCCGCGTATCTTAGATGATTCAATAGCTCTCCGTTTATGTTGATTTTATAATTATCCCATTGCAATTTTTTTAAAGACATCCTCTAGACTTTAATGGAATAGTTTCGGTGACACTATCTATGAACAGTCTCTATTCCTCCGGCTTGTGGTTTATATTTAAAGCCGCCAATAAACCGCTAATGGTATTGCAGAAAATCCAGTTCTTTTCCATTCTAAAAAATGGTGCTAGGTTTTTATAGCGTTTACTAAAAACACATACTGAAACATCGTCTTCTAATAAGCTCCACTGCAGCCATCTTGATCCTAGTAAATCTGCTTTACTATTTTAAGTTCTAAGTATTTCACAAGATCGTTTAATTCTGATAACGTGCTGGGTGTGATATCAGGATCTTTGGATGTTGATGGCATATTTTCTTCTTGAGAAATCGTTATATCGTTATTATCTGATTCATAAGGAAATGTTTCTGCGGGTTCTGGAATAAGAAGTTCGTCACTATGAGGCACAGATCTCATGGCTGATGGAATATTTGGATAATGGATAACTACCTTTTTCTTCCTGGATATACCCGTGTCTTGCCCAACACGAGGTATGATGCAGAAATACCAATCATTAACATGACTTGGAGGCTCTTTTCATATCACTGGGACAGCTAACCGCATAGACTGTTTTTTACGATTTAACCAGTTTCTCGGACTTCAAGTGCATAAATTATAGCAGATGTGTGTTTGTCTTTATCACCAATATTGCAACCGAAATAAAGCTGATATGCCTTTTTTATCAATGGAGTAATAGACCGCTTCTGAGACGCAAAAGTCACCTCACCACAAACACAACAGAAGTGATCTGGATTGTTTACACACTTTTGAGACATCTTACAATCTCTTTGTAGCTGCTTATAGACCTAAAAACGGCTTCCTTATTTTTAGAGAATATTCGAGAATTTTCTATTCAATTTCATAATATTCGCAATGGTGGCTGCTCAGTACAACGCAGACATAAAAGTCGTGCGGTTTTGCCAAGCTACACGAAATTTTCTTAACTTGGGGAAAAGTATATTTGGCAACATCATGTCCCTCTATTGTAATAACAATACAAATATACCACGTGCACTTTTAATGAAGAACAGAATATGTATGAAAACCATACCTATATTATGAATCTCTCCGAAAACAAAATGAACTTAGCTTCAACTCCGATGGGTTGGTTTGAAAATATTCTAATCAAAAAGTGTGAGAAATATCAAATAATTGTAAAAAGCTTTCCTAGACTTGTAGTCAAAGTTATTTTACTTCTTTGAGATTTTTGAGTTAAATCGATACATTTAAATTTTTTCGACCATTTTGAGATTTAAGCTATCATCATGTGCATTTTATTTTTTGTTATTTATTATTTGCTTAAACTTAATAAAAAAATCCTTACAATTATTCATGTAGAATTATACGAAGCATTCAACAATTTTTTTATATTGTTGATTTTCCATTACTTTATCTTGAGAGATGGAGTATTTCGATGAAAAATAATTTACTAAAAATAATACAATAATTTGGAAAAATAAATTATTAATTACTTTTGTAATAGCTAATTTGAATAATAAAATTACTCTGGTATAATTTCAAAAATGACATTATCAATTATTGCGTAAATTGATATTTGTAGGAATAAAATAACCAATTACTTTATTAAATGACAATTTTTGGAATCAAATTACCGATCACTTCCATATATAATAATATTATTGTCAAAATTATCAATTGATGAAGTAATTGATATTTGTATTTCGTGAATTAATGCTTATTCATTAATTTTTTGATCTTTGGAATTATAAAATCTAAAAATGTTACCATGAAAATTTAATTTGTTCTAAAAAAATAGGAAAAAATCAATTTCACCCAAATATGCAATTTAGTCCTCATTGATATTTAAATTTAGAGTTAATGTAATGTGATTATCATCACAGATTCGAATTTCCCTGTTTTATTTTGAGCAGGGTTTAATAGGTGTAGGTGGTACAATTTTAATAAATTATCTAACCCTTTTTGGGATATTATCTTTTAAAGTTAAGGCCAAGTTCCGAGCTTTCAGAAGATTGGAAGGGTATTTTTTAAATATAAGGGAGCTTTATCCTTATTAAATTTACTTAGACCTTTTTAAAAACATCCGGTAATTGGGTCTCTTTAATTTCTGAGATTTATATTTAAAAATCATTAAAATTATTCATCAAACATCAAAACAATCTATCTAATAAATTAAAATTAAAAAAATATATATTCCAAAAGAAATTTTATCTTTTGGACATTATTCGAATTTCACATTTAGCATCACGAATTTTGTTTGGAAAATATTATAACAATTAATGCGCAAATTGTTGTTTCTATTCGACGCTACACTGGTATTAAAAAAATAAGGTGCTAAGATATCAGATAATTTAATCACAGCCAAACTGAAGCTAGGTCGAATGCAGAGACTTTCCACGATATTGCCTGGACCTACCTTTCAACTCAACCCTTAAAAAAAATAATAAAAAAATTAAACCAACTACCAAATGCAAGAAACTTGTGGGTCCAAATAAAATTCTTATAGATGAATTCTAATAAGGTTCTTTAATTAAGTTAAAATAGTTGATGAAAATGAATACTCTTCAAACTGCAAGGTTCTTCCGCAGCATAATAAATCCACTGAGGGTGGATTGAGGTATTCTAACCGGTAGGAGGTGCCACGTCACGGGAGAGAAAAGGAATTAAAATGAAAAAGAATGAATGAAAATCAAATATTTAATGCTTCTGTAGAGGTGGTTATTTTTTTAGTGTTGATCGCTCCTTCTTTTAGGGCAGTGCCTAGGCTAGCATGCCGGAGATTAGGGGGGGTTATATAAATTCAAGCGCCACCTGTTTTAGGCCCGTCGGTAAGAAGAAGGGATGATCTTATCGAAAACAGGAAACAACTAGATCCCAAAATGAAACACACCGATTCCAAAAACAATTAAAATCTATATTTAATAATAAATAAAAAAGGGATTTTGAATTACAGTTTTAAACTAAAGAAATATGTGACTATTTGCTAAATGGATCATAACAAAAAAAAACAAAGAAACAATGTACAACCCTACTACAAGTATGACGTCATCTGCACCATACGCCAAGTCGGTTTAGATGTAGGTCCAGCTTTAATCTTTACTATCGGCTGAACTGAATAACCTTACTTTTTCTAGTAGGCCGATTAAGTCTAAAATTATGTTTACTTAAGCCTAATTAAAAGTGTTGGACTAGTAATATGTGAAGTGATGTTTTAAATTACCTAGTGTATACGTATACCTTCGGTTTACAAGGTATTTTAAATGAAATTTAAAAATAAAGTGTCCTGTAATTGCTCGCATAAAGTCTTATTAGTTCCCAATCACAGAGGAAAAAGGAAAGTATACATTAAAACCGGTAATTTCACTATTTATTAGGAAGTTCTAATATCTGAAAGGCTGTTTTGTCATTAAATCCAAACACTTTTGGCAAGCTGGATAGCCGATAGCCTCTATGGAGCAGTGGTGTGTAATATGTTGGCAAGGATGGCAAAGTCCCGGTATAATAAGAACTGTTTGTGGCATGTACCTGATTGTCTTTAAGGGTGCACCAAGTATTTAAAGTCACAAAGATGGTGTTTTAACTTCATAGGTGAGATCACTTTCACTAAACTGTACTTAACGAAAAACGAATACAATAAAACTTTGTTTATCCTCAATATCTGGCAAATGGTGCCTTAACGCACTAAACTATGATTTTAGCTGCAAACAGGAATAAAAGTAGTATTGTACTCTGAGAAAATCAGCAAAAAAACTCTGCTTTCTGGATTTCTGCCAGTTTTCACAACCAAAGCTTCGCCCAGACTCTCTCTACTGACACTCAAGAGCGCCAAGAAAAAAAACAAAAGATTAACTAACTACACCCTTGATGAAAGTGGCAAAAGTGGAGTGTTTGATACATTTCTAGGCACACTTGATTTTTTTCAAAACCGGTTTTTGGTGTGACAGTGACAAAAACTTTTAGCTTTTATTTTATATGTATTAAAGAGACTACTTGATGAAAATAAGAGTTTAATTTATGGTGAGTAGTGGCTTGATTGTTGGTATTTTGGTAAAATTATTTATAGTTTTGTTTGTAAAATAACAAAATTGTAACACAGGTAATGGCCCGGTCGGGAAGACCGCGATGTTTTTGGGGTCTAGACTGATTCTTTCATTGACACGTGCAAACTGTCCAAAATACCTGTCTCCAAGTCTAGCTTGGTAAAAAAACCATGACTGCCAACCTGGCAAAAGATACGGTACTCCATAACACAACAAAATTACTAGGATAGTTTTCGACTTTTCATCTCAGAAACCCAAACATTTGGCAACTAAAAATTGAGATGGAAGTCTGCAGCTGCTTCGGCCGTATTAAACTAGAAAAAAGTGAAACATTAAGGTAAATTGGCCTCCATGTATAACAATGGCCCAGCTTGAGCATTAATCGATTTCTGTTAGGCGATTTCAATTGCCACGTGTGAAATAAATGACAGTTCAAAAAGAATTACACTGGGCAACCACAGTCGGCTGAAATGTATATGTTAATTAAGCCAATTCGTTAGTCATTAACGTTTTCCAATTATAAATCTAATAAGGATGCCAGTAGTCGTTTGCAAATTCGGGAAGTACATATTAATAGATAAATAGGAGATTTCTGCAACCCAATATACATACAATCCCATTCAAATGTAAATATAAATGGCAATAAAAAAAAAAACAAGATCTATCTGAAATAAAAAAAATAACAGTAAGTTCAACATCGATAAGAAAATACTCAAGCACAGTGTAGTAAAATACCAAAGCAGGACAAAATTAGGATCAACTTGAAAAATAAAATTATTTGAAATTGTTCTGAATTAAATGCTTTTCTACAAAGAATCCCTGAGAAATACTTAAGGAAAGTGATAATGACAGTATTTGCAAAATAAGGTTAAATTAACTGAATTAACCATAGTGAACTTAAGCGCAAAATTGAATCGCGACAATTCCCCTTCTCCTACAGAAGGAGGGTAATTTTCTCCAGAAAATTAACCGACAATGACGAATTTGATAGGTAACACTTAATAGGCAGAATGAAACTATAAGGTGGTCTATTATTAAGTAAAGTTAAAGAAAATATACATAGTAAGGTAAAGAAATGATCAGATAAACGTAGTCAATTATACGACAAGGTTAGCCGACTAAGGTAGTCCATAAAGTCCATAAATCATTAATAATAAAAATATTACAATAAGAGATCGGCAAATTATATGCCAAAAGTAAACGTCTTCATGGAAAATATACGATAACGGCAAATGAATTGCCAAAGATAAATGTCCTCAGGGACAAAAGACAAAAGATAAGATAATGACAAATTGATTGCCAAAGGTTTAGCGTTCTCACGGACCGACGATAAGATAACGAAAAACTAATTGCTAAAGGTAACCATCCTTACGGACAAATGATAAAAAATTAGATAACGGCAAACTAAATGCCAAAGGTTAACGTCCTCACGGTCAAAAGACAAACGTATATTTCAAATTCAGCATCCCAATGGACAAGGTAACATTATAATCAAGGTAGTCAAAAATAAGACACTTTAGATAAACGACATCGAAAACATTCATAATCCCCATCCTGCAGAGCAGAAAAAGTTACACTACAAGAAAAAGGGAAAGATAATGATAGACTCAAAAATAATAAACATAGAGAAAGATAGCACAAGAAAATGAAGGGAAAGATATAGGTAAACTAAAATCACTACAGGAAAACTCGAGGTATACGGAAATGATGAAGAAAATAAAAGTCATTGCCAAGATAACTGACTTAATGAATACAAAAAGAAGAAGAAAAGAGAAAAAAAAAATAAATGCGATGACTAAGCAACAGAAGTGAAGCGACTGAAGGTCGACTTTACCACAGCATTTGGAGGAATTTTACCTCCAGCAGTACTCGGTGCAAAACTATTCTGTACCAATTGAGGAAGAACCGCCGAACAAGTTTTATGCCAAGTCAGCGACCCATAGCGAATCAGATGTCCATCCTGCAGAGTAGGAAAATCTAAGAAAATTAATAATTAAGAAACGTACGCCATTGAGGTAAGCAAAATTATTAATAGGTATAAGGTATTTCCGATAAATAAAAATTCCAAAAGCTAAATTAATTTCAAAAGGTTAAATTAGTTAAAAGATCTCAGTCAAATAAATGTCAAAGGCGAAATATCAAAAGATAATACTAATAAAAAGATATCAATCAAATATATTTAAAAAGCAAAATTAGCAAAAGTGATCAGACAAATAAATTTACACAAGTTGGTTATTAAAAGTTATCAAAATGTAATATCTGTTAAAATAATAAGTAATCAATCGAATAAATTTTAAAAACTAGATTAATCAAAATGTTAATAATAATAATCAAGAACTGAGTCAAATAAATTTACATAAATAAGAAAGTCGAAAAATTAGTACACATAAAAAAATATTAACTCAGTTCAAAAAAAATAAATGAAGTTATTTGATTCCACAATGCTTCTTGCTCTTTTGACCAACGATGGCTTCACGTTGGGCGCCAACTTGCTACACTCGTATTTAAAAAGAGGCGCTAAGATATGAGATAATTTAGAGTCGAGCTGAAGGCTAGTAGCCGCACCAGCAAGTAAAATGCCGAGCTAAAAAAATTAATAAAAAAATTGAAATAAAAAAAAATAACAGTAAGTTCAACATCGATGAAATACCAAAGCAGGACAAAATTAAGATCAACTTGAAAAATAAAATTAATTGAAACTGTACTTAATTAAATGTTTTTCTACAAAGAATCCCTGGGAAACACTTAAGGAAAGTGATGCTGTGTTGCCCATGATAGTATTTGCAAAATAAGGATAAATTAACTGAATTAGCTATAGTGGACTTAACCGCCAAATTGAATCTTGAGTCGAAAACGTACCACTATAAAATAGTTGATAAAAGATACATATATCAAAATCTGTCCAGTGGTTGAAAAAATATTAAAATGTCATTTTTTTGTTATTATTACTAATTTTATAAAAATTTGGTGAAATTTTTAATGAACTTGTAATACACCTGTCAATAAAAAATTTTCTGAGTAGCTACGATGGTAGGCAAAAGTTGGTAATGTGCGATAATTAACTAGGAGTGTTTAAACGTCAAAATACGTTGTTTTTTTTTAATTTTAGAAGCTCAGATATTGATTATAGACCGAGAATTGAGCTACGGTGCGATTTATTTTGTTAATAAGTTACTGCAAAACATCAATGTTAGCATTTCTTTGTTAATACCAAACCTATTGCATAAATACAATCTTTATTAGTTCTAACCTTCCCGAAAACATTTACATATTAATAACAATTGTTTTGATACTAAGATACGTTGCTTTGTTTATAGAGTAACTTTGGTTTTAACTTTTTGTGAAAAAACGACGCATTTGTTTGCCCTAAATGAAACTACGTTTTACTCTTAAATTCTTATACATTGGCCGGTAAGTACCTTCTAATTTCTCGGGACCATACAGGGGAGGTCACAATAACCCTACTTTGTCATAGAATAAAAATTCCTAAAGTAAGTGCCCCTTAACGGAGATACAGGGCCCTAAAGGGGTACCCAGCGATTTACCTTAGCGACTCAGTTTGTTATTGATAATACCTACATAATAAGTTACTGTTGACGGAACTTGTCAAAACTGCCTTCAAGTAAAAATAATTAAAAAAAAATGGATAAATATTCTTACACAGAGTATGCTGATATGCATTTAATTTATGGTGAAGCGCTGTCAAATTCTTCGAAGTCAAGAATACTTTATGCTGAAAGATTTCCAACTCGAACATTGCCAAGTCCAAAAACCTTTCAATGGGTTGATAGAAGTCTAAGAGAAACAGGTAAAATATGGTTAGAAAATAATTATTAGAGTAAACGAATTAATTTTTTACATGTTTTACTCAAGGTTATTTTTTCCGTGACGTGACGAGACCCTCACGTAAAGGAACAAATTTTATAAAATATTGCTGAAAATCTTTCAAACAGCATAAGAAAGCTTGCGACAAAAACCAATGTTACAAAATGAATTGTACATGAAATAGAGTTACTTCACCTGTACATTCCGGATGATTATTCCGTAAGACTTCAATATTCCAACTGGTTTATACAGCAACATAACCTAAAATTAAATTTTTTCAACTTTATTTTGTTTATCGATGAGGCCGGCTTTACAAGAGATGACATAATAAACTCACACAATTTACATTTTTGGACCCATGAAAACCCGCACACTATAATTCAAATCAAACACAACATTGTAAATGTGTGGGCTGGCATCATCGGAAATACTCTTATAGATGCATTCGTTTAAAAAATAAGACTCAATAGTTAGATTTATTTACAATTTTTGCAGCAAAACTTAAATAATTTATTGGAAGACGCACCTTTTGATAGAAGAATGCAGCATGATGCTCCATCTCCTTTTAACCATATAATACGTTAACACTTAAATAACGTTTTCGGCCCTCGATGGATAGGTCGATGTGGGCCCACTTTAGGGCCATCATAGTCTCCAACCTTAGACTTTTACTTCTGGGGACATCTCAAGGAACTAGTTTATTCAATACCAGTAAATACTAGAGAAGAACTACTAGCGAGAATAGCACAATACTCTAACGAAGTCCGTAATAATGCCGGAATATTATTTGCAATGCAGCGGAAAAATATTCGGAGAATAAGAAAATGTATTGAAGTACGTAGAGTCCATATTGAACATTTGCCAAAATAACTTTTAAAATTTTTCACTATTTTTCCATTTTAATAACATTGAAAATTAATTGAGCCCCAATCAATCCTATGAAAGGTTTTTGGATCTGACCTTAGAAGAGTGAGACAGCCTTTCTCCATAAATTAAAGCACATCAGCACACCCTGCGTATTTTATTTTTTCCTGCTTGTGTCTAGCATTAGTTTTTCACATAAAAACCGATTTATCTCGAAAACCGCCAGTTCTATCGAAATAAATTAAGAGTGACTTTTTGGAAAAAGAATGACCAAAATATTTTGAAGAGGAATGACCGAAAATGAAACCTATCAAAAACTAAACCTAATGAGTATGGCTGCAAGTTCGTTCCTGACTTCCCTGATGATCTAAAACATCTACTGTAGTATGGTTTAATGAGTCTTTATGGCCTCTATAAAATATTAAAATTTCATAAAATTATACAAGCCGCTAAGGTAAATCTCAGGGTACCCCTTTAGAGATCTGTATCTCCGTTAAGGGGTACTTTAAGAATTTTTTTTTCTATGGCAGAGTAGGGTTATATTGATCTCCCCTGTATGCTCTCAAATAATTAGAAGGTACTTGCCGAACACCCTATATTGCTGAAACAAAAATAAGTTTTGTTGAAAATAAAGTTTATTAAGCTTAAAAATTATATTTTAAAAGAGTTGTGTGATTTTCCATTTAATCTCATTTTGTTTGTAATATCTTAGTTAGCAAATTTAGGGGAAGGTCTGTAAATAAACATTCCATGTGTAATAGGTGAGCACGTAACCATTGGGGAATATAAGGCCATTAATATTTTCAGCAAAGGAAAATATATCTTTAAATTTATAATTTGTTTAATTCAATATCCAAAGCATATTTAAAAAAAATTGACTTATAATTCAAATATTTACCATGGTCCCACTAACTGGTCAAGGGTGCTTCACAGAGCAAATAACACCATGGCTTAAACATAGAGCGACACAACCCCAAAGTGACAAACTAGACGTGCTGTCGTCGAACATCATCAAAAAACTGGCCATAATTTTGATTAGAACATACTCAAAAGTCAAGAATCGAACTATAAAAGTAAGTAATTCCTTGTGATGTTTTGCATAAATAAAAATAAAAACTCCGTATAAAAGAAATTTACAATGATATATTTAACTTTAGGTTTAGTTAGAAGAAACCTACACTAGTTCTGTTAGTAACTTTATTGTTTTAAATTTATATGTATTATCCTTTCGAGTAAAGAAATGGAAAGAATATATACAAACAGTTTGTTTCCTGCAAATACAATTCCATAGGAATATTGACCACCCCCATTGACGAGACCATAAGGTGATCGAAACGCGTATGGAGAGAAGACCAGAGTTGTATTTGCAGGAAACAAACTGTTTGTATATATTCTCTCCTTTTCTCGGCTTGAAAGGATAATACATATAAATAACTATTAGAGTTTTTTAAATTTATAATTTAGGTAAACTTTCTTTTCAGTTTTAATAGCGGCTATGCTATAATTTCTAAGGTTTTATAAACGTTGTTGTAATCCTGGTTTTTAATGCAACAATAACGACTAAGAACCCGATTTCGTAATTTCATTATTAGTTTCACGTTATCCGTTATGTGGCATAAACGAAAAGCGGTTCTATATTTAGTATAATAAACATTAAACATTATTAAATTCTTTTTATCGTGACTATAGTCGAGGAAGACATTATTGTACATGTTTTATATTTCTATATTTCGCTTCACGTATTAGTATTATCTGGAGAAACACTAACGAGCCGACTCTGATTTATGATCATATGGAACATTTGCTCTGGTGTACATTTCTGCAAACGACACTGTATTATGAAATAGTTCATAAATAGTAGAGGTGGGTCGGACTTGAAAAGCCCATTCTTTTTACCCGGATCAGTTTACAGTTCGAAAGATTCGGATCACTAAAATTTAAAATATCGGACTCGGACACTACAATGAGCTGAGATTCGTTGAACCGCTTTAATCGGACGGTGTTTGTTGTGTCTTTTACGGATCTTTGTATCTTTCGAACATTTGGTTCGGTGTAGTACCATGGGTCACTGATGTTTCGGGTCCGCAGGCGAAATTCATTTCGTTCGATTAATAATTGGAAGAACAGTAAATACGTTAAAGGCAATGGCCGTGCAGTACAAGGATTTATGATTGCTCTAGTTTAGATTATGTCTCTTTAGGACGTTTGTAGAATATATACTTACGAATATAGTATTTCGGTAGTTAAAATATGAATTAGGAACGTGATTAAAATTTTTTTAGCCCTATATGCCGATTTTCGCTCATTTTAAGTTTAATTAGGTATGATAGGAATATTTAATTGCAATGTTGGGTAAAGTGGATGTAATAAGAAATGTAATAATAATAATAAATGTTTTGTATCATCATCGGCCAGAATTTGTTTAAAACCGATTTTTTTAAACTTAAATTCAGACTGTTTTACAATTTTGCAATATTTGTCGACGATTGTTCTGATCGGTCTATATTAGTATCAGGCAAATTGATTTCTAAATTTAGTTGATTTTCTGGCGCTGCATTACTGTACGTTATGTCTTGTGGCTCAAGTAGCGTCACTAATGGATGTTTACTTTTAAGATGTCTAGCCAAATTTTCAGTAAAGTCACCTATATTGTTTAAAACATAATTCACACTTGACACAATTTTTTCCAATGGCCGTAAAATTATGCCAAACACCGTTTTTTTCGAGTATTCATATGAAATGGTGAATGCGCAAATATTATTATATGCCGTTAAATGAAAGAGTCGCAATATTACTATTTGTTTAAAATGCAGCTTAAATGTCCCATTCGCCTTTTTATTTATCTCGTGAATTGTAATAGAAGTAAAATTTAGGCTTAAAATATTTTTTTTTTCGAAAAAAAATAATGAGGTTTGTAACTGAATTTTATATAAAGAAAAATGATCGCTGTGGTACAGCGTTGCCAACCTTTTGACATTATTCATATGTCAAGTACCAAGCTCATATGAATTACCGTACATTACCGTACCAGCCCTGTATGATTGAATTAAAAAAAAAAAAGATGTTTATCGGTCCAGATATTTTTAGCGGGGGATTTTCTATCCTTGCATCTTTGTTTTAAACCCATAGCTCGAAATTTGACATTAAGTTTTATTTTACGTCTAAAAATCTTAAAACGATTTTTGCTTAGAACAGTATCGTAATAATTATATTATTTAGTGATCGAAATACAGTAAAAAAAAATCAGCCAGATTCACTAAGAAGGTTCAAGACTTAGACCCGATCTAGTTGCCATGGAAGTTAAATCTTCTAGTCAGCCAGTTTTGTTTTGCTTGTGGTACTGATATAATTTGTATTACATACAATATATCAACAAATAAATGCTTTGACAGGAATATTAAAGAAGTATTGGTGAGAGGAATACTTATTTTCAGAAAATAAATACGATATTCTATTTTTATCCATTTGGTAATAAAGGAAAATCATTTTTTAACCATGCTTGACTTATCGTTGCACTTGTCAATTTAAACCCTCAACTGTCAACTTACACCGCTTTTAAAGTTAGCCCGTTTAAGTGAATAAGGTGGATCAACTTTAACAAAAAAAAATATTTTTTAATGTCAAAATAGTTGGCATCAGTTATTACAAAAAATAATTATATGAAACATTTTTTCAAAAATATTCTAATAAAAGAAAATTGACCAAGTATACCGATTTGCTTTCAAAAGCTTCTTTATTAATGAAACTCTCAAATTGGTGAAATTACCATACTCTTACGATACGGTAATGGGTTTGTTTCGTATACCGTACAATGACTGAAATTACCGTACATGTACGGTAATTACCGTACGGTTGACAACGCTGCTTTGGTGTAATATTTCCTAAAATGATATATTAAAAATATGAAATGGGAAAGTCGTTCGATCTTTGGAATTATTGATGGGAAACGGACAATCGAACCGGTTCTTTAACCCGGATCTTTAAAATTAGTGATCTGGATGGTCCGAATCACCAAAAAGTCCATTTTGCCCACTTTAAATAAATAGTATATAATATTCAGTTGTAACTGTATTTTTAGAGGATATATAAAATACCACATCTGATCAAACAGCGGGAAGTTAGGGAACTATGTGTGAAGTTGAATGTATGATCAAAAAATTCGCAATACACAAAAATATGACAGCTCATTACTACCAACAGTACAAACATTTTGATGAATACGTCCGAAAATCTCTTGGAAGCAAATTTCATTTAAATGTTATTAAAGAAAATCAAATATAAATATTAGCTAAATCACGTAGGAATGATCAAATAGTGCGTTGTGCTATAACAGCTTGTAAACCTTATTTATCGCCTTAGTTTTAATTAAAATTTCTTTAAAAACAATTAAACTTTATAGACAAGCGAAGTTTGGCAAGGAACCGATGCTTAAACAATGTTGAAATTGAAGCAGTTGTGTTCTCGCTTTAACCCTAAACTTCGGTAATTTTAATTAATAACTTAACTAACAAAGTGACGTGATGAAGCAACTATAAAGTAACTTATGTCGTTAATAATATCCATACGCAATATCGACAATTTTATTCATGAGGTCAAATCCTGATTAATCCATGTTTGACTAAGAATTTAATAGTAGTGTATCGGCACATTATAATTTGACACTCCTTCCTAAAGGTAGTTATCACAGTTGTATTGTTTTTATTTCTGTTTATTTTTGCGAAGTTTAAATTATGTTGGATCTCTAATCGTACTTAAACATAATTTGAAAGTTTTGTTATAGCTCGCGGAGTTTTATACAAAATTGGAATGTTGACTGTATTCAAATAACAATATAATTTTGCCGCGAGACGGTAGTTTCCACAATAAAAATCCTACATAAAATTTTTATAAAAAAATTGAACCGACTTCTCAAAGTGCGCTAAAAAGTGAAAAACAACTATAAATTTTTATATGAAATTGAAATTTTTGAAGTCGGCGTCAAATTAATACCTGACAAAATGTGATTTGCATAAACAAATTAAAAATATTTTATTTGTAATTGCTTTCTTACCACAATTTGTATATATTAGTAGTTATTTATTTCATTTACAAATAATTTGGCGCCGATTTCATGAAGTTCAATTTCATATAAAAATTTATAGTTATTTTTCACTTTTTAGCGCACTTTTAGAAGTCGGTTCAATTTTTTTATAAAAATTTTATTTTTCTATTTTTAGTCTTAGAATTCATTACAATATCCATAAATTACTTATTTAGCATATAGAACGTCAAAAACGCCGGAAGCATTCAATAGGTACAAACTAATTCGTAACGAAACTAATCTACTAGTCAGGCAACTAAAAAGTGAACATTGGGAGCAGTTCTCTAAAAGAATGGAACGAGACTTCTATAGTGTACAAAAACAATTGTGGCGACTGATAAGACAACAGCGCAAAGAAGTATCTGAACTCTCCGAAACAAACAAAATATCAGAGGAGAAATGGATAGACTACCTAACAAAATTATTTGAGGGAGATGCTAACATTGGAAAAAACAACATATCAGCAATAAGGAATAATGTGGAAGTCACTATTCAAGAAGTAGAGAAAGCTATAAAATCCATAAAAAATAGAAAGTCTCCCGGACAAGACGGAATTCATAACGAATTGTTGAAATACGCAGGACAGCGACTAACACAGGAACTCACAAGCTTCATTCGAAAAATCCTGACACAATGCAAAGTACCAGATAGATGGAGAACCAGCACAATGATGCTTATGTTTAAGAAAGGTGACAAACAAGAACCAGGGAACTACAGGGGTATTAATCTACTGGACACAACTCTGAAACTCGTTACGAAAGTAATCAAAAATAAAATTAATTCGGTTACAACACTGGAAGACGAACTGCAGGGATTTAGATCAGGAAGGTCTTGCGTGGATGCAGTATTTATTCTACGACAGATAGTCGAAAAATCTCTAGAATACAATAAACCAACATTTTTATGCTTTATAGATCTAACAAAAGCATTCGATCGCGTAAAGCTAGATGACGTAATCCACCTGTTATATAAGAGAAATATTCCTATCAATATAATTCAGACCATCGAAAACATATACGCAAACAATAAAGTTCAGATTCGCACTAACGGTAAATTATCAACACCCATACCAGTCAACAGCAGTATTAGACAGGGAGACTCGCTTAGTCCTTTGTTGTTTAACATGATAATGGACGAAATAATAAAGGAGGCGCGACTTGGTAGAGGATATAAAATGGGTGATACAGAAATAAAAATTCTCTGTTACGCAGATGACGCTGTGATATGTGCCGAAAATGAAGACGACCTCCAGAGATTGTTAAATACCTTTAATCTTACGGGAAAAAAATATAATATGATTATCTCAGACGAAAAAACTAAATGTATGACAACCTCAAAAGAACTCCTCCGATGCAAACTAGAACTAAACGGTCAAATAATACAACAAGAAATGAGTTTTAAATATCTAGGAATCGACATAACTAGTTATGGCAATATCGAAGATGAAGTAAGAGGGCAGGTGGCCAAAGCAAATAAAGTGGCGGGTTGTCTCAACGATGTGATCTGGCGAAACAAATACTTACAACAAGAAACAAAGGTTCGGATCTACAAAACCACAATTAGACCTATTATGACATACACCTCAGAAACACGGCCAGGGACGACAAAAACGAAACAACTATTGGAGACTACAGAAATGAGAATACTTCGACGAATAACAGGAAAAACGCTACTAGACAGAGAAAGAAGCGATAACATTAGGCAATCATACAACACAGACTGCATTAATGAGTGTGTCCTACAGCGTAAGACACAATGGAATAAACACATAAGCCGAATGACAGAGGATAGACTGGTAAGGATCGCACGAGATAAATCGCCTAGTGGTACACGCAGTAGAGGTCGACCACGGAAAAGGTGGAGCGATAATTTAAGTCCAGAATGAGGAAAATCGAAAAAGGAACAAGTCAGGGACCTATTATAGAAGGTAGAAGAAGAAGAAGAATAAGATAAATTACTTGAACTAAGTACTAATCGAGATTATTGTACCTCGCAATGACTCTAAGGACGCAAAAACGTACCCATTTTATCCAAAGTTGTAAATCACCGTAAAACGAACCACTAAACATTCTTTGGTTCTGAGAGTTTTCCAAATACCAGTAAAATTGTGTTAAACAAACATTTAGTCTGTCATAGTAAATCCACTATTTCAAATTTCAAATTAATTTTAGATTTTTAATATAAGCCCCAAAAACCTTCCAATATCGATGTTTAAAGAACCTGAGTTGTAAATTTCTTAGCTTGATATATTTTATACTGCATATTGGGTTTGTATACGCCTCAATAACCCCACAATATCAATTTTAGACTGAAACGTAATATGTAAAATTTTCTATCCCTCATATTGTTATCTTATCAACCTAATAGTTGTAAAAAATTAACTTCATATTCGTAATACACGACCCCGAATACCCTCTAATACCAAATCTGAAAAAAATGCGAAGAAGGCAAAATTTTCAACCCACCATATTGAATTTCAAAAAAAATATTTTAAGTTTTTATCTAATCTAAATTTAAGCTCTTCAAAGCTCTCTAGTACCAATTTTGGATGAAATCCGGAAATTTAAAATTTCTAGATTTATATCCTCAAAAACGATTAGTCCGCTATTTTGGATTTGCCATATTGAATCCATTCATAATTTATACCCTCAAGAACCCCCTATATCAGTATGGTAGAAAATCGAAAAATGTAAAATTTTTTGGAGCCCATATTAAATCTGCCAGATTAAGTTTTTCAAAAAATATTTTAAATCCATAATTTACCCTAACAAAGATACCCCAATACTGATTTTAGACAAAATTGGGAGATGTAGATTCTTTAATCTGCCATCTTGGGTCCGCCAAATTGAATTTTTTAAAAATAATTTCAGATTCGTTATATGCGACCCCGAAAACTCCCCCGTACCAATTTTGAAGAAAATCGGACAATTGATTTTTTCGTACACCATATTGGATCCGCCATATTGAATTTTTTTAAAATAATTTTAGATTAGTTATGTATGACCTTGAAAACTCCCTCGTACCAATTTTGGAGAAAATCGGACAAAATTGATATTTTGTCCGCGAAATTGGATTGGCCATTATGATTTTTTTTAAATATTTTGAATTCATTATGTGCTACCCCGAAAACTCCCCCTCACCAATTTTGGAGAAAATCTGACAAAATTAAATTTTTTGGTCCCCCATATTGAATTTTTAAAATAATTTTATATTCGTTGTGTACGACCCCAAAAATTCCCTCATACCAATTTTAGAGAAAATCAAACAAAATTAAGTTTTTTGGCCTCCATATTGTCAGCGCCATCTTGGGTAGTACTACATCAATTTCGCCAAAAAAAAATACGGAACACCGCAGCAACTTCCTGGACATAACGTAAAAAATTTCATTCAAATCGGTGCCGCTGTTCCAGAGCAATCGGTGTACATACATAAAAAAACATATTTAATCGACGAATTGAGAACCTCCTTCTTTTAGAAATCGGTTAAAAATACAATATTTTTCATTATTTTTAAGAAATTTTATTTTTATTTAATAATAAAAATGTAATTAAATCTCTCTTGAGTCACGTGACAATGAACACCAATCAAAGTGAATGATGTCACTCCATACTAACGTCATCGCTGGCACTCCGTCCTAATACGTTTATTCTTTAGAGTCATTATTATTTTCAGTTCTATTACTTGAAGTAATCATGATCACTTCGACTTAAGAACATGGTTATCAGTTTCATTTTGATCATTTGATAATTATTCTAAAGAATACAGCCAACGTCATCGCTGTCACGAACTCTACATATAATTTTTTTGGTTTTATGTCATATTTGTGATTGCTGTCAAGGGCTACGTTGCCCAGTTCATATTTTATTGTCATTTTCACTTAAATTCTTCGAAATCTGTTTACTTTTCCTTTAAAAACGATTCTAAGAAATTTTCCCATGAATAGTTCGAATTTGCTGAGAATTGATGGTTTTATGGTGGCCAATTTCTTCACAATAAGCAGTAACTTTTGCTCTGCTAAATTTAGAATTACGAAGACCTTCATGTAAGTCATTTTTCAAAAATTGTTATTTCCGCAACCAATAATGAAAACATAATAATAATAATCGGTATTTATAAACTCAAAACTAGGGCTAGTTGGAGCCTCATTTTCCTATTATTTTCCGAACATGAACAAATAACTTTTTAGGTATTTCAATTGCAGTACTTTTACACTGAGGCACCGTACAACACTTACAATAACTTAGAACTCATGTTATAACACAAAAATTACCAAAAAAAATTATATATCCTTGTCAGTTTACCAGTGTGACGTCACATCAGTCACGTAAAAAGTATTGGTGTTTTGGCGGGAAATTTTAAACGAAATTTAAAATTTGTGATTTTTAAATTACTAATTATATTTAAAAAAATTTAAATATTTATGGTTACATTAGGTATTTATGCATGGTTATAAATACTTTCTTAAAAATAGTCAACATCGCAACTGTGTCCATTAAATCGTGGCATTTCGCTCCAATCATTTAATGTTATAAACTAGTGATTATCAAAATTTCTGTATTAGTCTTGAAGCTAGAGGAGTCCCAAAAGCCTATTGTATTTATGTGGACTCATCCAAGTTTTTTAATGCATTTTGACCTCCTGAACACAAATTGTAAATAACAAAAAATTTGTAAAAAATTAAAAAATTGCTCATTTTTGGCGAAACAAGAGACATTTTAGCATTATTTGGACCTTCCTACACAAAAAATGTCACGCGAAGTAGTAGATACCTGTTGGACTTCCATTGTCTTTATTTTTTGTTGAATATTACGACGTTGTGGCTAGTAGTTATCTCCAGCCGTTTTCAAGTGAAACTAAATAAATTCTTAAGCTACACAACTATTTACACTAAAAGCAAACGCAGTGGACTGTGGCTGAGATAAGTGCAGTCATGCCTGCTATGCCAAAGTCCTATTTAGTTTTAGTTTATAATTATTAAGCGGTGGTTTCCACACTTCTCTTATATCTAAAGATGGTTTACTAAAGCAAGTCGGGTTTTGGTGTTCCTTGACCCTTATTTCCAGGGATATCTTTGTTTTGCCAACGTAGGAGTTACCGCATTCACATGGTTTTTCATATCCTTTTGAGTTGTTGGTTTGACCCTAGTGAGCCGACTTCTCAGAGAGTAATTTGAATTGAAAATAACGTTGATTACATCGTTTTTTCATTTTTCCAGTTTTTCCCGAAATGTTTTTATTTTAGTGGATGTTCATTATTGGTTTTTATTCTTCGTTTGTTGTCGATATTGTCCTATTTTTGAGTTGGTCCAGAATTTTATCCACTACATATACTGGGTATCCGTTGGCTGTTGGGTCATTTTTAATGTGATTTATCTCTTCTATTAAGTTTTCATCGGAATTGTAGAGAGCTAAAGCTCTATTTACGAGATTTCTCATAATTCCTTGTTTGGTGTTGTTGGAGTGATTGGATGAATAGTTTAGGCATTGTCCTGTCTGTGTAGATTTTCTGTAAACTGAGGTTCGAATTTGTCTGCCTTTTTTTTTCAATCAAAACATCTAAGAATGGTAATTTATTTCGTATTTCTTTCTCTATGGTGAGTTTAATGGTTGGGCTGACATTGTTAAGATGAGAAAGGAAGTTTTGAAGCTCTTCGTCGTTTCCATTCCAGATAATAAAGGTATCGTCTACGTATCCAAGCCATAACTTTGATTTCTTAGTTGCACTATCAATTGTAAACGTTTCGAACCATTCCGTGAAAATATTAGCGACCACCGGAGAGAGTGAGGATCATCGATCATCTTGGATGTAAAATCTTTCATTTTTCTTAAAATAGGAATTAGTCAGGGCAATGTATTTTCTCGTAATGGTCTCAGGATTGGAAGAAGGAACTTGGAGAGCTCAGAACTCGGCTAGTTCCGAGAACTCGTGATAGGCCGTAAAAGCATGTCTTGTTTATGTATCTTCGGGGGTCCATAAAAATGTGGAGTTTTGCTATGGTGTGGCGTCAACTTAGACTGGGTCCTCTTAGGAATATACCGTTCAGGTTTCTTAAGAACGCCATAAATTCTTTCTTCAATTGTAGATGTGGGATCTTTAGCATTAGCATTTAATACTGGAATCTTTCTGTAGGTTATCTAGGGCAGTTTTCTCATCCTTGCTGATGTGTGATTTCGTTTTTCCAGATTTTTGTAGAGGCTCTCTTACTTTCCACCTGAACTCATCTGCCAAAGGGTCTTCGATATTCGCTGAGTCTGCGGCGCTAATTATATCGAGATTGGGAACCTCTTCTGGAGCAACCGTGAAGTTCAAACCTTTGGCAAGTGGTGAGTTTTCCACTAGGGTTAATTCCTTGGTAGATATATTAACTACTGTCCTCTGGCTTTTAGATAACTGTTGTCATTCTTGTATGATCTGGTATTTGGAAAATTTCTTTTTGTGTATGTCTTCTTGTTTTGTTTTCACTTTGTCACAAGTAGCGTCAATTTTTCTTAAGATGGGGGCGTAGTCTCCTAATGTATATTCTTTGATTTCTTCGAACTATTGACGAATGTCCTTTAATAATGTTACGTTTTGAACAGACGACACTACTAGAGGACATATGACATAAGAGTGGTATATTCAGTGAACTTTTACGTATCGTGGATCTATTTCAGATAGAATAGCTAACGTCTTAAAAAACAAAATTTAAAAATAGCAATCAAATCGTCACAAAGACTGTCACACATCTTTAATGCCAAAGACTCTTCCTCTCTACAAAAGTCAGTAGTTTTTAGACTAAGTTGTTTGGATTGCAAAAGTTCTTACATCGGAAAAACGGAAAGAAACTTTCATACAAGATTTAAAGAACACTGCACTTTTATTAAAAAGACAAAAATCAAATTTTGCTTACCATTTCATAGAAATAGGCCACAGTTTTCCAGATGTTAATATTATTCAAATTTTGCATACCGTACACAAAAGTAAAAAACTTAATAGCTTAGAAGTTATAGAGATTTATAAGTGCCATAAAACCAGTACAATTAACCTTCTTAATGATCAAAGAGACCTACAAAATTCTCCGTTGTTCGATGTTCTGTATTTAGTACTTAGATAGTAGTAATACAAAATGTGCGAACTAAAAAGAACCCTATAAAATAATGCAATCTGTAGTTTTTAAGGCATTGCGATCGAGAATCTAACAGTATTACAAAAATGCGATCATGCCAATTTAATAATAAAAGCCATAAGTCTAACAAAGTCAATTTTGCCAAATTCTTCTTCTTTCTTTAGTTTAGGCATAAATATCTCTTGTTTTCTTCGTCCTATCTGCCCATTCGGGACTTAAATTATCGTTCCGTCTTTTTCGAGGTCGCCCTATACTTCTACGACCTAAGGGTGATTTGTCACGTACTACTCTAACTATTCTCGAGTGATCCATGCAACTGATGTGATTGTTCCATTCCATCTTTCTCTTCAATATCTAGTCGTTTAAATTACACTTCACCCAGTTTTCTAATGTTTTCGCTTCGCTCTTTGTTCATTAGTGTTTTTTCAGTTATCTTCCGTAGTACCTTTATTTTCATTTTTTCCATCATCTGCTGAGTTTTTGTTGTATCCAGTCATGTTTCTGCATGTCATTATTGGCCCAATAGCGGTTTTATAGATTCTGACCTTCTTTTCCACTCTTATATGTTTATTTTGCCAAATGGTATTATTTAGGCATACTGTTATCCTAGCTGCTTTGTTAGTTTGTTCTCGAACTTCTGCTTCGACATCTCCATAGCCGGACATTTCTATTCCCAGATACTTAAATTTCATCTCCTGTCGAATGATTTTTCCGTCGACCACAACCTTACATCTTATCGGTGACTTTGAGGTGGCAGATATGATCATATTAAGAGATTTTGCTGTTCGACTAAATGCTTGAGGTAGTATTTGTTGGTAGTCTTAATTTTCTGCCACCAGCACAGCGTCATCGGCGTAGCATAGGATCTTAATGTCACGGTCACTCATTCTGTATCCTCTCAATTTACGTACTTTAATTATTATCTGATCCATGGTAATATTCAAGAAAAGCGCTTGAACTTGGTTGTCAGAATATATAGTTTCGATAATTTTAATTAGGTGGTGTTTGATTTGTCTATCATAAACAAGATGTAATATATCTGTTATCTGGACGCGGTCGAAGGCTATTTCTAAGTCTATAGAACATATATATGCAGGCTTGTTTTATTCGATTGATTTCTCTATTATTTTTTTTAACACAAAAACCGCATCGGTGCATGACCTATTCGATCTGAACTTTTGTTGTGCATCTTAGGAGAGTGATTAAGCTATTAATTTTATTTCTTATGACTTTAGTTGTTAATTTTGGGATTGTATTAAGCAAATTTATTCCTCTGTAGTTCGTTGGCAGTTTTTTGTCACCCTTCTTAAACATAAGGATTGCAATGTTGGTTCATCACTCATCTGGGATCTTATGATGGCGAAGAATTTTACGGATTAGAATTTTTAGTTGTGTTGTAAGACTTTCTCTACTATATTTGAGCAGTTCATTTGTAATATCATCTGGACTATGGCCTTAACTGTTTTTTAGCTTGAGAGTGATAGTCGTACGTCGAGTGCTTCTGTTTCTATAATTTTGTTGGTCGTTATTTCAGGCGTGTTCTCAATTATATTATTGTCTGCTTTATATAAATCTGGGAGATATTTAATCCATTTTTCTTTACTGATATGATTTGTTTCATTAATCTTTTTTGCTTCCTTTCATTGATTTCTGAGTAGTCGTCACTTTTGCTTTTGAACTCCATAAAAATCATTTTCCATTCGTTTCGAAAAATCCTCCAAGTACTTATTTTTTTTCGCCTAATTAACAGTGACGTTTCATTGCGAAATATTTTGTATTGCTCATACGATTCTGCAGTCTTTAGTGTTCTATATCAAAGATACGCTAATTTTTTTCTTTGCATTTTTTTTTAACTTTTTGAGAGAACCATGGGGTTTTGTTTGGTACAATTTTGTACTTGTTATTAATTTTAGTACCTAGTGCTTCTTTAGCAGCTTCTTTAATTATGTCCTTCAATTTTTCTCATCTGGCATTAATATCTTCCTCCTCATTAATTATATTTTCGCCGATTTTTCCGTTGGTCTTTTTTGATACAACTGCTGTATTCATGGCTTTTCAAAATTTTCTGTTTTAATTTTTATAATCACCATGTCGTAGAAGAATGAAAGAATATTATTCTTATGAAAAAGAATAAAGTAGTGACCTCTACTTAACGGACCGACGCTGAAATCAAGACGGGCTTTATATTTTAAAACCAAATCCCAAAATGAAGTTTTAAACTTCTAAATACATATCTTGTTCTCGAAAATGTAAGTAAAGCTCTAAAAACACCATTTATTTTATTAATCCAATTATTTACTCCCTTATCAAAATGAAAACTTTGGCTGTTTTCTTAAATGAGCTTCTGTCCAAAGGAAAGCAAATTTCAATTTACAACCTTTATTTACTATGAAAATATTTGAATATTAAAAAAAATCTAATTTATTTGTAAGGTTTGCAAATTAATTAAGTAATTAATTAGGTAAACTAAAATTATAAAAAAAGATTTTTTTAAACTCCTTATTATTTTTGCATTAAATGATAAAAAAATGTTCTATTGTATTTTACTCTATATTCATTATATCACGATGTTTTTAACAGTTCAAGATGAAAAATGACGATAGTTTCATCTTGAATATAAAATTAGCTCAATTTAGTCTGATTATTGAATAAAATATATCAAAATCTTAATGGTTTCTCACTTACAAGTAATTACATTTTTAAAAAATTTATTCCTGGATGTAGTTGATATTTGACATAAATACTAAGTTGATGGAATGGTCTAAAACAGTTTTCTTGTAAATGACCAGTGACAATATACTAAGTACCTACAACTTTCACACACCCTACACCATGCAAATTGACTGGAAGGTGGGTTCTGACTCATCGGTGAGTCAGTCAGGAAAATTCGTTTCGTACATCGATAGATCCAAAACTAACCATCTTATAAGTGCCGGAATAGACGGGGCATAACCAGAATTAACATAAGTGAAACACTGAGACAGCATACAACGGTATTCCAAGCAGAAATAGATGCTATTGATACTTGTCTTCGAGAAAATCTGAGAGGGGATTGCAGATGCAGGGCCCTTCTCATTTTCTTCCACATCAAAACAGGTCTGGAATTCCCTCCAAACCTTATCGCAGTGTAAAAGCAGACCGACTTGCAAGACAAGAAGCTGCTATTACATTTATTGAATCAGTGCTTGAAATCACCAATGGTGCCATTCATGGGTAGTTATCCTGGTGGAGAAGTGAAGAACACCAGACTCACTGGACCCACCTTCCGGTTGACAAGCATACGAGGTTACTGCTGAGCAGACCATCTAGTAAACCAAACCGCGAAATCCTGCATCTAAGCAGACAATAGATCAGGCTGGTGGCAGAACCAATTTGTAAGATATGTGACGAAGGGGACGATATTGTTTCGCACATCATCTTCGAATGCGGATACCTTCAGAGATCGATTAATCTGAAAGATTTATTCGGAAAGGATAAACTGTTAAATCTAATCAAGATAATCAACCTTTTTATATAGAACAGATATAACAGGTGACACAATAAGACTCAAGACTGCAGTGTAAGGGCTCTTCAACTCAAGCCTATTATATCACTCAATTTCTAAAGCTCAACGTTTATTTATAACATGAGTTTTCCATCATGACAGAAGTGAAATTAAGAAATAATGTACATTTACGTCTCGTCGATCAATTTGGCATTAAATTAACTTTAAAAAAACTAATATATCAATGTGAAATTCGTATATTTAAAGTTTTTTTCCATTATTTTCAATATAAATCAATATTAATTTATAGATAAAGTCTCTAGAGGTAGGTTAGGGAGACAGTTGTTCTTATGCAAGATATTTTTCATTGACCTTTATTCCATATATCAATTTAATCCATCCTGAAATATATGAATTAAAAACAAAATAAACAATAGAGGATATTAGAAAGTTTTTCTTTAAAAATCAGTCTTAATTTTAACGCATTTACGCCACCCGTCCTGCAGTTCTTTCATTAAATAAAAATGATTCCTATTGACCTTCAAAATAGGCATCAAGATCCTCTTTCAATGGATTAGGAGCTCTTTCAAATTAATGCCAAATTCAGCTCTAGGAAATTACAAGACTTCAATCTTGGCTACTTTGTAAACTCGTGTTTTCTCGTGAAGATGCAGGACATTTTTGTGACATACAAACCAGGTCGTTTTTCGTCAATCGCTGAACGCAGTTTTGTAAATAGCATCTTCTTTCTGGTTCCTGAATCAGGCTACTATCTATAGATTCCTTCTAGGTAATCTGAGAGTATCTAGAGATTGATAGCGGTGCTTTTAAATACGACTTTTATAGAAGAAAAGGAAGGAAAGCTAAAATATTAGCGGGTAATTCAAAAAAGACAGGTAGCTAAAGCGATTCGGAGGTGTGGCTATTGCGTAGTGTGAGTTTGTGGTCAACTAGCTATTGACTTGATCTGCGTTTTCAAAGTACGTAGTATTCTTTTTTTAAAATAATTTGAGGGTTTCACATTTTAAATTATTTTCGTGTATCAATTTTTCATTTTGTACGCGCGAATATAAGTAAATTTAGATCCTATGAAAGAAAAAACAGGAGCTCCTTGCGGCGCCCGTGTTTACTCTTCGCGGTGCCCAAGGCACCGCGGCGCATACTCTGGAAATTCCTGGCCTAGGCGATCCAGGTTCGTATCTTAGCAGGAATATCGAAATTTATTTATACGCTCGTCGCCTCACTGCAGACCGTGGGGAACTATTGTAACCTGTCTAGTAAAAATTCTCAGATGTGCTTCGGAAAGGACATACAGTCGGCTATGTTGCATATTGGCGTTGCACTTGAAGAAGATGGAGATATTGAAGTTGTAATGGTAAGTCGAGACCAAAGAAAAAAAATCGTCAGAACGGTGCAATTAAAACCGTTTTGGAAAATCGATTCAAAAATACTGATAGCTTGAGAAATTAAAATATATTTCAATGACCTGCTGAATAAAAAGGTAGTAAATATATACATATATATATATATATATATATATATATATATATATATATATATATATATATATATATATATATATATATATATATATAAATAGTAAAGAAATTTATTAATCGATCGAACTTGTTTATAGTGAAACGGGGAACTTCAAAATCATTATTAATATCTGTCGTTTCATTTAAATGTTTATTTTTCCGGTGTGGGTCTTAAAATAAATATATCAAAAACAAAATTTATGACCAATCTGGTACCTAGTGGAAATATCAATATTGAAGACAACGAAGTGGAGCTTATGGAAAAATACATATACCTTGGACACGAAATAAAGATCACAAGAGATAATCAGACATGCGAGCTACGGAGAAGAGTAAATCTCGCATGGACAGCCTATGGAAAGTATAAAGATAGCTTTAAAGGCGATATACCAATTTCTTTAGAACGTAAAACATGTGACCAATGGGTGTTACCGGTTATGACCTACGGTGCCGAAACTTTGACATTGACAAGAGCAACTTCTAAAACGCTGCAAATAGCTCAAAGAAATATGGAAAGGTCAATGCTAGGTATATTGCTGCGTGACCGAGTAAAAATGAAGCCCTGAGACGAAAGACAGGAGTTACTGACGTAATTTTCCGAATTGCCACACTCAAATGGAACTGGGCCGGACATGTCGCCTGAATCAGTGATGGAAGGTGGACAAAGAGATTACTCGAGTGGAGGCCGAGATTAGGCAAAAGAAGTAGAGGACGACCCCCTACTCATTGGACTGACGATCTCAAGAGAATTGCAACAAATTTGATGCAAATCGCTCATGATAGAGCACAATGGACAAGAATGAGGGAGGCCTATATCCAGCAGTGGACGCAAAGGGCTGGATGAAGAAGAAGAAGAAGCTTGGTAATAATTTCCATTGCCTCAGTAGTCGTTTATATAGCCACTTCAATCGAACTACTGCTACGTTCATTTTGTTTCGGATTATTATTTGGCGAGTTTTGTATAGGATTATAATTTTTTTGGGTGTTGTAGTATGTGTTTACCTTTTTTGTGATATCTTCCTTCAGATGAATTTCAAATTGAATTGCTTTCTGTTTCCGTAGGCTAGAATTATCTTCCAATATTGTATTCTTGCTTCCTGGTTTGAATGTATTAAAAACAACCATTTTGTTTGTTAAAATCTATTCACTAATTAGCGAGATATTAAAAAAATTTTTAATTAATATTGTTGCTTGCTATCGTTAACAAAATCTGTGGCTTCCCTTGCTTCCGGGTGTTGTAACTGTGCGTAAAAGCTAAGTAAAGCTGGGCTTTTATTTAAATAATTTTACACCTATTGCAGAAAACATAGATAAACCAAAAATTTCTATATCTCTGCTTTTATTAGCCGATATATTCTTTAAATGTTCAGCTTTCGAAACTCAGCGATTCAAAATACGTCAATTATTTAATTAGTTTATAATCAAAAAAGAATTATCTCTTTCGTTCTACTTTTTGCACAATTTTTCTTACTTAACTTGGTGACCTTTTTAACGATTTTTAATGAAAGTTTTTAGGAATAAAACGATCTCTCATGCGTCTCTGTACGACTTGCTAAAACGTCTTCCCACGCCATGAAAAAGATAGCTTTTCATCGTAAAGGGAAACATTATCAGATTCTCCTTTATATTATAACATCATTTTTATCATCAGAAGTACGCAACAATCATGTTTTCTACACAATATCAGTATTCGGGGAAAATAAAAAAATTTGTTATGAATGTTAAGCAAACAAACAGTTTTATTTTAAAATACATATATATTTTTTTATAGCTGATATGCTAAGCCCTTTTTAATAAAATCAAAATACAAAAATAAATAACAGCAATTTGAATATCTTTCGTAAAACAAACCGCAAAGAGAGTTTTTGAATAAAAACAGGTTTGCTTGGTCTGTAAGCTAATTTTTAGCGTTCGAAACAAAAAAAAAAAGCTAAATATTTATAAATAAATAACACTTGCAGTAAAAAACATGTTAAAAAGGTGCTGTTTATAATTTTCCCTTTATTATTGTGTTTTCAATTCATTACACCTTTTGAGTGTAATTAAGCGAAAAAAGTTTAGAACTTATTTTAAAATAGCTATGCTGATAATTCAATGCTGATTTAAATAATTAAAATATTGGATTTTAAGAGTTAAACTTTCTTATATTTGTTTTTAAATCAATTCTATGTACCAGTAGAATTTTATTTACAAATACTTCAAACCATTATCCTAATTGGAGATTACAGAACTCTTATAAAGCTTATGGTACACACCATTCTGTAAAAAAAATTTCAGACATTCCTAGGTAAGAGATAAGCAACTATCGATGATAATAAAGGGGATAAACATAAGAATAGCCATTATAGTTCACGATAGTTGATAATGTTCATTAATTAACGACTAGCGTTTGAAAACGTCGAAATAAGGTTTTTTAATTTTAGAAGCTCAAGTATTTATTATAGACAAAAAAATTCAAATAGCAATTGTAAGTAGTAAGGAAACCTACAATTTGACCTAGGCGGATTTCTGTTGTCAATTACTTACTGCTAGTAAGCTAAAAATCCGTTAAAATGTGCCTTTTTCTTCTGTTTATGCCATAGTTACCACAGAAAGGACTTTTTCATTGATTTAATTCCCTCAAAGAAAGCCCTTACGATACAAAAAAATGAGTATTTATATAGTAATAAAGATTGTTTTGTTGCTGAGATACGTTAATTTGTTTATACAGGGCATCTTTTGTTATTAATTCATTGTGGAAAACGACGCATTTTCTCATCCTACACAAAAGTGCTGTTGTGAAAACGTTCACAACGGGGTCAGTAGATAATTCCACTAATTGAATTTAATAAACCAATCTGGTCATGCCAAAACTCTCTATAACATTCACAAGAAAATGTTATTCTAAAACCTTTTTAAAAGTTGCTTATTCCTCTAAATAAGTTGAAATATCATATTTTAATTTTTTATTGCTTCCAAGATTGCTAGATCTATTTGATCCGTGCCGCAAAAAGGAAAACACACACTTTTGGCATCGTCAGAAAAAATTGGATTGGCAGTTTTTTTAACAGCCATCGGGTGCTTTTCAGATAGAAAAGGACGTGAATACAAATTAAAAAAGAGATATCTTCTCCGCATTTGAAAAGGGTGAGAAAGTACTCAGCTCTTGTAATAAGAACTCTCTCAGCTCGCGTAAAAAAGAAAAGAAATATCTCGCTCTCTCTAGTTGAAAAAGAAAACGCTCGTTGTAAATCTCTGGAAATAAAGGCACGGTGTGTGCAATCCTGTATTAGTAAAATCTCTCCCTCTCTCGTAGATTTGATGGAATAAAAGAAAAGTGAAATAATAAATGTAAAGTAAAAAAGTAGTGCAGTGGCGTATTATATAATTTCAAGAGAAATACTGTAAATAACCATTTTTATAATTCTTCTTTTTACTGTTATTAATAAATACCAAGGAAATCGGCTGTGGTGCTCTTTTATTTATAAACTTTGATGGTCCTTCGAAAAACATAACTAAAGAAAAACTATTACAATAACCTATGGAAAAACCTGTGTATGTCCTCCCCGTGTTAGAAGCAGGGTTCTAAGCAGCCCGTTTTAAACATTGGTCTCATCGAACCGGATTTTGAACCAGCAGCCAAGTCAAGCAGACATTGATCCTTTGGTAAGGATAATTCAGCTAGTTGTTACCCCTCTCTACCCTTTGGATTTTGGAACAGTTGATCTTGTATGGTCCAAGTTGGTAAGGTAAAAAGAAGATTGCCCTGGTAAGTGTCGATGAACTCTGACTTTGAAAAAAAAGAACATTTGAATTCTGTGTTGATTATTTATATTTGGTGTTGACTCTATTGTGTTTGAAAAATATATTTTTTATTTTTCTAAAAAAGGTTGTACAGGGTACAATCAAATATTCCAGTAATTTGCTCAGGTTTTAAATTTTATTTTTTATTTAAAATGGATTTAAATAGTTGTAAAAAAGATCGCAAAAGTGCGAAAGCTGTTATAACTAGGGTATCTAATTGGATTGTTGATAATGTGAACTCAACAGATTTGGAGAAATTTGAAATTAATGAACAAAGGTTACAAAATGCGTTTGTAAAATATTGTGACAGTCAAGATGAGATCGAAAATTTAGACTCAAGTGACAGGGAAAATAGGGATGAGCAGGAAGATAAGTATTTAAATACATTATCAACGATTCAAAGATGCATTAAAAATTTATCCTCTCAAAATACTCAAACTAGTGTACCGCAGGTACAAAACAGTGTTAATGTTAAATTACCCGAATTTAATGGAAATTTTTGTGAATTTAAGAGTTTTATAGAATTATTTACCTCTCTAATTATTGATAATACGAGTTTGTCCGATGTACAGAAATTACATTATTTAAAGTCATGTGTAAAAAATGAAGCATTAACGTTAATAGAAAGTTTAGAAATTACAAATGATAATTTTATTATTGCTATTGATATTCTTAAAAAACGTTATTCAAATTTAACTTGTACCATTAATAGTTATTTAAGTAATATTTTAGATTTAGAACCTATAACAAAGTGTAATTCATCAATTCTACGAGAATTCACCGCTAATTTAAAAAAGAATTTTGAATCTTTAAGAAAGTTAAAATTATCTGATATGGCCTTGTTGGAATATTTACTCGTATTTCTGTCTGAAAAGAAATTAGATTATAATACAAAGAAATCCTTTAAGGAGAGTCGCAACTTAAACAATTTATCAGATATGAAAGAATTTTTTTAGTTTTTAGATAATAAATGTGTAATTTTGGAAGATTTGTCCAGTAGTGACACTCGCCCGCCGCAACATAAAGGCAAGGTTAGTTTGCATACTCACGCTGATAATGCAAATAATTCCAGGGGCGGTTCGCAAAATATCTCGAATAATGACATAACTAACAATAGTTTCAGTAATAGTCAACATTGTGTTTTTTGTAATATTTCTGGTCATAAAATTTACTCTTGTCAAAAATTTGAATCTCTAACTCATGATGAAAAAGAAAAATTTGTAAAATTAAATAAACTTTGTTTCAATTGTTTGGGCTCAAAACATATGGTTAAGGATTGTAACTCTAATAAAACATGCACGGTATGTAAACAAAAACATCATACACTGTTGCATGCCCAAAGAAGTTCAAACTCGAGTACAGACAATCAATATCAGCGACAAGGTGATACGCAGAACTCGCGTATGTATAACAATTCTTCTACTTTGTCTAGTGTTGCTGCAAAAAACGCTCAAGTTCTTCTTTCCACAGCACAAATTACACTCCATTCTAAAAATGGAGATCCTGTAAATGCAAAGATTTTACTCGACAATGGATCCTAAACATCTTATGTCACAAAAGGGCTTGTAAATAGGTTACAAGCGCAACCCTACAATAAAGTTTTGAACAGTAGAGGTATTTCTCAACAAAGTGTTCACTCTAACAAAATGGTTGATCTGTTTATTCACTCTAAAATTGATTCACGTAAAAGATTTCTTGTAACTTGTGCTGTGCTAAATAAAATTACCTCTAACCTTCCACAAGTGCCCATACAAGTAAGTAAATTAAGAATACCTGAGGATATAGTCGAAGAGCTAGCGGATCCTAGCTTCCATATACCATCAGAAATAGATATGCTTGTTGGAGCTGATGTATTTTATAATTTACTCTATCCCGATTTTTACAATTTAGGTGGAGGTCTCCCGATGCTGTGGAACACGCACCTAGGTTGGATTATTGGTGGTAAGGTACCATCGCACTGTCTTACTCCCTCAACGGTAACGAATCATAGTTATCGCGCATATTCTCGTGCTCAGCCCAACTCATACCGCAATTATAGAAATTCATATACTTCTCGCAACTATGTTCAAGATAGTGTCTCTTTCCATGTTCAAACTTCTAACATGGATACTCTTATGGAAAAATTTTGGAATGTGGAAGAAATAAGTGAGAAAACCCCCCTCCTCAGCCCTGAGGATGAGTTGGCCGAAACTATCTTCAATTTAACTACAAAAATTTTGGAAAATGGTTCGTATTAAATAGATATGCCTTTGAAAACCCCAGCTGAACACCTCAAGCTGGGTAATTCTCTGAAAATGGCTGAAAAGCGTTTTTTGTCTTTGGAGAAAAGATTTTCAAGTAACCCCTCGCTTTTTTGTGACTACAAGAATTTTATTGATGAATATGTGGACCTTGGTCATGCTAGATATGTTCCCCTCTCTCAACAAAATGAAAAAGGTGAAAATAAATATTTCATTCCACATCTCTGTGTAATTCGTGAAGAAAGTATCACCACAAAACTACGGATAGTCTTTGACGCATCTAGTACAACCTCCTCTGGCGTTTCCCTTAATGACGTCATGCTAAAAGGCTACCAAGTACAGCCAGAACTGTATGATATTTTATGCAAGTTTCGATCCTTTCGATTCATCCTCACGGCCGATATAAAAAAAATGTTCAGGGAGATAAAAACAAATCCAGAACAAAACTTTCTTCAGAACATTCTTTGGCGTAATAACCCAAGTGAACCCCTGAAGTGCATAGAATTGCAAACGGTAACCTATGGCACTAATTTCGCTCCCTTTATTGCCACTCGGGTAATAAAAGACGTAGCCTGCTCTAAACAAGAACAGTACCCCTTAGGTTCTCAAGCCCTTTTAACTCAATGTTATGTGGATGATATTTTGAGTGGATCTGATAACATTGAAGATTTGGAAAAATTGTACTCGGAATTAGTAGCTCTCTTGTCAGGTGCAGGTTTTAGGCTACATAAATGGTGTTCAAATTCTGAAAGTTTTTTGAAAAAAATCTTGCAGGAAAACGTGATTGAATATGATTTAAATTTAGAAGATGCCCCCAATAAAGTATTAGGCCTAAAGTGCCAACCTCTCGAAGATATGCTAGCGATTTCAATCCCTCAAAGTTGTTGTGATAAACCCCCCACGAAAAGAATCATTCTCTCAAATCTAGCCCAATGTTTTGACCCTCTTGGACTAGTAAATCCTGTGATAGTAAAAGGAAAAATTTTGATGCAAAAACTTTGGCTCAGGAAATTAGATTGGGACTCAGAAATTGTGGATAAGGATCTTCTAGATCAATGGAAGAAATTTGTGGAATTTATTTCTCTTCTCAAAAATGTAAAAATTCCTAGGTGCTTGTTTCAGGACAAGACTATCAGAAGTATTGAACTACACGGTTTTTCAGATGCAAGTATGGCCGCTTATGGTGCTTGTATCTATTTTCGCATAATTTATTCAGATGATTTTATCTCTTGCGCGCTTATCTCTGCCAAATCAAAAGTGACTCCCTTGAAATCAATACTCTCCCACGGCTTAAACTTTGTGAAATGTTGCTTCTAGCCAAACTTAGTCAAAAAATTATCAAAATTTATGACAACCTTAATATTGACTCGGTGAATTTATGGTCAGATTCCCAGATTGCTCTAGCTTGGTGCAGAGACCATGCAAGCAGATGGACTGCTTTTGTGTCAAATCGTGTTGGCCAAATTCAAGAACTGACTTCAGGATGTAAGTGGAAATATGTAATTTAAAAAAATAATCCGGCGGATATTTTGTCACGTGGAATTTTTTCTCAGCAAATAATAGATTCAGGAATTTGGTTTCAGGGACCAGATTTTCTATACTCTCCAAGTTTAAATTTAGATGTCTCAGACTCCCATTGTGATATTGAAGAACTCCCAGAACAAAGGAAAGTGACCCTTGTAAATGTTAGTACACCAATTCTAGAATTATTTTGGGATGAAGTTTTCTCAAAATTTTCAAAATTTTCTTCTCTAAGTCATACAGTGGCATACGTTTTGTTCACAATACTAGGAACAAAAATGAAAAACTGCAAGGTTCTCTTAAAATTAGTGAAATCAACTCAGCTCAGAAGTTAATTGTCAAAGTTCTTCAAAATCTATCATTCTCTAAGGAAATTTCAGAATTACAGAATAAAAAATCGCTATCTAATAAAAATCTGATTTCTCTCAAACCTTTTGTTGATGATGAAGGATTTTTGCGAGTAGGTGGTAGATTGGATAATGCAGATATACCCTATGGGCAAAAACACCCTCTTTTGCTCCCCTCTCGTAACTCTATTGTCGCACTTATGCTCACTCAAGAACATCGAAGGTTAGGACATGCTGGTGCTCAGACAGTGTTGTCAAATTTTCGGCTCAGATTTTGGCCTTTAAATGGATTACGAGAAATAAAAGGAATAATTAGAAAATGCATCATATGTTTCAAATTCAATGCTCTCCCCTCTCAACAAATCATGGCTGATCTACCAAAAGATAGGATTCAAATTGCTCGCCCATTTCAGAAAGTAGGGATTGACTTTGGTGGTCCGTTCATGATTAAATCATCTCGTTTGCGTAAAGCCCCAGTCATCAAGGGTTATATTGCTCTTTTTATATGTATGGTCACCAAAGCTATTCACATTGAATTGGTAACTAGTTTGACCACTGAAGCCTTTATTATGACTTTCAAACGATTTATTTCTCGCAGAGGCAACCCCATAATTATTTATAGTGACAATGGCACAAATTTTCAGGGTGCTAAAAATTATCTCAAGTCTCTTTATGAGTTTTTCGAAAAATCTGAAAACTCTGATATTATTAAAGAATACTTGACAAAAAATGAAATTGAATGGAGATTCACACCCCCTCGTTCACCTCATTGGGGAGGAATATGGGAAGCTGGGATTAAAAGTGCAAAATATCATATTCATCGAATAGTGGGTAACAGTCAACTCACCTTTGAGGAATTTAGCACTGTTTTATGCCAGATTGAAGCAATTCTCAATTCTAGACCTCTCTGCTCGTTCTCCAGTGACCCCTCAGATTCCCAGAGCTTGACTCCAGGACATTTTATAATTGGGACTAGTTTGACAGCATACCCTGAAAAAGACTTTACAGAAACCCCTGAAAATAGACTAAAGTTCTGGCAGAGATGTGATCAGATTAAACAAAATTTTTGGAAAAGATGGTCTGTTGACTATCTCAATCAACTTCAAAATCGTCCTAAATGGTTACTTCCATATGAGAATTTAAAAGTTAATGATATAGTTCTTCTCAAAGAAGAAAACACTCACCCTCTGCAATGGCCACTTGCTAGAATCCTTGAAAAATATGAAGGTAGAGATGGGAAGGTTAGAGTTGTAAAAATTCAAACTCCTTCTGGTGTGTTCACGCGTTGTATTACTAAACTTAGCCCTTTGCCCATAAATAGTACAAATGTATCACATGCTACACTGGATGAGTGTGAGGTGTAATGTTAACTTTGTCTTTTTATATCGCTTTTTCTCAATTGTATTCAAATAACTCGCGTTATAATTCTCCCATTCATGTTGTTCGTGTCATTTGTGTCAAAGATGTCACGCAACTTATCTATTTCATTTGTTCATGTTTGGGTTCTTGTTTGAGATGTAAGATTAGTAGCTTTTTATAGTTTTGAAGTTAGAAAACTTCAACGCGGGGCAGTATGTTGTGAAAACGTTCACAACGGGGTCAGTAGATAATTCCACTAATTGAATTTAATAAACCAATCTGGTCATGCCAAAACTCTCTATAACATTCACAAGAAAATGTTATTCTAAAAACTTTTTAAAAGTTGCTTATTCCTCTAAATAAGTTGAAATATCATATTTTAATTTTTTATTGCTTCCAAGATTGCTAGATCTATTTGATCCGTGCCGCAAAAAGGAAAACACCGGTGAAATTAAGTCGAGAGATAAACCGATACTTTTGGCATCGTCAGGAAAAATTGTATTGGCAGTTTTTTTAACAGCCATCGGGTGCTTTTTAGATAGAAAAGGACGTGAATACAAATTAAAAAAGAGATATCTTCTCCGCATTTGAAAAGGGTGAGAAAGTACTCAGCTCTTGTAATAAGAACTCTCTGAGCTCGCGTAAAAAAGAAAAGAAATATCTCGCTCTCTCTAGTTGAAAAAGAAAACGCTCGTTGTAAATCTCTGGAAATAAAGGCACGGTGTGTGCAATCCTGTATTAGTAAAATCTCTCCCTCTCTCGTAGATTTGATGGAATAAAAGAAAAGTGAAATAATAAATGTAAAGTAAAAAAGTAGTGCAGTGGCGTATTATATAATTTCAAGAGAAATACTGTAAATAACCATTTTTATAATTCTTCTTTTTACTGTTATTAATAAATACCAAGGAATCGGCTGTGGTGCTCTTTTATTTATAAACTTTAATGGTCCTTCGAAAAACATAACTAAAGAAAAACTATTACAATAACCTATGGAAAAACCTGTGTATGTCCTCCCCGTGTTAGAAGCAGGGTTCTAAGCAGCCCGTTTTAAACAAGTGCGTTTTTCTCTTAAAATCTTATATTATCATAAAATTATTGGTAAATCTTTTTTTTTATAAATTCGTACATTTCCTTAATGCCCCAAAATGGTATCTTTTTTTTATAAAGAAACAGAATTGTGGCTTCTATTATTGCTTGTACGACATTCTAAGAAAGAAATAACTTTTCTATAGCCAATAGAAGAAGAGTTACTGATTTTTCCAAAGAGTTAGTGGCTTCGTGTATAATAATTAAGGATCTGCTCTGGCACCATTATCTTGTTTATGATTTTGTAAAATAGTTATTTAAACAAATAAAAATTAAAAAAAAAAATTGAATCGACTTCTAAATGTGCGCCAAAGAGTGAAAAATAACTATAAATTATTGTATAAAATTAAAATTTTGGAAGTCGGCACCAAATTATTTTTAAACGAAATAAATACCCACTAATATATAGAAATTATGGTAAGAAAGCACTTACTAATAAAGAATGTTTAATCTGCTTATGCGAATCACATTTTATCAGGTATTCATTTGGCGCCGACTTCAAAAATTTCAATTTCATATAAAAACTTACATTTATTTTTCACTTTTTCGTGCACTTTTCGAAGTGAGTTTAATTTTTTTTATGAAAATTTTATTTTGCGGTTTTTGGTTTTGAATTCATTATGATATCCATAAATTATTTGAACTAAGTACTAATCGAGATTAGTGTACCTCGCAATGACTCCAAGGTGGTAAAAAAGTACCCATTTTTTCTAAAGTTATATATCACCCTAAAATGAACCACTAAGAATTCTTTGATTCTTAGAATTCTCCAAATACCAATGAAATTGTATCAAACAAATATTTAGTCTGTCATAGTAAATCCACTATCTTAAATTTTAATATTAATTTTAAATTAGTAATATAGGCCCCAAAATCTTCCAATGTCGATATTTAAAGAACTTGAGACATAAATTTCTTAGCTCGGTATATTTTATACTGCATATTGACTTTGTATGCGTCCCAAGAACACCATAATATCAATTTTAGACAAAATCGGGAAATGTAAAATTTTCAGTACCTCATATTATATCTTATCAACCTAATCGTTGTAAAAAATTAACTTCAAATTCGTTATACACGACCCCGAACACCCCCTAATTACAAATCTGAAAATACGCGAATAAGGTAAAACTTTCAATCCACCATATTGGATCCGCCATATTGAATTTCAAAAAAATAATTTTAACGTTTTCATCTAATCTAATTCTAAACCCTTCAAAGCCTCTAGTACTAATTTTGGATGAAATCCGGAAATTAAAAATTTCTCGACCGTCATATTGATCTGACGTATTAGATTTCCTTAAAATAATTTTATATTCGCTATTTACATCCTCAAAAACGATTCAGTCCGCTATATTGGATTCGCCATATTGAATCACGAAAAAATACTTTCAAATTTCATAATTTACATCCTTAAGAACCTCCTATATCGGTTTTGGAGAAAATCGAGAAATTTAAAATTTTAAGACGCCATATCGGATCAGTCAAATTGAGTTTTTCAAAAAATATTTTAAATTCGTAATTAACACTAACAAAAGTCCCCCAGCACTGATTTTGGATAAAATCGGGAGATGTAGAATCTTTAATCCGCCATATTTAATTTTTTAAAATAATTTCAGAGTCGTAATGTGTGATCCCAAAACCTCCCCCATAACAATTTTGAAAAAAATAGGACAAAATTTAATTTTTCTCCTCCATATGGGATATGCTATATTGAATTTTTTTAAAAATAATTTCAGATTCGTTGTGTGCTACCTCGAAAACTCCCACATACCAATTTTGGAGAAAATCGCACAAAATTGATTTTTTCGTCCGCCATTGTGGATCCGCTATGTTGAATTTTTTAAAAACAATTTTAGATTTGTTATGTGCGACCCCGAAAACTCCCCTGTACTAATTTTGTAGAAAATCGAACAAAATCGATTTTTTGTCAGCCATATTGAATCTCCCTTTTGAATTTTTAAAAAATATTTTGGATTCATTATGTATGACGTCGAAAAGTTCCCCACACTAATTTTGAAGAAAATCGGACAAAATTAAATTTTTTTGTCCGCCATACTGGATTCGCAATATTGAATTTTTTAAAAATACTTTCAGATTCGTTGTGTATTATCCCAAAAATTCCCCCATACCAATTTTGGAGAAAATCGGACAAAATTAATTTTTTTGGCCGCCATATTGTCAGCGCCATCTTGGGTTTTACTGGACCAATTTCGTCCAAAAAAATATGGGACCACCTCAGCAGCTTTCTGAACATAATGTAAAAAAATTCGTTCAAATCCGTGCAGCCTTTCCGAGTAATCGGTGAAGATACATAAAAAAATAAGTCGACGAATTGAGAACCTCCTTCTTTTAGAAGTCGGTAAAAAAACCAAATAGAGTGGCGATTGCAACATACCTGCGCGGTAGTGGGGGTAACTTCATGCTAGCTAGTCGAAAATGGAGATGGCGAAGTTAAATAAAAACCGTAGTCTTTGAGAAAGCATCATTAATTTCTACTATTTCTTCTTTGGGAGTTATTAAATTATATTTTGAAGTAATAATTAAAGGTTATATCACGAGAGCTTCGAGTTTTACCAGGTAAATTTTTCGTTGTCGTTTTCCTTTCGTAAATTTTGCTTTTAAAATATGTAAACATATCTGCGCAGTTTCAGAAGTATTACTGGCAATAATATAAAATCCAGTCTTAAAGCAGCTTTGGAGAAGGTGTGGTTTACTATAATAGCGAATTTATTTGGAAGTAAGTTGGTACTATGCTTTTTTTTCAGTATAATAGACAATGATTGGTCGAGTTTTAACAAAGTCTTGCTAGTGTGGCTATAATGTCCATCCAATATTAACAAGATGTGGTCATTTTTAGGGTTAACAAACTGTTTAAAATGATAAAACGTGGATCTACGTCATGAATTGTTCCACACGTTAATTGGCCATTTTTATTTTTCCTGGGATACATTACCATTGGTGGTAAAAATTATTTTACGGCGCTCATACAGGCAATGAATGTCACCAGCAATCCTCGTTCTGCTGAAGGGATTACAGTAATCTGTCGTTTACCTTTTCGACCTATTGTGCTATTGATTAATCTGTTTCATCGACGTTGAATATTCTATGCAGTGGAAATTTGTATCTATTGTACATTTGCTACAGAAATCGTGATGCGTTTTCAGAGTTAATACCAAAAGATCTTGCAAAAGACGTACCGGTTGATTAACTTAGAGAAAGTAGTTCTTCAAGACGACGTAAAAATACATCGAGCCAGCTTCTTTCTTAATTTCTTTACGAAGAGAGATTGATTATCTTTTTCATTTTTTTCAACTAATGTGTACATCACAATTCAAACGTCTCGCCTGGTAAGAGCATATAACTTTGCCTCCATTGTGATACTGTAACCTACAAACTCCTCCTCCAATTGTTCACCTAAAACTGTTTCTCTTCCGAGAGCAATTGCAGGTATGCGGTCAGGATCTTTATCGATTTTCAAAAGCCTTTGTAACGTAGATCTTGGAATACCATATGTGAGTGTCCTTTAAAAAAAATTATTGTCATGTTCTTGGTATCCCACTATTTTCTCCTAATTTTTTACAGGTATTTTTCCCTTGTTCGGGAATTTTTCCCTAAAAAAAATAGTGCAATTTTCTAGAATTTTACACGAAATATGCCTGACTCATATTTCTGACAATTAATTGGCCCATATTTCAAACTTAACCACAAAAATGTAAACACATAAACAAGGTATCTAAATGCAATATAAGGCAAAACCCAGTGAAACATCTTAAAGAGTAACATTTCTAATACACACTTAACCTATTTTTAACTTGAAAGAATGAAAATTATTGATGAAAACATAAAATATTTACGTGCTCGAATAAATATTTACATCCATTAGAATTTCAACTTATCAATTACTTCTGTACGCCACCAATGTTTAAATAAAAGAAGCTAGCGACTTTTTCGCGGATCAGTGGCGTAAAAATAAAGCTATGCTACACATAGCGTAGGTATACGTTGAAGCTAATAACAGAGTGGTTCGTAATATCAGCATAGCTCATATACGGACCTTCTTATGGACAGGGGCGGCGTAGTGGAATGGCCCTCTATCTTGTTGGAAAAAATGTCACGCTGGCACATATTGAGTTCTCGTGGGTCAGAATACAAAGTTATTAGTGCAGGAATGAGGTCATTTTGAAGAAACTTCAAAAATTTCACTCCAGTGAGGTACCGTCACAGAAATAAGAATCTAGGACACTGCACCTCCCGTTCACTTTTTGAGGGTTTTGGTTGTTAATTGTTGTAAACCAGTGAGGATTTTCAGTTGCCTAGTAGCTACAATTTTTTCTATTGACATGGGCATATAAAGTTGCCTTTCTTTAATATTGTTGTTATCATTCAAGGTGACTATGCACTTTACATATACAGCCAGTGTTCCTTAATTTAAGATATGTTATCATATATTTAGTGCACCAACATTAATATGAGATCAAAAAATTCTGCTACCAGGAAAAGATGGAAATTTTTCCCATGAGTACACTGTGAAAAAACTTCATATCAATTTTAAAGTAATATGCTGGAAGCAAATTTTATGAACCGTTTATTAAATGCATTTAATGTCAAAGCATTAAATTTAATAATTTTTACATTAAATCTAATGTAATTATACATTAAATTTGTTATGTTTTCAGTTATTTTATTAAAATTAAATGTAACAGTCAATTAATTTTTAATGTCCAAAGAACATTTAACTTATTCACGATTTAAGAAACAAAATTATTAAATTAAATTAATGAATGTACATTAAATTTAAGGCTATTTTTAGCAGTGTACATTGTGAAAAAACTTCTCACTAATTTTAAGGTAATGTGCTGGAAGCAAATTTCATAAACCGTTTTTTAAATGAATTTAATGTTAATGCATTAAATTTAATAATTTGTATATTAAATTTAATGTAACTATACCTTAAATTTGATATATTTTCAGTTGATTTACTGAAATTTAAGGTAACATTCAATTAAATTTATTGTATAAAGCTTTAATTTCAAAGTATATATAACTTATTTACGATTTAAGGTACAAAATCATTAAATTTAAGGAACGTACTTTAAATTTAAGGTTATTTTTAACAGTGTAGTGTACCGTCAACTGTAGACCAATTTTGAACTCATTGGTTTCCGTCAGTACCGGCAGACATATACACCTAAATCCTTAAAGTAACTTATATCATACTAAACAAGAAGTTCATTATAAGTTGCGCCATCTCCCGGAATCTCACCTAATGTACCGTGAATATTAATGTAAATTTCTGTGAATTAATTTTAATGTACATGAAATTTAAGATACCATTTAATCAAATTTAATGTACAATGAACTGATATTTGAAAAAAATTACTATAGATTTAAACTAAATGTAAATTATGCACGTCTTCAGGCACAAAATATTTAATTTAATGTAGAATGGATATTAAATTTGCATTAAATTTAAGATTATTTTTAACAGTGTAAGCATATCTTGTAAGGGTGATACGTGACCCTTTTTAGTATTTTATGCATATTACAAAGTGCTACATTAAAAGGTGAAGCTGTTTCCATGATTATCTTGAGCTATCAACACAATATTAAACTAATCCATTATTGATGGTCAATCAGATTTCTTGATATCCCAAACATGCCCATATTCTCTGAACTTGGCTTACCATGCTTTGGTTTATAGGTTGCTGATCAGACTTTGAATAACTCAACCACCCTTGTTTGTGTGTGCGTTCTATCTCCAAAACTAATTATGCATAATGTTTCAATTCTTTCACGTTCCGTTAATTTTATCATTTTCCCATAAAATACCAATAATGTTGAATAAACGTTCAAACACACTTGTTTTGCCTACCAAGAACGTTAAACACTTATTTGAGATACTGTAGCGTCTCCCTTTTTACAGGGTACGGAACGGATGCGTACGGCAGCTCAATATGTCGGAGGCTAGGTCCGTATCTCTTTTAGAGATAGTTGTGCTTTGCTTTGATTACCCAATAGGCACCACCTGTTTTATATTATCTATGTTACTTACCTAGTGATAAAACAGGAAAACACATAGGTATCAGGAATGATATTAATTTACTTACTGCTTGTGTAGGGCTCCATAATAAAACAACTTATTTAAAACAAAATAACAAATCCATTTTATTCCAAAAAAAAATTATGTACATAAAACCTAATGGTACCTACAATTTTTTTTATATACCCTTTCTTGATGACTATAGGTGATATATCATTTTTAAAGGTTATATAGAGATTTGGCCACAAAGCATTCTAGAACCTTCAATTGCCAAGGGTATAAAAAGTAATTTTTTATCAAGAAAGTACCAAGATATTTTTTACATTTTATGTTATGTTAAAGGTAAATATGTTTATATTATATTCTATATGCATAATAAAATTGATGTCTAGGTCCTATCCTTTAAACTAAAGTTTTCTCCTACCTTGTTGCTTATTTACACGATACCTTCCAATTCTTGGATCTAGCGTTATCTGGATCCTTGTGGTTGATCGTGGATGAATGGAGCTTCATTTAGGAGCTCAAATGTAAAATAAGCCCAAGCGTCAATGTCAAGATCGTTGGTGCAATACCGCCAGGAAAAATAGAGCCAGAATAGTCAGAAACGTGAACTGCCGAGAAAAGCAGAAAATCGAAAGACCAGAAAAAGAAAATGGAACGAAGCTGAAGAAGAAAAAGCCCTGAAACAAAATTTGTTGTTTTTACAACATGTTTCTAAAGAAAAGGGGGCAAAATCTTACCTCATTGATTAATGGACTGTAATAAAAAACACACGGCTGTCTGTCCTTTCAAATATAATGGCAGGATTTGTCTACTGCCTTCGATAGTTCAACCGTTAAAGAATCGAAAATGCAAATCTGTATCGCAGCCTTAATGACAAATTTTAGGGATATTTCTTCTTAACTTTTGCCAACCTTATTCTCAACCAGGAGCACTCTAACCTAGTTCCAAACTTATATTGATTACCAGGTAATACATCAAAAATTGGCAAGCCGTGGAAAATTATCAAAAAGAAAATTATGATTAAACCAATCCAAAATTACTAATCATGATTAAAACAAACTTCAAAAAAATGTTACAAATTCCACACTGTATACTCAACCTTAAATGCCCGGACTCTACATGCCTTGCTCGTGTCAAATGAACCGGGTATACATCCAAAACAAATGCTAACTGAACTATATTACCGACTATAACCTTATATTTTTAATAGTGAAATGGAATGTAAAGAAATGAGAATTTATTAAAAATAAAATATTTATTACCTTCAAAACACACAAAGAGTTATGAACCAAAAAAAAACAAATTCCATGTTTACAAATTTTAAATTACACGATAAATAATTAAATTTAATCAGGTAAAATATACAAATTATATCATATTACTAAAAACATGTAACATTGATGCAAACTGGTAAATTTAAATACTACAATACAAAATGGTAATATTTGATATCAAAAGTGACTTTTTAAACAAATTTAATATCGTTAAATTTATTACATATGAGCACGTGTAAGATCTTGCGAATGAAAGGAATTTTTCTTGACATTTCCTCACCTAATCAACATCGATATTTACATTGATGTATGTAAAAAATGTGCCGCTTCTGATCTTGAAATAAAAATGGGGTTTACAATTGAAAAAAAAATAACGATGTCGTCTTAGCTCCTTTTTGAGTTACCTTGTATGGGGTGTTCCATTTTCGACGTTTTTAGGGGGTATTGGAGTTATTATCAAAGATGAAATATTGCGGTTTTCACTTTAGTGTCCTATTTTCTAACGACACTAAAAATTTGTCATGCTTCTCTTAGTTTTTATCTACAGGGTGATTCTGAAAATTTTCGTTTTTTTAGGCACATCTCGTATTTTCGTTATGCGTTAATTTATCAAAAAGGTAAAAACTTATTCTTATAGTTTTTTTTATGCAGAGTTCAGTGGCATAGTCAGTTTTTTTCTAAAAAGTTTAATTTTTGAGATATTAACCAAATTTATGAGTGTTTAAATTGGATACACTGTTTCTTATTTTAGATATTGATTAAATATAATTTACAATGGCCGTTCAGGATAATTATGAAAAGTTTGATATGTTAGTATGTTTTATACAAAGAAATGAAAGTCCCCAAGAAGCTTTTGCATTATATTTCAATAGGTGATGTTTTTAGAGTGTTATCATAAGGAAAATTTTTCATATTTGGCAATCATTTTTGTTCATGTTAGGCATTCAGGAAGAAAAAAAGCCTTTCCAGACATATTTACTTATTTAAAAAGAAATCTAATTGAATACGGATCTTTTATTCAGTCGCGTCCCAAAACATACGGCAACGAAGGCAAGGAGAGAAAAGAAACAAATGTGTTATGTTATGCAGCAGCAAGAAGTTGGTGTAGTAAAATCTGACGCTTAAAGAATTTTGAAAAAGTATAAATACCATTCATATAAATTTGAAAGAGTGCAATATTTACACCCCGGAGGTGATGAGCGTCGAGTAATGTATTTTCAGTGGTATTTAGAACAAATCTGCACCAACGAATCTTTTGGCAGATTTGTCATCTGGTCCGATGAAAGTTATTTTTCAAGTGCGGGAACTTTTTATCGTCACAACACGAGGTATTGGTCTGCAAAAAATCACCGTTTAATTTTCGAAAAGTCACAACAAGGGCGCTTCGAGGTTAGTGGCCAACGCATAGCCTAAAGGATGCATGAAGAGGGCCTCACAGCATGTAGATACCTATAAATAAATTATTCCAGAATTGCTTAAAAATGTTCCATTGGTCCATTTCAATTCCATTTATCTTCAACTAGACGGTGTTCTCAGCAACAACGCTGTGTTGCTAAGGCCATTTTTGGACAACAACTTTACTCAAAGACGGATAGGTGCCAATGGGCCAGTGATATGGCCCCCACGATATGCCGATATTTCCGTTTTTGATTTTTTCTTGTGGGGTTTTATCTAGAATCAAGTGTATAAGACATGACATGAACCTATAGCGATACTTCGTGAGGCAATTGATTTGGCCTTCCAAACTCTTCAGAATAGACCTCTGATTATTTTAAATGCAATTAGAAGAATAATAAAACTGTGCCGATATTGCATTTGAGAAAACGGCCATCATTTTATTTATTTATTTATTTATTTATTTATCGAAGGACAACACTGTCCATTTTTAACCGACTTCTAAAAGAAGGAGGTTCTCAATTCGTCGACTATGTATGTTTTTTTTTATGTATGTACACAGATTACTCCGTAACGGCTGCACCGATTTGAATGAAATGTTTTACGTTATATTTGGGAAGTTGCTGCGGTGGTCCCATATTTTTTTGGACGAAATTAGTACAGTAAAATCCAAGATGACGCTAACAATATGGCGGCCAAAAAAATAAATTTTGTCCGATTTTCTCCAAAATTGGTATGGGGGAGTTTTCGGGGTTGTACCTAACGAATCCGAAATTATTTTTAAAAAATTCAGTATGGCGGAGCCAATATGGTGGTCAAAAAATTTAATTTTGTCCGATGTTCTCCAAAATTGGTATAGGGGAGTTTTTGGGATCGCACATAACGAATCCAAAATATTTTTAAATAATTCAATATGGCCGATCCAATATGGCGGACGAAAAAATCAATATTGTCCGATTTTTCTCAAAATTGATATGAAGGAGTTTTTGGGATTGCACATTACGAATCTGAAATTATTTAAAAAAAAATTAAATATGGCGGATCCAAGATGGCGGATTAAAGTTTCTACATCTCTCGATTTTGTTTAAAATCAATATTGGGGGATTTTTGTTAGTGGTAATTGCGAATTTAAAATATTCTTTGAAAAGCTCGATCTGACGGATTCAGTATGGCGTTCTAAAAATTTTACATTTTTCGATTTTCTCCAAAACTGATATAGAGGGTCTTAAGGGTGTAAATTATGAATTTAAAAGTATTTTTTCAAGATTCAATATGGCGAATCCAATATAGTGGAATAAAAATTTCACATTTTTCGATTTTGTTCAAAGGTGAGACTGGATTGTTTTTAAGGATGTAAATAGCGAATATAAAATTATTTTAAGAAAATCTAATATGCCAGATTGAATATGATGGTCTATAAATCTTAAATTTCCGTATTTCATCCAAAATTGGTACTAGGGGGCTTTGAAGGGTTTAGATTTAGATTAGATTAAGATATTTTAACATTACTTTTTTGAAATTTAATATGGCTGATCCAATATGGTGGGTTGAAAATTTTACCTTATTCGCATTTTTTCAGAGCTGATATTATGGGGTTTACGTCTCCAGTTCTTTAAATATCAATATTGGAAGGTTTTGGGGCCTATATTACCAATCTAAAATTAACTCGAAAATTAAGATAACGGATTTACTATGACAGACTTATTATTTGTTTGACACAATTTCACTGGTATTTGGAGAACTCTAAGAATTAAACAATTTTTAGGGTGATTTACAACTTTGGATAAAATGGGTACTTTTTGCCACCTCATTGCGAGGTACAGTAATTTCAATTAGTACTTAGTTCAAATAATTTATGGATATCACAATGAATTCAAAACTAAAAATCTAAAAATAGAATTTTTATTAAAAAATTGAACCGACTTCTAAAAGTGCATTAAAAGTGAAAAATAACTATAAATTTTTATATGAAATTGAAATTGTTGAAGTCGGCGCCAAATTGTTTCTAAATCACATTTTATCAGGTATTAGTTTGGCGCCGACTTCAAAAATTTCAATTTCATATAAAAATTTATAGGTATTTTTCACTTTTTAGCGCACTTTTAGAAGTCGGTTCAATTTTTTAATAAAAATTTTATACAATAATTAATTACATAGCTAGAGTGAAACATAACAATGTGATATTAACAATAGTATAACAAAAGAGTCTTTACAAAGGAAAAAAAGGGAAAAATGTACATCTATCTATCTGCAACAGCAAAAACATAAAACATTAATCGACAATCAGCTCCAACAGCCTTCGTTTAAACTGATTTAAGGACGTATCAAAGAAATTCAAGTCACCCAGCCCATTAACATATCCAGCTACCCTTGGTCTAAAATAATGGCATGCATAATTTGTTCTGTGAAAAGGCTGGTGAAATATATGGGAAGTACGAGTACTCCTGGGAGGAACCCTCAGACCAACATTCGACAACTGACGCGGGCAATCGTTCATACTGTTTATAATTTTAAAGAGAAGTTGTAAGTCTCTACCCTTTCTTCTTTTAGCATGGGGGAGCAAATTCAACTCGGAGCACAAAGCAGCATAATCAAGATCAGCATCCCCATTGAATTTCTTTCATTCAACTTGATAAATTAACGCATTACGCCGTATATTTCGGTAACAGACAAAAAAAACTATAAACTAAAAATTAAACTCGACGAGTCCACTATTTTACGAAAGCACCGTGTTTAGAGGATCCTTTTAGTTTAATGAAGGTAAAAAGCAACCAAGAAAGTCTTATCGAATGATCTCAGGTTGGAAATATTGGATAAAACTGGAGGGTATTGATACGTATATAGAAAACTTTGTATTGAAATTTTACATACTGAAACTTTTTCTTTTTTAAGAATCTGAGGTTTAAATCTATTTCAGTTACTCTCTCTGTACAGGCGGATTTAATCTAGCCAGGCTATCAACACATATCAGAATTTGAATAAAGAAAAAGTGGCTAACGCATAGGGTTTCTGGTCTAAACACAAAATACTACTGTTCAGTAAACGTATACAGGTCTCATACTTAAAACTGCGCAGCATGGCATTGCAGGAATTCTAAATAATCAGCACGAGTCAGTCATTACGAAGGTTACATTGTAGTTTTGGTTAGCTGAATAGACTAACACGACAGTGTGTGATGCATTTTTTCTTATATAATTGTTCTAAGTTGTTTCAGGGATTTTTCTTTTTGATGTAGGTTTTTTTGGTAATTTTTGGTGACTTATGTCACAACCTGTTGTGACAGAATTTGATCATAGGCTCCTGCCAATGACATATTGAGGTAGCGTTAGCCATTCTATCTATAACCAATTTGCTGCCACACATTAATTTGTAGCTATTTTAATAACCTATAATTAAATTTCACAGTAATAAATACACTCTGGAAGTCTGGTTGTCCATCTTCTCTCTTGCAGCTTTAGTACTAAACAACTATGGTTATTTACGCTTACCAACCACAACTCAGAACTGCTCCCATAGCAGTACGTCCGCACGTTAATTCGCGTGAAGGTTTTTTAATTAAATTAAATAAAATAAGTTTCTTACTACACTTAGTCTATTAACAAAAATAAAGAGAATAAAAACGAACTATTTACAATGAGAAACTTATAACTAATAATAAATTACAAAAAAAAAACTAACATAATTGCTCCTATTGGTCGTCTTATTAACCAAAAATGTAAAACCCAATTTTGAAAAACACGTATAAATAGCTTACTAAAATATTAAATAGAAAAAGAAATAAAACGCGAAAAACAGCTATTTATATTATTTGACCAAACCGTATGAAAATCGCGAAATGCCCGACTAAAATAATACAGAATGTGCCCTTAATTTTCCAAATTAACTGAAAAATAAAACAAAGAAAAATTTCGTTCCCGACGAAAATACCCGTCACGTAATTTGCTACACTGGTACACCCATACCGACTCTAACGATTTCCAGAAAGGAACTGATTTTAATTAATTTCTAAAAATCAAACTCAACTTTTCATCCCTTGGAACCTCCCCTATCCTCCTATTAGATGCGTTAGTTCCGACGTGCGTGCTTTTCCACCAATAGAACGTACTTACGCGACGCATCCCAGCGCGCGAGGGGTAGTTTTCGTTTCCGAGCGTCTGTACGTTTTCGGTCCCCTGGTTCATAGAAGCATAAGTCATCCATGCGTCGAATTTAATTTAATATTAAAACTGACCAGAGCTCAAACTAATAATTATTTTATACAAATGTGATCGGTAACTATTCTACAATTATACTGAAAGATCGTGAAAGAACTCATAGAAAAAAACCCCATGGTTTTAAACATTTTCACATTTTTTATTCTTATTTGCGTCAATTGGGAAAAAAATTGGCAACAGACGCGAACTTTGTACGCAATAACAAATACTCATATTGCATTTTAGTGATTTTATTAAATATTTTTTTTGTTTTCTTATGATGAGAAAATTTGCTCAGTTTAAGTAAAAAAAAGCTCTCTCACGGTCGGCCACATTTAGTACTTAAATTTAACCCCTGACGTTGTGGAGTGTGGAGACTATTAAGTTACGTTGACAGATTTATATTAAAAACTTCGAGAGGGTAGAACAGTTTAGATTTTGTGTCACATAAATTTACTAAGTTTATGTTGTTTTTTCCAGAAAAATGAACTACCCCAAAATTAATAAAACTGTGCTTAATTTTAAATATGTTAATGGATTTATATTTTCCTGATATGTGACTATTTTTGGCCAGACATAAGATATACATTTCAACGGCCCAAATCTTTATACAGAGGGTCTCAAGTAAATTCTTCCATTCAATTGAATTTTATTTAGAGTTAATAAATGTTAAAATCACAATAAACTTTTGTGCCCTTACACTGTTATCATGAGATTGCATCTACCTCTGTGGTAGTACGCTGCCAGAACTGTATTTTTTTTTGACTGGCTGTTATGAAAATTTAAGATCACAACCAACCGAGGTAGGTGCAATCTCATGATAATATGTTGTGATATAGGCCATAAAAAATTAGCAAAAAAAAACCTACATCAAAAAGGAAAAGCCCAGAAATAACTTGCACCACAATTTAAATACAAATTACTGACCTTTACAACCGCTTTGGTTTTCCGAAAGGTAAATCTCAAATTAAACGTCCTGATACTTTTATAGGCTGACAGACTTTCATAAGTTAATCGTGTATTTGACTCGTTAGGTCAGAGATATAAAAAATACCTTGTTGGATATAGTGCCTGTAGTACTTAATTGACAGATATTTCAGATAGTATGAGGACATAACAACAAAACATGTGTGTGTTCACGGATCCTGTTAAACTGAAGCAATGGTTAACAATTAAAGGGAAAAAAACATGGACTTAGCGGCTTTTTGCTGATAAGGGAAAGATATGAGTGAATGAATGAAAAAGGGATGGTGATACTAGATCATCGATGCTTAGGCCTCCATTTGGCCCTTTACATCCCACCAGAGCAGCAGGTTATTCGAGGCCGATCGCCTTTGCCAATCCAAACAGCCTCGTTAGTTGAACTTCCCAAGGAGAGAAGCTCCTTAGTACGCCGTACATTAGGTCCAGTTATATATTCCTTAGCAGACCTAATTCCACGATTCAATAAATTTGCATTCCAGCAACGATTTTAAATCCCTTTTAACAATAGCAATTGGGACAGGTAATATTGGTTGGGGTCCATACGGTTTACTCGCCGAAGACACGATCCGGAGAGCACAAAATGACTACGTCATCAGCATAGGCTCGTGTATACAAACCGGCATCATTCAGTTCAGTCAACAGGGTGTCCACCAGAAGGCTCCACAGTAAAGGCGACAGCACTCCTCCCTGTGCACAGCCCCTACTTGACAGTGCTTTAACAGTTACATTGTTAAGCGCAGCATATATTATTGTCTTAGTTAACATTGCTCTGATCCATGCGACTACCGTCGGTTCAGAGCCTCGTCGTAGTAGATCATTGCATACCGAATCGTGAGACGTGTTGTCGAATGCCCCCTCGATATCGACAAGGGTGCCTACGGCACATCGTCCACCCAATAGCGCGCCTTCGACTCTTGTGATGAGTCGGTGTAGCGCCGCATCTGTGGATTTTCCTGCCTGATAGGCAAATTGCAAAGGATGTAAGGGATATTGCACCATTAGTTCGTCCTTAATGTGTCAATCCATCAACCTTTCCAGTGTCTTTAATAAGAAATTGGTCGGGATGATAGGGCGGAAAGACTTAGGATTTGTGTAGTTTATTCTTTCTACCTTGGGAATAAAGTCTACTTTTATTTCCCTCTACGCCATCGGTATGTATCCCAAGCTCAAACATGAGCGGAATAGTTTCAACAGGTCGCTTATTATAATATCGGATGAATTTTGTAGTAAACCTGGAAATATACTATCCTTACGAGGTGACTTGAAAGGGGCAAAAGTTTCCATCGACCATTTCACCCTTTCATAAGTCACTATTGTTTTAACTAACTTGTAGTCATGATGTGCTAAAGTGAGTCTCCATTCTTTAGACTCGCCCTCATATCGATTTGAGCCTGGAAAGTTCACTCTTAGTAGCTCCCCTAGGAAGGGAAAGGTATTGGACTGTTTCGAAAATATGAGAAAAACATCTTCAGGTCTTTCAAGACAAGTGAATTGAATTATTTGTTGCTTGGGAAATTAACTATATAATAACTTATAAATTAACCCCCAATTTAAATATAGCGTAAGGACATAGGTCATTTAGAATTTAATAAATCGTTAAAAATTTCGATCGATACTCTAAATAGTTTTTGTAAAATTTTAATTGTTTATTTCCAAGATTTCTTTTTGTGACGTTATAATGAGCAAAATAGTCAACTAAATTATTTGAAAAGTTTTTCTTGTAGAAAAAGAGTTCTTTTACTACGAGTTGTCAGAAAAGTATTGGTAATATACCCATTAATTTTCACATCAAAAATATTTAGTCTATGCAAGTTTCAGACCTAAAAATGTCAGATGATAAGTCAGTGTCTATTGATTTAAATATATTTAAGGTAAATACATTTATGAACAAAAAACTATTACTCCTGTGACTTTGCATAGAAAGAATTGATTCTTTTATAACATAAAGTTCACTGATTTCTAGTTTGCGAGTGCTCAAGATTATTCTACAAATCAAATGTTTGTAATATTATTTGAAAAAGTAATGTATTCAATGAATCTTTCATTTGGTATAACGACAATTCATGTGAATAAAAACCAAACAATTCATATACCTTTGTATAACAATAACCTCAAGTTTTTTCGAGAACAATTGAACTTTATACCCGACTTTTATCGACAAAATCTTACTGATGGAAATTAGCTTTATATAAATTTTAGAAACTTTTATAGGAATAAAATTGCCGAATGTAAAATTTATGCTAATGAACAATATATAAATTTCAGGACTAACAAAGTTCGGGCCATGTCGAATATAGTCAAAAATATGCGACGTTTAAAAAAAAATTTGCTTGTTTAGATGTATTGGACGCTCATAAAATAAATAATATTTTTAGATATCAAGCTTTAGAGCTTATAAAACTTCAACTACTCACTTTCTTTCCAAATGTGCATTTCAATTTGATATCCAAGATATTACTCCAAATTACGGGATGTCTCAAAAGTTTTAGTTTTGATTCAGTATTAATCCGGGAACACATCCGTTCATTCGTTTGATTTTCTGTAGAAGTTTGCAGACGTTTCGTCAAAATCTCATTTGGTGTCTTCTGTGCTTGGTGGTTGTAGATCAACTGAAAGAAATTCAATGTGCAGCGTGCTTTATACGCGGTGGCAGATAGTAACGGTTGGTTGGCGTGGCTTCGCGTCCCTCACAAGCGCCGCCGTTGTTGTCAGATTAAGCGTGGAATGCGTGTCAGTACAATAGTCCCGCTTAAAGAGAGTTTTCCAAGTAGAAGGAAGATTAAGAGCATCGTTTCTCTTACTCAGAGTGCCGTCTTTTCAATTTCGATGGATTCACGAATAAATCTTGCACTGTAGTGTTCTATATTAGCGATTTGCAGGCCGGTGTTAAAATTAATTTTGGGTTCTGTCTCATGCTGGTGTTGAAAAAGCGCCGATGTTGTCTGTTTGCTTCTTATACTCAGTTTATGTTCTTCTAGTTTCTGTGATATTCTTCTGTTGGTCTGGCCTATGTATGTTTTATTGCAGGTGCCTCATGCGATTTTATATATGCCTTGATGTTCTAGATTGATATTGTCTTTTGGATTTCTTAAAGAAGAGCCTATTGTTTTATGTGGTTTGTAGGCTGTAGATATGATGTGTTTCCCTAGTAATCTGCCGATTCTGTCTGTTGTGCCTTTTATGTAAGGAAGTATGGCGATTTCTCTTTTTCCGGCAGGTGGCCCTGTTTCTTGTGTTGGTTTTTGATGCAATTTTATTGTCTTATTTATGGTTGGTGTCTTGTAGCTGTTTTGTTGGAGGGCTGTTTCTATGTGTGACAGTTCCTTTTCTTTTTCTTGGCCATCAGTTAGGCGAAGGGATCTTGATATTAGGGTATTGGCTACGCCCTGTATTTGTGAGGGGTTATGGTGAGAATCAGCATTCAGGTATTCGATACACTGTATGTCGCAGATCTCCATCCATTGTTTTGGTTACGAGGACATCTAGAAACGCAAGCTGATTATTTTCCTCAAGTTCGAAAGTAAACTATATTTTTGTGTGGATAGTATTAAGAAACTCATGGAAGCAGTGGAACTGTTGTTTACTATAAGGCCATATTACAAATACATCATTAACGTAGCGATACCAGAGTTGGGGTTTGAGCTGGAATTTTTCAAGAGCTTTCGTTTCAAAATAGGTCATGAATAGATTTGTCACACACAGCTGGAGATAAAAAACCCATGGCAGCGCCATCTATCTGCCTGTACGTCTGACCATCAAACAGAAAATATGCGTTTTTAAGACAATGCCTGGTGAGATCCATGATATAAGTTGGGAAATCCTCTCTTTGAGCGATTTGATCCACTACTTCATCCATCGGTGCGCTCGGATACAGATATTTTACGTCGAAGCTTGCAATGATGTCCTTGTCAATTTTTACGGAGTGTAGAATGGTTAAGAAGTGCTCCAAGTTTTTAACGTAAGAACTCTCAACACGTGGTTGCATGAAGCCAGCAGTTGCAGTTTTTGAGTGGCAGAGTTGTAAGCGCTAACGATGGGTCTTAGAGGAATGTTTTGCTTGTGGGTCTTTGGAAGTTCGTATAGTCCTGGGCACTTGCTGGATTTTTCCCGTGGTATCACTTTCTGTTTGTATATATATATACCCACTATCAATATTAATTAATAAATGTATCAAAATGGAGCCTTTTCCTTACTCTTAAAAAACTCAAAATAATTTTTATTCATAAGACAGACTCAATTGATGGCTGTCAGGATTGTAGGGCCATAAGCATTATTTCAGTTGTCTCAAAACTTATTGAGATTTTCTTATTAAGACAAATTTACGGATATATGTAGACCTATAATATTTTTGACTATTCTCATTATGATTTCCGGGTGAGAAGAGGCACTGAATTGGCTGTCCTTAATGTGGTGGATACTGTAGTGTCTGAATTTAAGAGCGGTGGCTTTTTATATTTGATGATCTCAGCAAGGCTTTCGATTACATCTCTCATGCCATTCCTTTAACAAGGCGTTTTCTTCGAAAGTTTGTATGAAGATGTTATCCACCATTGGTGATAGCGAAGATCCCATGGCCGCTTCCGAAGTCTGCTCATAGAAAGTTCCTTGAAAGAAATCGCTTTGTCTTCTGCTAAAACCTAAATTTTGGTGTATGTATGTAAAAGATACGTTCGTAGTTTGGCCGTATGGTGCAGATGATCTCCATAACTTCCTGGATCATTTAAACCCCTTGCATAAAATTCACTATGGAAACCGAATCAAGGGGTGCATTCCCTATCTTTATGTACTAGTACAAAGGAAAGATAATGGCAAATTATTACATTCTGTTTACAAAACCAACACATACAAATCGATATCTCAATGCCACGTCACACCATTATCCTTTTCAAAAACAATCCATCATAAATTTTTTGGTACATAGAACCCTTTCAAATGTGACGAAGAATCACTGAAATCAGAAACTGAAACTGACTAATGCTCTGAGAGGCAACGGATATTACGCTGAAGATATAAGACGTTCTATTAATAAATGTAAAAACCCCACTTCTCAACAAAATGTCATAAATATACCTCCAATTGACAGTGTTGTCTTAACTTACATACACGGAACCACCGAAAAGATTTCCAGATTGCTCCGAAAATCAAACATTCGGATAATTTTCAACACATGTAGCAAAGTCGGAAAATGGTTGGTCACCAAAGAACGCAATACCATTTCAAATCGAATGCGTCTACAAGATAAATTGCTCTTGTGGTAAAGTGTATGTAGGTGAAACAGGACGGTTTAATCCACTAAATTTAAGGAACATTAAAGATGTATAAAAAAGAAACAAATTTTCTACAATCTGCAGTAGTTGAACAACAGCATTGATCAGGTCACACTTTTAATGTAAAAAAAACTAAGGTGCCAGCGTTAGTGTCTGATTTCTTTAGACGTAAAATTAGAGAATCAATCAAAATTTGGAAATATCCAAATAAAATTAATAGAGATATCGGTTACAGTCTATATCACACGTGGAAATCGATTCTACCGCTGGATAACGGTTCGCTGAGCACCAATTGGGTATATATATATATATATATATATATATATATATATATATATATATATATATATATATATATATATATATATACGGGCTGTTGCTCCTCGATAGTCATTCAGTGCTGTAATCTCATGGAGTAAAGATCCCTGAAGATGCCGCGTAAAATCGTTGGCGAAACGTCGGATAATAATTCCAATTTGATACTGTTTAAATCCAAGAATCATGACTTGATCAAAGCTGTGAAAGCTTTTGTTTTTATTAGTTGATAATCTGTTAATTTTTAAGCTCCCCGATTTTACAACAGCCTTTTTTATATATAAAGGGTCTATTATTTGGACTGTTTAAAAGTAAAATTAAAGGATTATTGGTTAAAAATAGCTTTAATTTCCTCGATGATTTTATTAAAGCAGACTTAGATTGTTACTGAAATATGTTGATTTGATTAAGTATTGATGTTAATGTTTTTTAAAATACCATTAGTTTTAATTGCCGAGATTTTATAACAAAAATAAGGAAAAGGATCGCTTTTATTTCCAATAACTATCAACTTTCCTATTCTGTAAGCTAGATCGGTTGTCATGACTGTAAGCTCGATCGATTGTCACGACTGTAACCGAATAAGGCCCGAACTTAAATGAGATAGGGAAAGGAATTAATGTCTCTTTGGCATTTGTCTTTGTCACTGACACCGTGCAAACTTTTTTCCTCTTCTAGCATCGTTGTGTTAACTTTATTGAAACATGGAATTGGGAGTTTCGTGCCTTTAATTTTTATTTATATTTTTTTATACCTACAAAAATAAAATACGATACTCAGAAAGAAATAGAAAATTTATCCAGACCAGGCATATTTCCATTTAGCCACCTTAGCGAAAGCTATAGCAAATACAATAAATTCGGTGGTATAAAGATCAAAAACTCCAACATAAAAAAGATATAAGTAAGTAGATAGAATACACCTGTTTATTTTATAAGTATTTCGAAAGTAGGAACGTAGGACAAAATGAAAAACTGTTAAAATTAGAATAGAAATAAAGAAAGGACCGGTGTGGTAAACTACCATCAGATATTGAAGAAAGGCTATTGTAGTCCGGTCAAGTTAGCATCAAAAATAGGGGTAAGGTTACATTAATTTGCACCTTGCTAAAAATTGGCATGAATGTTGGGAACCCTATTATACACAATTTTTCAATTATCCACATCAATCCGAAGTGTGGAAAAAAATTTATTCAAGGTCAAATGTTGCAAAAATCGGTTTTTTGAGTTTTCCAGCTAAACGGTAAGTTTTATAATAAAAATAGGTGAGACAAAAATTATTCATCATGCAATTATCTATAAAAATTGTTCATACACTTTTTTTCCTAAGAATCACCATTTCGGAGATACAGCGATGCAAAATGTTGAAAAAGTTGTATTCTTCATAATATGCACACGTTTCCGCGCCACCCGTGAGGTAGTGTACATGGCGCGTTTTTTTTACGTGGTTTCCCCGGTAGGCCTATTCCACGCTCTATTGTGCTTCTGTTGAGTTAAAAAGCTATTGTATTAAATTGAAAATGGTACTATTGTAAATAACAAGAGCGGTGTAAGTAATGCGTAAATTGAGAAAATTATTCGTCTGATTGATACTCTTCTAATGGAACATAATCCATACTGTCTTGCTCTTCTTCTTCTTCTTCTTCTTCTTCTTCTTCTTCTTCTTCTTCTTCTTCTTTTTCTTCTTCTTCTTCTTCTTCCTGCTGAGTACAAATAAATTGTTCAAAGAGCAATGCATCAGATGTCTCCTCGCCTATATCGTAAGAATCCTCTTCTACTGGCGATTCAACATTGGAGCACGATTGGCCTCGACAACTGATACATGCTAATGAACAAAACAAACCAACTTTTTTACAGCCGCATTTAGCATTACACCCCGTTTTGCAATTGAAAAAAATTGAATTGAGGAGTTTTTCCGGTGCAGGAGGGAGTAAAGTCTGAATTGGTTCCAATATATTGTCAGTTAACTTCCAACCCCAGTCTTCTGGGTTTAGTTTATTACCAAGCCATACTTGAACTTGATAATATACCCGAAATAGATGTTGATGAGCAGAAGCAGAGGTTGGAGGAAGACAAGCTAATTGTACTTGTTTCTTTTTATACGTATTTTTTGCAAAAGATAAGTATCGAAACTTATTTAAGCACGTAATTTTTTTGGAGCTCCGTAAATTGAAAGAAGAAAGCCAATTCCGTTGGTGATTACAGCTTGTGGAGTAGAGGTACTTTCTTTGAAAACATCACCACAATCAACTAAATCTTGTCTCTCAAACAATTTCAAAACCGATCTTTTACCTCTCCTGAAAAATGCTGATGTCGTGTCGCAACCAGTTAGTGCATGTAGAAATAAGATATGATTTTGGCATTTTGAAAAAGCAGATAAACTCTTGGATGAATATATTTTTGATTGTTGTTGAGCCTTCCCAGGTTTTAAAAAATAAATAATTTTTTCAGTTGGCGTTCGAGCAGTAAGTTATACCAACAAATCAACATCTTCACCAACAAGAATATTTGGGTTTGTCGAGTTAAATTGTTCTATTGCTGTTTCAACTATCAGGACATCAGCATCATTATCAGCTTGCTTTACAGAGATATTTTCAGACGTAAATTTTTCTTTCAACATTGTAATGAACCGAGACTTGTTGTGTGTATTTGCGAGAAATTTCTGTTGGCTTGTGGTAACTGTCATAAATTCATCAAAAATGACGTCCGAAGATGAAGATGTTGTAGCTCGACGACGTTGTTCTGCAGCTTTAATATTTTTTGTACAATCAGCATAGCCATCAAATACTACAGTCACTCTATGGTCAAAATGTCTATGTACATACCGCACGTATTTATCTAAAATATGTTTAAATGTTTCTTCGTGATCCCACACTACACGGTGTAATAGATATCCTCCGTCGATTATGTACGTAGCATTTATGTCGTCAATATCTATGTTTACTGTTTCAAAACAATCGTAAATAGCTGACTTTTGTGATTTACGCATTCCAGCATCATCGAACAGTGACAACGGATACGGAGCCAATTCATATTCGAAATATTTCTCAATTTCATCTTCGAAAGCGCTAGTAATACTCATGCGTTGAAATAATAATACAGGGTCGACAGGAACTTTCTAATCGTGAACTTTTACGGTGCTACTCATAGCTAAGAGAGGTACTACTTTATCAGCGCGTTTTAATTTTATGTTATTAAACGTCATTCCTGTCATTTTGGACATGACGGCAATTCCAACTTCACGAGCTTTGTGACAGTTAATTTTATCATCACCAACGACTCCATTAGCAATAGATACAATTTTGTTAACTTCCGGAAACGGATCATGCAATGAAAACCACTGCAGAAGGTTTTGTATGTCTTTCGAATCTTTCTTTACTCGTGAATCACTTGCATCTACATGCTGATCCGTTGTATCCATTCTAACATTAGCGAGATCTTCCAATCCTTCACAAACAATATTCATTGCATGCATACCATAAACCCATTTACTTATTACACTGTCTTTTGTACTTCTCCCTCGAGCAATACCTCCATCTGTCTTCATAGCTTTCATCATTGACTGCTCGATCACCATATCTGTTGAAGTTCCGCAACTTAATTTATCTGAACGTCGAACAGTGAAACATCCTTCTGTAAACTGTTTGTAAGTACTAGGATTCATACAGTTCTCTAATTGTAACATATCTTGTAAATATAAGTGTGCAGACTTAGCATACGGAAAATGTCCCGAAGCGTGGAAGTAAGGAAGCATTTCTTTAACGCAGTTCAAATGAGCTTGCCAATCTCCCATGCGCTCAGCCCTTATAAACTCCTTCATAATTGATACCATATAAAAATATTAAATCCAAAGTTTTGCGGTAGGTCCACGTTCTTCATATTCTCTTAGTTTTTCATTGAACTGATTGAGTAATGCTCCAGATATTTCGTCGTCATTTTCAACATCATTATATGAAATAGTGTTGTTTATTATGTTTTCAGCAGTAATGATAAGATTTGCCTCCATGACGTCATCAATATCAAGCTCTTTCAATATTATTATTGCTAATGTTAACTGAAGTATTGTATGAGCTCGAACAGCTCTCGCATAAGCATGACCATTGAACATTTTTTCTAATGACCCAGGTGCATAAATCAAAGAAAATATGTCTTTTATGCCGCTTCCTTGCATAATGTAACCAATTGCACCAAGAAACGACATGAGAAGATGAAATCCTCCGAGCCTAATGATGATCTTCGATAATTCAGACCCTTCAGGTGCGGCTGATACGATTTCTCGAGCTTTTGCATACAGAGGCTGGTCAAAAGTAACAATACATACATCATGACCATAGCGTTTTGCATTTTGTAATGCACAAAGTAAAGTCGTGTATATAGTATTGTAATTACTAGCCGGTTGGTGAATAAATGGTAAAAATAAAATTTTGGATGTTGAAAAATTCGTAACATTATTTGTTAATTGTTCAATGAAACCATTCTAACCGGATATTGAAAACTTCTTCCATTTACTATAGAACCATATCGCATCGACTTTTTTAAGTACAGATTCTATTACTTCACTATTATAAGCAAAATCATGGACAATTATTTTACTATAACCTACTACACCATCATTTTGGTATATCTGCAGTGGCACATGAGCTATTGCCGCGAAATCTGTTGCTGAAGGAGCTTCTTTTATCCGTTGTATCGGCTCTTCTAGTAAAACTGAACTTTTTGGAGTAACAACTTGAATGATACCCATTATGTGAAGTGTGTTATGACCGTCCAGCGTATTTACATTTATATCAGCATTGTCTGCAACATACTGAATGAATGTGCCAGTTTCTGGTGGTAAAATGTGAGGTGGACGGTGAAAAACTGCTGCTGCTTCGTACAATATAGTATTATTATAAGATGCGCACAAACCGAAAGACGAAAAAATTTGTATAAGACGTTTTGACCCAAATCGCCAATGAAAAAAAATAGAGAGACCCAATTGTAACTTTGATTTGAAAGACCTTGGTCGAACAGCAGTCATAATACTATGGCTAATATTTGTGCATACTAATTTCAAATGTTGTAAATTAAATCGCTTTTTTTTCAAAATAACTTTCTCCAAAAAATAAGTCAGTGACTCTGGAATTTGACTGTTAATATCTTCAAACATACGACCTGGCGGGGGGTAATGAGAATTATCAAAAACTGCAGATTGAATATCTTCTCGAATGATTGCTGCCGCAGCCTTCACGATTCTAAATCGCTCTTCTTTTTCATTTGTTGTTTTTTTTCGTAGCTAGCTCGATTTAAAATGTCATAGTGATTATCAACAAAACATATTAATGTTGATGCTCCTGACTTTTCTGTTATAATAATTTTATCGCCATACTTCAACTTTAATCGTAACTTAATGGTTCTATTATCTAACGAATTGTTGCAAATATTTTGTAATTCGTCTAATGAAAATTGACAATCATCACTATTTTCGATGTGTGCAAATATTTTTTCCATTAAAAGATTCGTACTTTCAGATTGAGGACGACCGGCTTGACCCCCCGTAGTCGGTCTCAAGAAGGCATTATGACAGTCTTTATGATACTTAGCTTCGGCAGCAACTAAATCATGTTCGAACTCAATTCGAGTAATAACAGCTTTTGCTACATGATCAGAACGAGTCTGGGCTATATTCAGGATTGTTTCTTTGAATGAAAGTGTTGTTACATGAAAAATTTTACGCCGATACTTCAGTGCTTTTCTGTTTTCTAGCTCTTCATTCAATTCATTGCCACAAAATAAGCAACACTTTTTAAAACAAAAAAATGGTTCACTTACGCGTGCTCTAGTACGAGGTGGACTTATTTTTGATGTACTAGCTTGTTCTTCATCCTGTTTTCTTTTCAATGCAGTGATTGTACCCTTCCGAGTATAGTTTTTTCGACACTGCACATGAACTGTCACAGAAGTCTGGTCTTTCAGGTATTCCGAAAATTCATCACCTCTTTCAATACTTGCATTAATTAATGTCTTTAGGCCACGATCAACAGTAACTGTTTCGCTTTCGGTCAAATGTTTATTACAAATAAAGCACAACTGCGACATTTCTATTACAAACACAAAACTGCACAAATTTTGTTTGAAAATATAAGCAATAACTACGTGTTCTTACTACGAAAGAATGCTTGAGACTAATACTATTCTATCTAGGGAGGCCCTTCAAAAAGGAGCAGGTATACGAGCGTCGCCACGTGGACAATTGAATAGCAGACAGATGTTGCTCAAGGCCGTACGGTCATATAAAATGAGGGACTGGGTTTTTTTTTGGAGTTTATATTTTTAAAACTGTATAATATGTATGTATACGCTACGGAAATTAATATTTTTACTTATATTATCGTTCTGTAACGTATATTACGGTAATTGACATGCATATTATGAAGAATACAACTTTTTCAACATTTTGCATCGCTGTATCTCCGAAATGGTGATTCTTAGGAAAAAAAGTGTTTGAACAATTTTTATAGATAATTGCATGATGAATAATTTTTGTCCCACCTATTTTTATTATAAAACTTACCGTTTAGCTGGAAAACTCAAAAAACCGATTTTTGCAACATTTGACCTTGAATAAATTTTTTTCTACACTTCGGATTGATGTGGATAATTGACAAATTGTGTATAATAGGGTTCCCAACATTCATGCCAATTTTTAGCAAGGTGCGAATTAATGTAACCTTCAATGTCTATTTTGACCGGACTATTGGCAATTGTTAAGGGGACTACTGTTGTGAGAGACATTATATCTGTATTACATCTCGGCACAGGGGCGGATTCAGCCTCTCTCTTTGGGGGGGGGGGGCGGTGAGTACAGTATGGCAAGAAAAACAAGTTGTCAACGGGGGGAGGGGGGGGAGTGCAAGCAACACACTCATTCCTAATCTAAAAGGCAAAATGGGTTCTATTTTCCTGAACGCATTTATAAATTTACTGCAACATAAAAATTCTGATAGTTTAATTTAATTTCTGTCAGTGAGTAAAATACACCTTACAGTTTATTCTTAGTAATTTATCTTGTTTGAGCTTGTTTTTATATATTATTGGAGATCAGAGAGATACCCACAAGATATGGCTTTCACCTCTATATTTGTTCAAAAATCGTTAAACTAGGACATTTTTTCCTCAACGAAAAACTTATTGCGACGAATGTTTATGATGCCTTAAGATATCAATATCTAGATAATAATGTTAAAAGCTCTGTCGAGATATGTTCCAACATGACAGGAGTTGGAAAATCTACTATGTACTGAATATTCGATCACAGGCAGATGAAAAACCTCGTTGGAAGAAGAGATGAAAACTGCAATTAAAGGGGTTGTATATACATTTTATTATGGGAAGCAGATCCCAACCGTCTACAAAATTCTAACTAAAATCAATAAAGATGGCGATTTACCTGAAATTAAAAGAACTGGGTTCTGGAAATTGCTCCCAGAACTTAATTTTTGTTGGGAAAAACCAGATAGAAAATTTGTTCCTATAGATCGTCCGGAAACTGTCCGTTGGAGAAGTAAATGCCTCTCTCAAGTAAAAAGTAGATTTGCCAGAAATAACACAATTAACAAAATTGGTAATTTAACTAAACTTTTGAAAGATTTTTTTGAATAAAGTTACTGCGGAAAATTGGGAAAAATCTATATAATAACAGAATAAAACAAAATGTGAGAACTCGATCTCACGATCGGTGAGATAGAGGAACCAATTAGAATTAATTTAAGCGAAGATGGTTTCACTGAATTTGATTAGAAATTAGATACGTAATGTTTACTAGTGTAAAAACAATTTATTATTTAAATTTTTGTTTTTGTTGTATTTTATTGTTTAATGTTGTTTATATGTTTTTAATTTTTTTTTATATATTTTAATTTTAGTGTATCCCACTCTTTAATTTTATATACATTTAATTCCAATTAGCCGTAAGTTTTTTATTATTTTATTATTGTATTTGTGTCTTTTTCTTAAGCGTGTAGAATTAACATGTTTATCTTATTTTTTTTTGGGGCTATCGTATTTTCATATAATAAAGTAAATTAAATTAAGATATCAGTACAATAGAAATAAAAATAAGTAGTTCTAATTTTAATTAAAGCATAAAAAAAGTAATTATATTTGAATCTCTTTTTAGTGTTTAAATAAAGTGAAACGTCAAATACCCTAAAAATGTTTTTAATTAATAATAAAATGACCCCAAGAATATTTTAATATTATATGGACGAATTTATTTTTTTATATAAGTTTACCTCTTTTGTATTTTTGAAAATGGATATTTTGTAAGTATTTAAATTATAACTTCGAATTTTTTTAGAGAATAAGGCTAAGTTTTAGTCCATTGTTATAGACCGGTATTTTTGATTATAAAATTTCTAACCCATTCCTATGAAAAATATATGTGTCTAACGATTTTGCTAAAGACACCGGGCTAAAGAACACAGGTAGTTTGCGAAGAGAAAAAGGGTAAAAAATGATTTATTACTCTCTCCAGTTCTTAAATAAACTGTAGTATAAGAGGAAATATCGGGTCCATTTTCCTAAACTCAAAGCTCTGGGGGGGGGGGGATCGCCCCCCGCCCCCCCCTTGGATCCGCGCCTGTCTCGGCATGGTAAAATCTTGAGATAAGTACATAAATATTACATTTTTAAACATTAAATTTCACAAATCACATCTTTATGTTCCTCAATTTTATCCACAGTAAGCTTCAACTATTTTTAAATAATGTCTTTAATTTCTTCTAAGCATTGTAAATAAAATATTAAGATTTACAGAATGAATATTTTAAAAACTCGATATGCGCAGTAACTATAAACAGCTCTGAAATATAAACCAAATTTATCCACATTGTTTTGTCACTTTCGGGTCACCTAACTTCGGTGTAGGTGTAATAACTATGACATATTATACATTTTTGTTGACGACATAAAACATTATTTAAATTATAGGGTATGTAAAAGGAAATATATATTTGTGAGGATGAAAAACAGTGTAGCAAGATTTAGTAAACAAATATTATTTATTTAATTGTAACAAACAATTATAACAAATATAGATTTTTATATTTTTAAAACAAAATTTTGATTACAAATTTTGTGTCCATTTTAACAAAATTGAAAGTGTACAAATACAAATTAAATAGGATAGAAAACATTTTTCGAGTCAGTAGTTTTCCACTACCAACGTTATTATTTATTACTATTATGCTTTATTTACATTGTTAATAAAACATTACTTTATACAAATTTACTTTATGCAAATAATGATAACCAAAAACGTCTAATAACTTTATAATATGGTATTACAATTATGTCTACAATTAGAAATAAGTAATCACATTATGTAAACTACTTTTACTAAATAATATTGCAAACCTATATAAAAAACAATGCAACAGTCATTTTTAACATAGCTTGCTTTATTAATAAATGTGTGGAAGTTTAATTGAACACTAATAGCATCTTTTTAAAAATTTGTCGTATTAGACAAGGGTTTATCTGTTTTTAGGTGGATGTGAAATGGAACATGGAGATTTTTGCATGAGAGCCATCAGAATAACCTGAGTAACGATAATTTTGATATGCGTCATTTCAAAAAGTTGGGGAACATTGTTTTTATTAATAAAAATAAAAAATTAACGAAAAAAAAACCGTTTATTTTCAATTTTCTCTCGTCTAACTTTGAAGATATTCATTTTAGAGGAAAGTTGAAAAGGAAAAAAAGTTTCATAATTAAATTTGTCATAAGACAGAATTAGTCAAAAATCTCAAAATATATTTCCTTTATTGCAAAATAGCAATAATTAAAAGATAAAAAAAGCAGGTTTTTAATCGATTTTTTTCGACAATTTAAATTTCTCTGAGGACCGTCATATAAGAGCAAAGAAAACTTTATGCCATGATAAAATAACGCGGTAAAATTTGTTTAGATTGAATAGATAGTTTTTCTACAATAATTTTGCAATTCGATTTCATTTACAAAAATTGACCGTTTTTCAAGTTTGTTTGAGTCCAAAATATACCGTTAAAGTATTTAAATTTATTTTGGACATATAGTAGGGAACTCAAGTTTTCCAACGCTTTTTTCAGAATCAAAATCGGGTGATTGGACGCCGTCAGGAATTGTTTAAAGATATTGTTGTTAGTTTTGCTTATAAATAAATAGATTATCTCAGCGGATTTTCATTGGATTTTCTTTGCAATACATGGTTTGAAAGTACTTAGAAAGAAACTTCTTTTCGTGAACAAAAATTTCAAATCAGTCAATTGGTTTCTGAGATACAAACTGCCAAAGTTGACAGCTTATTACGGTGAATCTATAAACAATACAGACCTGATTCTTAAACCAAAAACTTTGTCTCGCCGAGCTCTTTTTTGATACAAATATTTAAATGTTTATGTTATCGGTAACTTTAATAAAAAATGAAAAGAATATCGTCGAGGAGCGTGAAAAATGAAAAAAGGGGCAGGGAGCTCTCATTTTAAAATTGAATTCGAAGAGTCAAAATACATATCTGAAAAAAATTTTTATTTTCTCGGCTTCTAATGGAGCGATTTTGATCATTTTTTTAAACCGATGTACTGCGAATAATGGAACTCAAATATCATAATGCCATGTGTCCATCATGCATTCATTTTGTTATAAGCAAATGACGTTATTTATGTATCATACTCACAGCATACTGCACCCTATAGTAGTGGACTTTCCAAGCGAATCTTTGTTTATTAATATAATTAAGCATACTATAACGATATATATACAGGGTGATTCAAAAATCGATCACGAAACTTAAGGGGGTGATTCTACTTGACAAAATAAGGGTAGAGCTTCATATAATTTTTTTTCAAAATGTCATTCGTTTTCGAGTTACAAGCCGTCCAAGTTCAAGTTTTTATTTTTTGTTTTTTGAATTACTCGCTTACAGGAAAACCGATTTGACTAATATTTGAAAGATAGGCTAAGTCTTCTGCGCTTCATCATTTTAGTAACAATTCACATTGATTGTTTGCCGCTAGAGGGCACTTTACCTACATTGAAAATTGTTTTTTTGTCATAATTTTTTAGTGTTGACAGCTACAGTAGTTTTTGGCATAATTTCTGAAAGACTGATGCCAGGCCTTTAAAAAAGGTGCTCTTTATTTACATCGCTAAACCCAACGGTTTAGACGTAAATCACCCTTAAAAATTAAGTGGTAAATTTACTTTTCTCATTTCATTACCACCAGCTACCAGGTAAATAGCTATCAAAGTATACTAGAGCTGTCAGTTTAACATCAAATAAATTCGCTTTTTAAACTATTTAATTTATAATCTTAAAATAACTAATAATGGCTAATCAGTCAATATTCATATTATGGATTATTGCGATATACATTTAATTGATAAAAATTAATGAAACAGTACTAAACAAACTAAAAAAGATTCTCAAAATGTCCCCCATTTTCTTCCATACATTTCCTAACATTCTTCAAAAAATGTGGCCTAACTCGATGAAAAATTCCTGGTGTTTCTTTAATAATTTGGCACTTTTCGATTATCCTGAAGCGAAGATCCTCGACGTTGATTACTGGAATATCGTACACCAATTGTTTCAAATGACCCCAAAAGAAAAAATCCATAGGATTAAGGTCTGGTGACCTCGCTGCCCATGCCAATGGTCCACTTCGTCCTATCCATCGCTCAGGATACGTTGCATTCAAATACTGTCGGACACGTATACTAAAGTGGGGCGGAGCTCCGTCTTGGAGGATCCACATGTTGGCCCTTACTTCCAATGGCACATCTTCCAGATACAATGGGAGACGATTTTGGATAAAATCTAAGTATACGTCACCAGTTAATGGGCCATCAAAGAAATGAGGACCAATAAGGTAATCTCCTATTATCCCTGCCCACACATTTAGTGAAAATCTACGCTGATGTTTCGTTTCTACCACATTGTTTGGGTTCTCGTAAGCATATGTGTGGATGTTGTGTAGATTTGTTATGCCATCACGAGTGAAACCAGCTTCGTCAGTGAATAATACGACGCCAATTAATCGATTATCGTGTTCATACTTAGCTAGGATCTGATTGCACATTTCCAACCGTCTCGGCCGATCATCATCATAAAGAGCCTGCACCTTTTTTGAATGAAACGGGTAGAGTTGTTCTTCTCTTAGTATCCTCCATGAACTAGCCTGACAGAGCCGCACTTCATTCCCAATTTTTCTAGTACTAATACCTGGATTATCTTCAATAATTTCAAGCACTCTTTCTTCTTGTTGCACGTTTCTAGCAGTTCTAGGTCTTCCCCTATTTCCATTATAACTTTTAAAGGAACCACATTCCGCAAGCCTCCTGTGCACACTGGAAAATGTTTGAGCATGAGGGATATTTCTTTCCGGATAACTCTCCATATAATATCTTCTTGCCAACTCTGCATTACCATTTGCTTTTCCATAACAAAAATGGATATCACAATATTCGATATTTGAATATTGGTGATTAGCCATTATTAGTTATTTTAAGATTATAAATTAAATAGTTTAAAAAGCGAATTTATTTGATGTTAAACTGACAGCTCTAGTATACTTTGATAGCTATTTACCTGGTAGCTGGTGGTAATGAAATGAGAAAAGTAAATTTACCACTTAATTTTTAAGGGTGATTTACGTCTAAACCGTTGGGTTTAGCGATGTAAATAAAGAGCACCTTTTTTAAAGGCCTGGCATCAGTCTTTCAGAAATTATGCCAAAAACTACTGTAGCTGTCAACACTAAAAAATTATGACAAAAAAACAATTTTCAATGTAGGTAAAGTGCCCTCTAGCGGCAAACAATCAATGTGAATTGTTACTAAAATGATGAAGCGCAGAAGATTTAGCCTATCTTTCAAATATTAGTCAAATCGGTTTTCCTGTAAGCGAGTAATTCAAAAAACAAAAAATAAAAACTTGAACTTGGACGGCTTGTAACTCGAAAACGAATGACATTTTGAAAAAAAATTATATGAAGCTCTACCCTTATTTTGTCAAGTAGAATCACCCCCTTAAGTTTCGTGATCGATTTTTGAATCACCCTGTATATATATATATATATATATATATATATATATATATATATATATATAATATATATATATATATATATATATCCATGGGCACATGGCATTATGATATTTGAGTTCCATTATTCGCGGTACAAAATTAATTTCAGATATGTATTTTGAATCTTCGAATTCAATTTTAAAATGTGTATTTGTATCAAAAAAGAGCTCGGCAAGACAAAGTTTTTGGTTTAAGGATTAGGTCTGTATTGTTTATAGATTCGCCGTAACAGGCTCTCAACTTTGACCATTTGTATCTCGGAAACCAACTGACGGATTTGAATTTTTTTCACGAAAAAAAGCGTCTTTCCAAGTACTTTTAAACCATGTACTGCAACAAAAATCCAATGAAAATCCGCCGAGATAATCTATTTGTTTATAAACAAAAATATTAACAATGTCTTTAAATAATTCCTGAGGTTATCCAAAACATCCGATTTTGATTCTAAAAAAAAGCGTTGGAAAACTTGAGTTCCCTGCTATATGTGGAAAATAAATTCAAATACGTTAACGTGATAATTGCTTTTTTTATCTTTTTTTTTTAAATTATTGCTATTTTGCAATAAGGAAAATATATTTTGAGATCTCGGACCCCCTATTTTATGGCAAATTTAATTACGAAACTTTTTTTTCTCTTCAACTTTCCTCTAAAATGAATACCTTCAAAGTTACACGAGAGAAAATTTGAAAAAAGACGTTTTTTTTTTGTTAATTTTATATTTTTATTAATGAAAACAATGTTGCTCAATTTTTTGAATTGACGCATATCAAATTTGTCGTTATTCAGGTTATTCTGAAGGCTCTGATGCAAAAATCTCCATGTTCCATTGCACATCCACCAAACCCCGATATGATACAGATAAGCCCTGGTATACTTTTATTATCAGTGAAACCAATTTTTCAAATAGAAACAAAAAAATCAAGTCATCATATTTCAAATTTACTAAAATCTGGTAACCAGATATCTAGAAAAGGTTTTGACAATTATTACAACGATAACAGGTAAATAATTTTTTTTTGTGATTTTATTTAAGCAAAAGAAATATTTAAAATAATATTAATATCCTAAAAAAGAAAAAGAATTATAACACAAGAATTAGTATTTATGAAGAAAAAAGAATTAAGACAAAATTTAATATTAAAAAAATATATATAAAGAATTTTAGTACATTTTAAAAATTACCGCCGTACATTTTTATAAATTTCCTGGTGCTTTTCAAAAAATGTAAAACTCCAAAAAAATTCCGGTTGTATTTGATATAACTTGGAATTTATTTAATATTTTTTGATAAACATCCGTCATTTCGTTTATAGGCATTTTATAAATAAGATTATTTTATTGCTCCTAGAAAAAATTCATTGGATTGACATTGGGCGAGCGTGTCGCGCAAAGTATTGGTCTACATCGAATTTGTCATGAAATGTTTTGTTGATGTGTTTCCGCATGTTCAGTTCCTACAAGTTGGTTTCCTATAATTCCACTCCATACGTTCAGAGAAAATCAGTGCCAATGTTGCCGTTTCACAAGAACATGAAGGTTCTAATAAGATTACTGATGGGTGTTATGAAAATTGGTAATACCATTATGTGTAAATGTAGCTTCCCAAGTGAATAATATGACGTTAATCAACTAATAATTTTGTTTATATTTTTCGAAAATTTGATTAGTCTCAATTATTCATCACCCTCATAGGGTGCTTGCACATTTTGTAAATTAAAAATCTAAAAAAGCTCCTCATCAAGGACTTCGCAAGCCATAAAATCCACATTTCCTTCTTCTGCACCTAGCTTCCTAGTACTAGCATCTGGATTAGTTTCTATCCTTTTACGAATCCTTTCTTTCATTTGAAAATTTCTAGCCGATCTTGGTCGGTCTGTAGTACCAAAATTATTTTTGTATGCTCTGATTTCGTTCTGCCCTCGATGAACGTTGGTGATGTTTTAGGTACATGGGAGATCACTTTCAAGATATGGTTCCAGATATGGTTCCAGATACAAATGCCCTATTTCTTATACATTTCCATTTGTTCTTTCATAGCAAAAATTCATTATTTGAATATTCATGAGCCATTTTCTAAATTATTAAATAGCTTGTTAATTTTACAATTTCTTCCAGTTTTAAGTTTACTAAAATATAAAGAAGATTTTACCTTTTAGCTGTTTTTATGAATTAAAACTTTTCTTAAATACTCATCAAATTAAACTAAATTTGAAGTATCCTAACTTGATTTTTTGCTCCCCTGTCTGATTTTATTGGAATAAGTGAGGTTATCGACTCGAATAAAAAGTAACTTTTTTTATTAGGTAATCTTTTATCTTTAAAATAACATGTTCTTTTTTCCAATAACCGTCGAAACAAAAATATATGTAAAAAAAATTTAATTTCAGGTGAAGCAACTTCTAGTGGTACAGAGTGAAAACATTCTTGTAACAAAATGATCAAAGTTATTAACCGGAGTCCCTGTTCCAAATATCAATTTGAGAAGTAAAAAACTAACAGCAAGAAGTTAAAAGTAAGAAAACAAATTGAACTTTGACAATCAGCAATTCGAGAAGTATAGAGTTTTGGACTTTTTGTTAAATAATTTACTACTTTTATTTTATAATGGAGAATCACCACTTTAAGTATCCTAATTACATTATCTGAACAATCTCTATTAATATTGGAGCGTTCATCTAACATGAAGCATGTAGTTCTAGTATCCCAAAGATAAATTATTAAAAAATTTTATCATCTGGTATCTACAGGGTGTCCGGAAAAACGTGAGAAATCTCTCGGATATGAAAGAAACACCTTAAAGGAATACTACAAGTTCATATAAACTTTTTTCGGAGATATGGGCTCCCAAAAAGCAGCAATGGAATCAAATTTTTTACACATAATTGTTGAACCACCACATATATTTCAATTTTTTTAATATGATGAATACCACGTAATATCCTTCAGACTCATGACCCATTTTTTTACGCCCTGTATGATGATAACTTTGGACAACGCTTTTTACTTACCTTCAACGATTGACTAAAAATTAAGTACTCTTTATCCATGTCGTTAATACTAACCGTTTTATTTACATTATTAGTCCCCTAACTTCTGTCGGGTTGAATATAAAAGAGAGGAATTTTCCCCTGTCACCATAGGTTTAATAAAAAGTTAAATTAACTGCATAGTTAAAACTTCCTAAGAGGGTTAACATGGGCTTCGTGAAGTCTGATACACTCGCGGGCAGGCCAAATTGAGTACTGCTCTACCCGTTATATTAACTCAGCATTGTTCCTTATTTGATCACAATGAAACGTAATTCTCCGTAGAAGTCTCTCCCTACTATCGATCGGAGTAGAATACATTGAGGTGTCCCCACAGGTTAAAATCCAATGGTGTTAGGTCGATAGATGGAGGCGGCTAGGCAATAGGTCTTCCTCTACCTATCCAATGGTTTGGATACACGCTATTCAGGTGCTCCCGCACAACAACGATGGTGCCTCATCGTGCATGTAGTACATGTTTCAGTGAGTTTCAAATGGTAAGTGCTCTACTAAATCGTGAAAAGTGTTCTGGAGGAATTCCAAGTAAAGTTCTCCATTCAATCGTTTCGGCAATACGAATGGTCCAATCGCAGAATTGTCAATGATTTCAGCCCAGACATTAATTGATTGAAACTAATGTTGATGATGCGAAACTATAGTTACATGAGAATTTTCATCAGCCCATTCATGTGAGTTGGGTTAATTTATGATACTATTTTTGGTAAATCCTGGTTTATCCGTGAAGGGAATAGTGCTAATTAAGTTTACATAATTTTATTACTGATCCAGTAGCCAGTTTGCAAACTGCATTTTACGGAGAAAATCTTCAGGAATCAATTCATGCACTTTTTTTAAATGATATGGATATAAAAGCTATTCTTGAAGAACTTCATGTACTGTTGTTTTCGACGTATTAAACTGCGCTGATAATTTTCGAGTATTCGTTGAAGGAGTGTCATCTATAGCGTTTAAAACATTTTCCTTAATTGCGGCGTACGTACTGTTCTTCCCTTACCAGCATTAGTACTCTTATTCCCAAAATTTCCTAAAATTATAAATCAATTTAATAATATTACCTTATTAAATGGAATCGCCTACCATTTTTTCGTAGACGTTAGTCAACTCGTTGAAATGTTTTATGATCTGGAAGAGTATGATTAGGATATCTGTCGTGATTTAACCTCCTGGCTTCCAAAGTATTGCAAGATGCAAAACCATACATCAGATGCATATCTGCATACTCAATAAACGTATGTTCCATATTTCGAATTATTTCAGAATTAATTTCACTGAAATTCAAAAATCAGTGAATTAATATACAAGTTAAGAATCAATGTGTCAGCCATGTGAAAGTTGACAAGTTCTAAAATGCAGGATATTTATTTCTTTCGTACCTGGTAACGTTTCCAACCACAATACTTTGTTTTTGGTACCGATAAAATAAAACGCGCATTTTTTGCAAACCTAAGTCGAACTGCAATTCACAGAATTAGACGTTTTTAACTAAAAAGGTAAACTCTAATTTTGGATCGAATTTTTTTTTATCATAATACATGATGTAAACAAATGACGTTTTCTCGAAAACAGGTAGGAATATCGACATGAATGAAGTGTACTTAATTTTTAGTCAATAGTTAAAGGTATGTAAAAAACGTTATCCAAAGTTCATATCATACGGGGCGTAAAAAAAAATGGTGTCATGACTCTCACAGCTAGTCCGCCCCTGCAGCTGTGAGTAATTCACAACACTTTCTTGGATAGTAATTTGAAAAGTCTTACCTGATAAACATAGGCTTGGATCCAAGGGGGGGGGCAGTGAGGGCGATGGCTCCCCCTCAAGAGCTTTGAGTTCAGGAAAATAGACCCGATTTTGCCTCTTATACTGTAGTTTATTCAAAAACTAGAGAGAGTAATAAATCATTTTTTACTCTTTTTTTCTTCGCAATCTACTTGTGTTCTTTAATTCGGTGTCTTTGGCAAAATCTGTTAGACACATATATTTTTCATTGGAATGGGTTAAAAATTTTATAATCAAAAATACCGGTCTATAATAATGGACTATTTGGGTTGGATAGCAATAGGTATTTGGATGTGTGAAGTGTTAATAAGGATTTTAATCGTTGTCATAGGCATCGGAAGGAGGTTTATTTTGTCACCAAGTATTTCTGGCATAGAATATTATTTCGGTAATAAACTTAAAATAAAAAGTTTTTATAATACTATTTAATTTCTTATGATTTCTTAATAATTCACGTGCATTAGAAGATATAGATAATTTTGACATATTTAACAAAAATCACAACTGTATTTTTATTATTTTTAATTTTAGCATAGAAACCGTTTTAGGCACATTCAGAATAAAACGTAGTTATAATTTAAATACTTACAAAATACCCATTGTCAAAAATACAAGAATTTAAACATATATGAAAAAATAAATTCGTCCATATAATATGAATTTTTTTTGGGGCTATCGGTCATTTAATTATTAATTAAAAACATTTTTAGGACATTTGACCTTTCAGTTTATTTATTTCTTAAACCATCTGCAGAATTACAATTAAACGCTAAAAAGGGATTCAAATGTAATTAATTTTTAAAAGTTACAGAAAATTTAAAAAATAAATTGTGTTTACGCTGGTAAACATTACGTATCTAATTCGTAATCAAAGTCAGTGAAGTTATCTTCGCTTAGATTAAATATAATTGGTTCCTCTATCTCACCGATCATGAGATCGAGTTTCGACATTTTCTTTTATTCCTTTATTGTATGGATTTTTCCCAATTTTCTACAGTAACTTCATTCAAAAAAAATCTTTCAAAAGTTTAACTAAATTACTAATTTTGTAAATTGTGTTATTTCTAGCAACTCCACCTTTTATTTGAGAGAGATATTTCCTTCTCCAACGGACATTTTCCGGACGATCTATAAGAACAGATTTCCTATCTGGTTTTTCCCAGCAAAAATTAAGTTCTCTGAGAAATTTCCCGAGCCCAGTTCTTTTAATTTCAGGTAAATTCCGATCTTCATTGATTTTAGTTAGAATTTTATCGACGGTTGGGATCTGCTTCGCATAATAAAATGTATGTGCAACTCCTTTATTACAGTTTACATCTCTTCTTCCAACGAGGTTTTTCGTTTGCTGTGATCGAATGTGGCTTGGGAGTACTAACAATTCCAGTCATTTTTTTCTCTTTCAGTATTCGGTACATAGTAGATTTTCCAACTCCTCTCATGTTGGAACACATCTCTACAGAGCTTTTAACATTATTATCAAGATACTGTTATCTTAAGGCATCATAAACATTCATCGTAATAAGTTTTTTGTTGAGGAAAAGAATGCTCTGATTTAACGACTTTGGAATAAATATAGATGTGGAAGCCATATCTTATGGGTATCTCACTAATCTCAAATAATATATAACAAGCAAAAGCAAGATAAATCACTAAGGACACACTGTAAGGTGTACTGACAGAAATTAAATTGAACTATCAGAAATTTTACTGTTGCATTAAATTTTTAAAAGCTTATAATATTTTAATATAATTAAATATGATTAGATTTATGGCAGTTCTCAGTTACTTGCGGCACTGAAGCAGGTACGTTGGAGGTTTCGGTAACAGTTTTATTATTCTCTCTAGTTCTTGAATAGAGTATAGGAATGTGTATGCTTCCGATCGCTCCTCTCCTTTCCAAGAGCTTTGAGTTCAGGAAAATAGAATCGATTCTGCCTTTTATATTAGGAACGTGTATGCTGCTGGCACTCCCCTTCCGTTGACAACTTGTTTTTCTTGCGATAGCTCCCCCCCCCCCCAAGAGCTTTGAGTTCTGGAAAATAGACCTGATTCTGCCTCTTAAGCTATGAATGTGTATACTGCTAGCATCTTCCCCCCTGTCGGCTACTTGTTTTTTCTTGTGATCGCCCCCCTCTCCAAGAGCCTCAAATTCAAAAAAATAGCTCCGGCTAGAAATGGGAATGTTGCTGGTGTCTCCTCCTCCCCGTCAACAACTTGCTTTCGCTTGCCACACTGTACTTTTGCGATATCACCCCCCCCCCCCCAAAGAAAGAGGTTGGATCCGCCCCTAAATAAACATCATATAAAAAAAATTGAAATATACCTGGTGGTTCAATAATTATGTGTAAAAAAACTTCCCATAATTTCTCTGACACCTTGTATAATATAATAAAATTCAATTTTAAGGTTAACGCCCATGTAAAATTTTGCAACTGTTCGACTTTCATAAAGTATCATAAGATTCGCGTTAACTGATATCCCTAAATTCATAAATCAATTTTAAATTATTTCGTATCTCTTCTTTGTTATGATAACTTAGCACGATCAAGCAATCCATCATATGCCAGACAGATTTAATAGTAATATGAATAATCATGCGCCTGGCTTAATACAAACTGATTTTTTTACTGGTAATTTTATACCCACATTTTACTTTTATTTTCTCAATTTTATGAAACTCTTTGCTTTTAGACTTTTTCTTCAATTTTTTAATCTTTTGTATTACTGAGATAATATATTTTTAAAAATACGCGCTGAAATATCTTAGGAAATTCTAAACTTCGTTTACTCACGTTAATTTAATTTTAATTTGTTTTTCTGGTTAAGAGTTTTTTTAAAGTAATTTGATCGTTGAATAGAAAAAAAAAAATGCTTGGGTGAGTGTAGGATAACTAATTTCCATTTTTAGATTTCTTTAATGATTTTAAATACAATATTTATCATTTTAGCACGCATTCTTTTGTGCTTTAGAGGGAAATAATATGTTTAAAAAAAAAATATAAAGGTATAATACATACAAAAAACTATTTTCAAATATTTCATATTTTCATCTCAACAAAAGTTCTTATGAACTCTTTTTCGGCTTATTTACTTAAAGTACTTAATTTTTGTTTTAGTGTTTCTATTATTTATTATATTGATTTAACAAGTAAACCATGCAAATATGATTCAATTTGGCATTATCCTCCATTGTGGTATCCACTCTGAACACCCTAGAAACATTATGTATATTTTTATATTTACAAAATACAAAATTCTCTGTTACCCGATTTCGTTCGTCTTTTGACAATCACCACTTAGTTTATCAGGACACATTTAATTTCAAAAAGCAGTCTTATAAATTGAGATAAGATTTTAGTAACATAGGACTCGAAACTTAGGGGTGGATTTAGGAGTACGATGCGAATAAATGGGGAGCGAACACCATAAACATAAAATACCTTGTTTGTAAGGGTTAGAAAATTTGAATGATATTTGATGTGCTATCCAGAGGAAAAACTGTGACAGAGACACACTGCTAAACCATTACGAATATTAGGTTCTTTATTTAGGAAGCAAAATATTGAAAGCGGGAATGTTCGAGGGTAAGTGTGCGACGCCTTTCACTCAAAATATATTTGCATATAAAACGAAAACGAAAACGATCGCTCTATATCCGCACTTAACCAGCGGCATATTTAAAGCACATGAAATTTTACGAAGATATTATGCTGAAGTTTACTTCCGAAAAATTAGACAAAATATACAAAATACGGAATATAGTGTTGAAGTCGGGATTATTTTGTAAAATAAATGTGAATTTTTTTTTAATATGTTTACCGGCAGTTTACGATAACTGAAAAACTTGTTATTAAAGATCAAATACTGTTTTAAGTGCGTTGACTTTGGAATGCTCAGATAACTGTGAATGTTCAAAATAGAGTATTGCTTGAAAAATATGCTTGAATATAAGCCAAATCTGATTAAACTATTGGGTGTGCAAATGCGATTGTTGGATTTAGTTGCTGTGCGACCAATATGATGGACTGTAGGAATAATGAATTTTATGGCAATTTTTTCCCACAAATATATCCTTGGGCTAGCGGTTATTTTCAGACTAGCAAATAATCTATATAGTTTTTAATATAACCCTCGAATAGCTTTAGCAATGCGCGTTCCAAAGATGTTAGATGTATCATAAAATTAACATAAATGGTCTGCAAAGGTCAGCAGTTGTCTTCATATATGTAGATACTTCTGTTACGACCCGTTTATTTCTGTTCGTATTTTTAATCCCACAGTTGTTTAAAGCATCTCTGTGTTTGTTCTTTGTGGGATATTGTATGCTATTAGGTTAGCTCGCCTTGCGTTTCATTCTTTCTCCTCACTTTCACAATTATAACGCGTTTTATTCCTTTCTCCACTAACATATTTGCGATATTTCAGCCATTAATGTCAGTGGTTTTATCTATACTAATACATATGTGTTTTGTTGCAGTTCAGGAGCAATTTATGTTTGAATACCATTACATACCAGGGACAGGTAATTTTTCTCAGTGTGAATTCCTGTTACTGTGCATCGTGGGTCATCATTTGCGCCACTATATATATATATATATATATATATATATATATATATATATATATATATATAATATATATTCATATATATTCATATATAATGTTATATCGTAGGTTTTCACGGATCGTGGGTCATCATTTGCGCCACTATATATATATATATATATATATATATATATATATATATATATATATATATATATATATATATATATATATATATTCATATATAATGTTATATCGTAGGTTTTCACGGATCGTGGGTCATCATTTGCGCCACTATATATATATATATATATATATATATATATATATATTCATATATAATGTTATATCGTAGGTTTTCACGGATGGTGGAGTGAACGGTTTGGTTATTCCGGGTTTCAATCCGTTCGTTTAAAAAATCGTTTTCACGACTTTTTGCCAAAATCTCATTTGGCATTTTGAAGTACGGTTCCTCTTGTTACTCGCTGAGAATTGCGAGTTTTCAACGAGTAACGAGTCGAATCGCACTTGAAAATACCAAATGAGATTTTCGCGAAACATCGTGAAAACGATTTTTTGAACGAACGGATTGAAAATCGGAATAACCAAACCATTCATATATTTATATATGTATATATATATATATATATATATATATATATATATATATATATATATATATATATATATATGTCCTTAACGACAAACAGAAAGAAGAAATACCTCGCTAAAAAAAAGAACAATGCCTTCTGAGGAAAAAACAAAAAGAAGAATGTCGTCAAAAACAAGAAGATCGTCGCCAAAGAGAGAAACAACAAGAAGAAGATCTTCGTCTTAAAGACAAACAAGAAGAAGAACGTCGCCAAATAGAAGAAGAACGTCGCATTAAATATGAGGATAATTAGCAAATGGATACAATAAATCATTGTACAAGAATAGCAAAAATTTGACCAAACTGCACAGGGACAATTGAAAAAGTTTAAGAAAGAGATAGGCGAAGTGCGACAAGACGTAGGAAATGAGATAGAAGCAAAAGTATGTCAAGAAGTACATAGCATGGAATCAAAAGTGGATATTATAGATTCTAAAATGGAGGACCTTCAGAGAGAAGTCCAATAAGAAAAAGAAGCATGGCCCTTCTGATAAAGTAATAACCACCGGACAAAACTTACGATGGTTAAACATCTTGGGTAATGTATAGACGTCAATTTGAAGCTGCTGCTAACTGGAATTACGAAGAGATGCCTACTGCATTAGTAATCGCACTACGTGAACCAGCACTGGAGTTATTGCAAACCATTCCTAAAACCCAACAGAAAGACTATGGAATTTTAAGTGCTGCGCTGGAAAGAAGATTTGGAGATCAACATCGGCGCCAGTTATGTTAATCGCAGCTCAAATCAAGACACCAGAAAAATGGAGAAAGTTTGTAAGAATATGAAACAGATGTCCGATGCTCTGTTCATCTGGATTATTCAGGAGCTACAGAAGAATTTCAAGAAGAGCTTACAATCCAGTATTTTGTTGATGGGATAAGAGACCAAGAAATGCAGGTATGTTGCGTATAAGCAAGTTTAATTACTGTTGTAACTGTTGGACAGGGCTTTAGAAATTGAAGCAGGTTATAACGTGTGTGTATGTCAAACCCAAAAATAAGAACCGCTACTATAGAGGAAAACAAAGATTCACCGATCCAAGCAATAGAGACAATGATTTCTGAAATTCTTAAGAAAGTAGACAAGAGAGGTGATACTTCACGGTATAGAAGAAATCAGACAGAGTGTGAGAAGGGACTGTCGAGTGCGACTAAGGTTTTGTTCATCATCTAGAGACCGCACAGAAGAGAACCAGGGAAACTACAATTAGTCAACATTAAAGATCGGGTGTTAACCAATATCCAGAGGATGCCTAGAATTCTTTCCATTCGTATCCTAGGAAGGACCGCCGATAGTCTTATAATTCAAGAAAAAGTCAATGATATACCTATTACCATAACTGTTGACAATAGTAAAGCAGTATCTCTAATAAAGTTAAGCCTAAGTAACATTAGAGTATTAACAACTAATACATTTTTGAAATAATTGTCTGATATGGGGATTACCTAATGCGATCTCTAGGTATAGATATTTTGAGTAAGCATTTTTCTGAAATTATTAAGAAAACTCCAGCTCTTAAGATGATGGTAGCTGTTTCGTCCTTATTGACACTCATTTTGGCCATCGTTTCTTTTATAAACCGTCTTATTCCAGGATAGAAACAATATCATTTTTTGAAGGTTATTTAGTAATACAAGAGCAACAGAAACGGAAATACTGTTAAAAATGCCATATCGTGTAAATACAGTACAAATTAAAAGTAAATTTCTAAAAAAACATCATCAAACGGAGCATTCTCTCCCAAAGTATACAGGTCATTTTTTGAAATAGATACCTCAACTGGTCACTAATTTGATAGCTTCAAAAAAGATCGCACTGCGTGTGAGTACACATTTATAATAAAGAGAAATCTGTCGAAGATGAGTTATCCGTAAGCATTACTGTTGTATCAAAGCGTGTAGAGAACTTCAAAATAATTGAATAACTACATATCCAGAAGTTAACAACAGGGGTTTCGTTCTTATTGAGCCTGATTTAAACAATCTCATCCGAATACCAATTATAATAGGACTTACTTCATATTGACTTAACATTGCTCAATAATAAAAATATATCATTTTTTGCAAAATTATGTTGAAATAAGAGCAAGTCATACATTGTTAAATTGTAACGAAGCAGCGTTTTATGATATAATATATGATGTCAATTATATTAACGGCTCTTTTTTTACCATGTTGATTTTCTAGTTTTTAACATAAATTCTCTGAATAATAAAATGCAAAAGATATGCTTCAAAACTAATAATTATTTAGGATAAGCTTCAACACTACGATCGTATGTTAAATATAAAATAACTAAACTTCATTCTCAAAAATAAACTTTGATTCTGGTAAAAAATAAAAGTAATACATTCAGTAATTGTAAATAAACAAACAATTAAATTCTATTTAAATCAACAAAAACACATTAAAGTCTACAAGAGGTGTTCAAGCAGGCCCCAACTTTGAGCAAAATAATAACCCAGTCTATTTTAAAATACGATTCGCGTATTTGACAACACTTCAGGGTTTGTATTTATGAGAACTTTATTAATTTTTATCTCAGTTCATTCAAATTATTAGCACGTTCATATGTGTGCCGATAAATTTAATGGGAAACATGACTCCAAAGAAAAAAATCATTTGGAGCCAAATTGGGAAACCTGGTGGTATTTGAATGGTTTCCCTTGTGCTTATGAGGCACTCTGAAGATAGAGTTAGCAAAAACGGTTGCACTTCATTCGCATTATTAGTATGGCAACAATCCTGCAGACATCAAATTTCCTCATAATTAATATTCAGTGTTCGAACAGCCGAAATGACGTGATTTCATAAAAGTTTCAAGTACTTGTTGACAGTTAGGTTCCCATTAATAAAAAAGGGTTGAATTCAACATACCAGCTTATACATTAACCTTTTGAGGGAATTTTGAGATGTTGATTCTCTCTAGAGTATCCTACGGCGACAGAAGAATTGTAATGACTGTGCAAGGAGAATACAAATTCATCAGTAAACAAAATGTTGCTGATGAACCTGTCGTCCCTATTAGCCATTTCCATAATTTCCTCACAAAATACCATATGTTTTTCCTGGTCTTCCGGAAAAATTTCTTAAGTTGTTCGCAATTTGTAACAGCGTTATTTGCTACGCTATTCCGAACTGTTCGAACATTCATATCAAGTTCTTCGGCAATTGCGGTATTATTGCAAGGAAAATTAATTTCTGCTAAACTACAAACGTCAGTCTCCCCGATTTGCTTGTTTTTTAGTAATTTGAGAAACCGGTTGCTCCTCATTATAATCAGTGCATTTTTTACAAATTTTTTGACAACCGGTTGTCTCAAGTTTTTTAATAATTTCCAAAATTCTAGATTTTGAAAGAATCGGATGATTTTCGTACGTAAATGCAAACCATCCATAGCTTTACCAGAACTACCATTTTAAAATAAAAAAAATTGGAGCAAAACACGGAAATACCAATACTGGTACTTACGCTTTAACGACCTGGATAAAAGTAAATAACTTGGAATCCTCTAGTTTTACAAATGCGTGGCGTATGCTGCCGCCCGCTCTCACCGCGCCAACATTTTATTACCCCTCACACTAGGACCAAGCTGGTAATTTATGAAATTTAAGCACGTATGTCGATACTTACGATGCTTATATTCTGTCTCACTCTGATTTGGTTAATAATATAGTATTTTCTTTATCTTACTTAAAAAACGTCCGATCCAGTTTGGATTTTCGACAGCTGTCTATATATATATATATATATATATATATATATATATATATATATATATATATATATATATATATATATATATATATATATATATATATATATATATATATATATACAGGGTGATTCAAAAATCGATCACGAAACTTAAGGGGGTGATTCTACTTGACAAAATAAGGGTAGAGCTTCATATAATTTTTTTTCAAAATGTCATTCGTTTTCGAGTTACAAGCCGTCCAAGTTCAAGTTTTTATTTTTTGTTTTTTGAATTACTCGCTTACAGGAAAACCGATTTGACTAATATTTGAAAGATAGGCTAAGTCTTCTGCGCTTCATCATTTTAGTAACAATTCACATTGATTGTTTGCCGCTAGAGGGCACTTTACCTACATTGAAAATTGTTTTTTTGTCATAATTTTTTAGTGTTGACAGCTACAGTAGTTTTTGGCATAATTTCTGAAAGACTGATGCCAGGCCTTTAAAAAAGGTGCTCTTTATTTACATCGCTAAACCCAACGGTTTAGACGTAAATCACCCTTAAAAATTAAGTGGTAAATTTACTTTTCTCATTTCATTACCACCAGCTACCAGGTAAATAGCTATCAAAGTATGCTAGAGCTGTCAGTTTAACATCAAATAAATTCGCTTCTTAAACTATTTAATTTATAATCTTAAAATAACTAATAATGGCTAATCAGTAAATATTCATATTATGGATTATTGCGATATATATTTAATTGATAAAAATTAATGAAACAGTACTAAACAAACTAAAAAAGATTCTCAAAATGTCCCCCATTTTCTTCCATACATTTCCTAACACTCTTCAAAAAATGTCGCCTAACTCGATGAAAAATTCCTGGTGTTTCTTTAATAATTTGGCACTTTTCGATTATCCTGAAGCGAAGATCCTCGACGTTGATTACTGGAATATCGTACACCAATTGTTTCAAATGACCCCAAAAGAAAAAATCCATAGAATTAAGGTGTGGTGACCTCGCTGCCCATGCCAATGGTCCACTTCGTCCTATCCATCGCTCAGGATACGTTGCATTCAAATACTGTCGGACACGTATACTAAAGTGGGGCGGAGCTCCGTCTTGGAGGATCCACATGTTGGCCCTTGCTTCCAATGGCACATCTTCCAGATACAATGGGAGACGATTTTGGATAAAATCTAAGTATACGTCACCAGTTAATGGGCCATCAAAGAAATGAGGACCAATAAGGTAATCTCCTATTATCCCTGCCCACACATTTAGTGAAAATCTACGCTGATGTTTCGTTTCTACCACATTGTTTGGGTTCTCGTAAGCATATGTGTGGATGTTGTGTAGATTTGTTATGCCATCACGAGTGAAACCAGCTTCGTCAGTGAATAATATGACGCCAATTAATCGATTATCGTGTTCATACTTAGCTAGGATCTGATTGCACATTTCCAACCGTCTCGGCCGATCATCGTCATAAAGAGCCTGCACCTTTTTTGAATGAAACGGGTAGAGTTGTTCTTCTCTTAGTATCCTCCATGAACTAGCCTGACAGAGCCGCACTTCATTCCCAATTTTTCTAGTACTAATACCTGGATTATCTTCAATAATTTCAAGCACTCTTTCTTCTTGTTGCACGTTTCTAGCAGTTCTAGGTCTTCCCTTATTTCCATTATAACTTTTAAAGGAACCACATTCCGCAAGCCTCCTGTGCACACTGGAAAATGTTTGAGCATGAGGGATATTTCTTTCCGGATAACTCTCCATATAATATCTTCTTGCCAACTCTGCATTACCATTTGCTTTTCCATAACAAAAATGGATATCACAATATTCGATATTTGAATATTGGTGATTAGCCATTATTAGTTATTTTAAGATTATAAATTAAATAGTTTAAAAGGCGAATTTATTTGATGTTAAACTGACAGCTCTAGCATACTTTGATAGCTATTTACCTGGTAGCTGGTGGTAATGAAATGAGAAAAGTAAATTTACCACTTAATTTTTAAGGGTGATTTACGTCTAAACCGTTGGGTTTAGCGATGTAAATAAAGAGCACCTTTTTTAAAGGCCTGGCATCAGTCTTTCAGAAATTATGCCAAAAACTACTGTAGCTGTCAACACTAAAAAATTATGACAAAAAAACAATTTTCAATGTAGGTAAAGTGCCCTCTAGCGGCAAACAATCAATGTGAATTGTTACTAAAATGATGAAGCGCAGAAGACTTAGCCTATCTTTCAAATATTAGTCAAATCGGTTTTCCTGTAAGCGAGTAATTCAAAAAACAAAAAATAAAAACTTGAACTTGGACGGCTTGTAACTCGAAAACGAATGACATTTTAAAAAAAAATTATATGAAGCTCTACCCTTATTTTGTCAAGTAGAATCACCCCCTTAAGTTTCGTGATCGATTTTTGAATCACCCTGTATATATATATATATATATATATATATATATATATATATATATATATATATATATATATATATATATATATATATATATATATATATATATTACGAAATTAAAAAAAAATATTAAATCCAGAATGACTTTTTTCGAAAAACATTAATAGATAACTAAGACGACCCTCTTGCTGCTGTTAGTTATTTAAAACTTGATTTTTTAAATCCTATATTAACATTTTCGATACCTTGTCAGAAATTAAATAAGATCTTGCATTAAGATTAAAAGCCCTTTACAAAGTATCTCAATTATAAACCCTTTACCTAAAATAATTTTGGAATAAAAGCGCAATAAAACTTTATTACAGCTCCTGAAAAACATGCGGTTAGCAGCATTTCTCGCTGCAGGAGTTTTCTTGAAAGCGAAATTTCTTATGGGATTTAATTTTATAAACAAGACGCAATACTCTTTACTATGTAAACAAATGTTATTATATCGAGTATTAATTTTGCGCTGTCAGCTCTAAAATATAAGAGGTTGGACAAATTTGAAAAATGATGTTTGTCAAAATTTATTATCTTAATTTTATTAAACCTTGTGTGTTTTAAAAATATTATGAAAACACGTAAATCATCTAAGTTGATATTCTGAATATCTTTAAAATTTCATTTTTGTAATGTATTTTGTAATATAGAATATAACGTGCTCGACCTTAAAACGACCCTATATTTCGTGAAAATCTTTCTTAGTTTATGACTCTCTAATTCCTAATTTAGCAATGTTTAAAATATTTTGAGGTGTTTTATAGAATCTTTACCATATTACGAGGTGATAATTTAAGTTTCATTTTTGTGATGAGCTCCAAGTAATGTATAATTTTGGCCTTTTTTTCCACTCTCTCATACAAGTGATCCGTAGTTATGTTAGGATTTAGAGTCATATGGTTATCATTTCGTCTCTTCGCAGAATAAAACACGACACCTTGCACTAATAGTTCCAATACTTATATTATCACAACTCTCTTCTTACTACTACTTAATCTTTACTATTCAAAAACTACTATATAACTCTATACTATACAACTATACGACTCCCATATGACTAATTCTCAACCAACTAAATACGCTTATTTTATCTTTATTTATATACCTATGGAAGTTCCTAAATAAATCTAGAGCATAAAAGTTGAAATCTATCTAGAACGATGAGTCATTGAGACACTATTCCTTTCGGCACATTATAACAAAGATCACGTCGAAATATTTGTATATACGATGGCATATCGATAAGTTTTAGCCGTTCGTAACAACCTTTGCCCTTCTCTTGTATATTCGCTGATAATTTTATTGCCTTCCTTTATGATCTCCTTTATCCAGGCGAGGATCCAAGGGAGGGCGGTGGGAGCGATCGCACCCTCCCCCCTCCCCCCTCCCCAAGAGCTTTAGGTTCAGGAAAATAAACCCGATTTTGCCTCTTTTTTAACTATTTTGGAATAAATATAGAGGTGGAAGCCGTATCTTATGGATATCTAACTAATCTCAAATAATATATAAAAACAAGCGCAACCAAGATAAATCACCAAGGACACACTGTAAGATGTACTTTGCTCACTGACTGAAATTAAATTGAACTATCAAGAATTTTATTGTTGCATTAAATTTATCAAAGCTTATAATCTTTAAATATAATGAAATATAATTAGATTCACAGCAGTCCTTAGGTACCTGCGGCACTGAAGCAGATACGTTGGAGGTTTCGGTAACAGTTTTATTACTCTCTCTAGTTCGTGAATAAAGAGAGAATTCAGAAAAATAAACCCGACCCTGCCTTTTACACTAAGAATGGGAATGTTGCTGGTGTCTCTCCCCCTCCACTCGACAACTTGTTTTTGCTCGCCATACGGTACTTTTGTGATATTACCCCCCCCCCCTCCCAAAGAGACAGGCTCGATCCACCCCTGCCTTCATTCTAGTAATTCTGTTGTATTTTGCGGGTTGATTGAAGTATTACTGATATTTCCAGGTTAGCTTTGAGTATCCTGAATATCCTATACTCCCCAACTTATAGAAATAGTGATTCTATAATTTCAATTTTACCTTTGTAAAACTCCTCTGTAAAATTTTTATGTTGTATTTTGCTTCTGTTTTTTTTAAACATGAATATTTCTAAATGTTTTTGGAAAATTTTTATAACTTATTGGTTATTACTGAACTGTCCATTTTGTTCTCATTAAATTTTCTGTTCCTTCAGGAAAATCTGAACGTATTTTTATTGAAATTGACGGATAAGTGCAACATAAGGTTAATACGGAAGTCTAGATGTAACAGATCCTGCATACGTTAAAGATGTTAATTTGAGTTTTAGTAAAAACTATGGCTTTCTGTTGTCAGCCCCTGCGGGTACCAAAAGATTTGCTTTTTTCTGTTAATATGACATAATAATGTTTATTATGTCAATGCATGTTATTATGTCGAAATTGTTAACTTTGCGCTGTAAGATAAGCGAAATATATCTTTTTAATTCTTAAAAATCGATATTCTGCATATTTCCGAAAATTCAACTTTTGTATTATAGAATATGATATTGCTTGAGCCTAAAATGACTCATTTTTTCTTGGTTTTAAGTACATCTTTAATGAATATCTTTTTCAGTTTATTATGTAGTAAATTCTAAACTTTTAGGAATATTTATGGTAATTCCGAGTTCGGTGTTATTTTATGAAGTTAAAGGCGCTGCTTAGTAAGTTTATTCTAGTGCGAAATGAACATTTTCGCTTGATTTTGTTCTGAAATCTTTCCCCAGTAAAAATATTTCCTTGATATTATCCCTTGACTTATAGTTGTGCCACAGGAAGGATTAGAATCATAGAATGGCATCTTTTCTTCCATTCTAGTAAGTCCATTGATAATTTTAATACCATTACCCCCTTTCCTTATTTACATGAGAATAATTCGGTTGTATTTTGCTAGTTGTTTGAGGTATTACTGTTGTTCTAAGACCAGTTTTGAATGGTTTTAAAGCTGTTTGAATATCATATAGTATTCAACTTTTAGAAATATTGTTTTTGAAATTTTAGTTTATTTTAAAACTTTTTGTGTGGTATTGTTTACTCTTGAAACTGGAATCTGCATCATTTTTTTAAATTTTTGAGAAAGTATTTTAAGATACGTTAGATTTCATTTTTTTCTTTTATAGATAATTGTAATAGTGATTTCTTGACCTCCACCTGGCAGAACTCCTGTATAAGTGGTCTGGGCATCAGTTATTCTTTGAGATAGGTTTAATTTGTGACATCCATCAAAAATCTACACAGAGTCCATTTCTTGCGTTATCTCAGCCACCAACTTGGTTCTTTGATTTTTTGCATCAAGTTTTGGTTCAAATACAACTTCACATTTAAAGACTTCCCAGCCTTTTTCATTCTTTAGTCTAATATAATTCGCTGAAAGGTTAAGTGGCCTGCCTGTTTCAACTCTATAATGTGCAATCTCTTTTGGTTTCCCAGAAATAATTACTTTTTTAATTCCTTTTACAACTGGTTTAATTCTAGCTGAAGAAAGATTTGCACTTCGTGTAGGAGAAAGCTCTGGCGGAGGAGCATCTGTAGATTCAACTTCTTTTGCTTGTAGAGCTTTTAAAAGCTGTGTGGTCGGACCCTTAGGCTTGGGGGGTTTATCTTTAGACATCTTTAGTGGTACACCGATTACTTGATCAGATTTCTCTTTCTTTTTCTTACGAATAGCTAAAAGTGAAGTCCTGCGACCACAGGCCCCATCTGCCATTATAAAATAAGACTGATATAAAATAATCTTTCCCCTATAAATTGTAAAACTGTGAGATGGGAGCATGTCGCTGTACGAGTTGGATTTCCTAAAATTTGTTCTCTAAGAATAAAGATAATGAGTGATTATTTACCCCTTCAAAAGGGATGAAAAGTGCCGAAGTGTGTAGTTTTATAAGTGCAATGGGTAAAGAAACACGTAATAACTCATAAGGCGGTCATTCTCCAACAAAAACAATTGATTTTGGGCAAGAAGTATAAAGATTAGAAGAGAATATGAAGCGTAATGTGAGTCTCAACTTAGCAAGTAGTACTGGGGTCGCATACACAAGCCAATGAGTTTAAATCTATGCAGATTATTCTAGAAAAAGTCTAATTATGTAAAACAAATACACAAAAATCCGTTAACAACTTGAGGACTGAAATTACCAAATTAAGACAATAATCAGAAATTTGTTAGAAAAGGATGGAAGATCAGTCGAAGTTTGGGCTCTTGAATGATCTGATCATCAGCGATATTGATGAGGGATTCGATACAGATAATCTACGTAACGTAGCCGTAAATATCTTAAATTCCGAAATGCAAAATATTTCTCTAACTTCCAAAGATATCAGCAATTGTTTTCGTGTGGGCAAAAAAGCAGATCGCCACTCGAGTAAACGAGTGTGAATAAGTAGAAAAGACATTTAATTTGGAATTCAAAAAAAAATGTCTTAATGGTAGACAAATTGTTCTAATCGAGTGGTTAACAAGTCCTGAATTCTATACGAAGGTTTGTAGTAAATTTGGTGTTAATTGCTCTTTTACTCGAGATGGTCATACTTTTAAAGAAGTGCTTGAAAAATATACTTAAATATAAGCCAAATCTGATTAATTTGTAAATGCGTTTCTTAGATTTAGTTGTGATGTGATCATTATAACGGGCTTTAGGGGTAATGAATTATATGATGTTTTTTACTCAAAAATATATCCTTGTGGTAATGGCAACAATGACTGTTTTCACATTATCAGTTAATCTATATGGTCTTGAATATAACCCTCTGCGAAGGTCAACAGTTGTCTTCGCATATGCAGCTGCGTCTATTTTTCCACTTTATGAGGTGATAATTGCAAATTCCACTTACCCTTAGTTATTACATGACTAGTTTGAGTTCATTCTTATAAAGTTTAGATACTTCTTGTTGTATTTGAAATTAATATTTTGGGAAAATTCTTATAACATATCAAGTGATAGTAAGTTACTTAGTTCATTATTGGTTTCTCCAGTTGCTTATTTTTCTTATGGTCACGAATGAACCGTTTATTCATTGAAGTTTCCACTCCTTCAGGAAAACCTAAAGGTATTTTTATTGAGATTAACAGATAAGTGCGATATAAGAATAATACGGAACTCCAGAAATGACAGATATTGCATACGTTATGGATTTTAATTTAACTTTTAGTAAAAATTACTTCTTTCAGCTGCCAGCCATCGAAAACACCAGAAGGTTGATTTTGGGCTTTTCATTAAAAAAATATGCTTGTGTTTACCTAAAAACGAAATTCCAAATGGGTTTTAATGCTATAAATAAGACACAATATTGTTTATTAGGTCAACGAATGCTATTATATAGAAATTATTAATTTTCGCTATGAACGAAGCGAAATTTATCTTACAACGATCAAAAATCGATATTCTGCATACTTCTGAAAACTCAACCTTTGAATTATAGAATATGGTGTTGCTCGACCTTAAACCGACTCAATTTTTCTTCGTTCCAAGAACATTTTTCGTGAATATTCTTCTTAGTTTATTAAGCCGTAAATTATAAAATTTTAACAATGTGTAGGATAATTCCGAGTTGTATGTTCTTTTATCAAGTTTTGAAAGTTTTTTAGTAACTTTAGGCTAATGTGAATTTACGCCTGATTTTGTTCTGAGCTCTCGCCACAGTGAAAATATTTTTTTGATATTTTTCAGTGACCTCTAGCTGAGCCACTGAAAAGATCCGGGTTAAATACGACATCTTTGCTCCCTTTCTTACAAGGTCACTGGCAATTTTATTACAATTTAGTCCTACTATATGAGAATAATTCCATTGTATTTTGCTAGTTCTTGAAGGTACTACCGGCGTTCTAATGCTAAATTTGAGTGGCTTTGAAGCTGCCTGAATATTATATAGTACTTAACTTATAGAAATACTTTTTCTAAAATTTTAGTTTCAAGTATTGAAAGTATCATTATAAAACTTTTTGTGTGGTATTGTTTACTCTTGAAACCCGAATATGTATCATATGTTTAAATTTTTGAAAAATTATTTTTATATCCGTTAGATTTATTTAAAAAAGTGGTCTGTCCCTCTCGCTCTTTTTTGGAATTATTTGTGGTATTAATGGATAAGTACGATATATGGTTAAGAAACGGAAGTTCGGACGTGAGCGCATTATAAATTTTGGTAAGAATTTTAAAGATGAATAATTTCGTATTTAAAATGTATTGCATTGTTTTCTCATCATTTTTGGGTTTCATTGTTTGGGTGTTGGATTTTGTATTTATTTTCTCTTACATTTTGTTGGGTTTGGATCCATGTGTGTTTGAGTAGATACGGCAGTCTTTTTTTCTTTACATATAGTGGATAGATCCATATATGTCTAAGTGGATAAAATAGTATTTTTAACAATAGCTCTATGACTTAAATTCTCTAGTAAAAATGAATATATAAATGTCTATTGTTTTTTTTTTAATTTTACTAGTTATCTGTTCACGAGGTACAAATAACTATATGTAAAGTTATCAATTTTTAATTAATATTCATTAGGAAACACCGAAATAATATGTAAAATCTAATATCCAGAGGTACTATTCTTATTATTTAATCAAAAATCAAGTCAATATCCTTTATCATTCATTTTCAATCTTTAGTTAATTTTTTGCCAACTTTAAATCTTGTTATATTTTAAATAAATACTTCAGTTCGATTCTCGTTGTTGAAGTGACAACAGGTACGTGGATGCGCCTTCGCGAAAAGTGAGAAAAACGTTGTTTGAATCTTAGGAGAGGAAATCAGGGTTTCGGGATTGACTATAGGCTAAAAGAGGAGAACGCTCGTCGTTGAGAGAGTCTTATTGTATATACTGGCAAGAGTTTGCACAGTTTTGTACTTTCCCGGAGATGTATATGGTTTTTATTCTCAACGCATAAAGTCGCGGGCTTTCAGAGGTACATACTCGACTATCCAGAATATTTCTTACTTATCCAGAAGGGTCGCACTGACTTTATATAAGTAGCCAATATGTGGCGAGCTTGCGTATTGCCTTAAAACAAAGGAACCAAAAGAAAATTGGAAAAAATTAAAAATTTTAATCTTAGAAACTACAATTAAATAGAATAAAGTTTTGTTGTACTAATCGTTGTATAGTGAGTACCCTTATTTTTAATTAGGGCAACAGATATCTCCGGCAGTTTTATTATTTTTTTTTTGGAAAATAATTCTGATGTAAACAATTCAATGCTTTAAACAAATCATGAGCTAACACGTGTTTATTTATTTATCTGTTTAATTAATTTATTTCGCCAGCGCTCCGGAACAAAATAGCAAATGACGATAAAAGGTTAAAGTGCGAAAATAAATTTCCCAGGAGCAGAAGAATTTATTTGTCATCATATATCACAACACAATATAAGAACGTTTAAAAGATAAAAGAAAATATTTCTAAATGTCTAGTGCATTATTTTTGCCAGGAAATATCATATTGCGTAGTAAGAAACAAACTTGGCTGCTAATAGGGTCCGTGAAAAGACTGAAATACAATATGGGGTTTACCTGTGCATTGAATGTTTTTGAAATAAATATATCAACGAAAGAAAGTGTTATCTTGACGTTAAAGTATGCTCCGAAAAATAAATTAGGATCATCCTGAATTTTCTAGTAATTTGCTTTAGATCGCTACAGGCAATAACCAAAACAAGCTCTTAGAAAAAAAATTGTTATTGACAAATATAACGGCCTTTTTTACAGCCAAGATTAAATGAATATTTATGCCTAAAGAAGTTTTAAATTTTATTGTTGTTGGTTATCAATGTAGAAAGGAAGATACAAAGAAGGTATCTGATGTTACACTGTTTTTTTTTAAGAAAAGGAGCGATACTTCACAATGAGCAGAGACGCAAAGTTAATGTAATTCAAAAATAAAAACTAGAGTATAGTTGAAAGCTAGTAGCAGCACCAGCGAGCAAAAATACCAAGCAAACTCTTATGCCGAAGAGTAGGGGTGGGTTATTCAGGGCAGGGGCGGATCCAGCCTCTCTCTTTGGGGGAGGGCGGTGATATCGCAAAACTACAGTATGACAAGCGAAAGCAAGTTGTCGACGGGGGGGCGGACACCAATAACATCCCATTTCTAGTATTAAAGGCAGGGTTTGGTCTATTTTTCAGAATTTGAAACTCTTGGAGAGTGGGGGGGGGGGGCGATCACAAGAAAAAACAAGTTGTCGACAGGGGGGAGGATGCTAGCAGCATACACATTCCTAGTATAAGAGGTAAAATCGAGTCTATTTTCCTGAACTCAAAGCTCTTGGGGGGGGGGGGGTTATCGCAAGAAAAACAACTTGTCACCGGGGGGGGGGGGGAAGTATCAGCGGCATACACGTTCCTAGTATAAAAGGCAGAATCGGTTCTATTTTCCTGAACTCAAAGCTTTTGGAAAGGGGAGAGGCGATCGTAACCATACACATTCCTGTACTCTATTCAAGAACTAGAGAGAGTAATAAAACTGTTACCGAAACCTCTAACATACCTGCTCCAGTGCCGCACGTAACTAAGAACTGCCGTAAATCTAATTATATTTAAATACTATAGGCTATTATAAATTTACTGCAGCAATAAAATTTCTGATAGTTCAATTTAATTTCTGTCAGTGAGCAAAATATACCTTGGTGATTTACCTTGTTTTTGCTTATTTTTATATATTATTTGAGATTAGTAAGATACCCAAAAGATATGGCTTCCACCTCTATATTTATTTTAAAATCGTTAAAAAAGGGTATTTTTTTCCTCAACGAAAAACTTATTACGATGAATGTTTATGATGCCTTAGGATATCAATATCTAGATAATAATGTTAAAAGCTATGTTTAGATGTCTTTCAACAACAGGAGTTGGAAAATCTACTACGTACCGAAAATTGTAGTAGAAAAAAACAACTGGAATTATTAGTACTCCTAAGTCACATTCGATCACAAGCAGACGAAAAACTTCGTTGGAAGAAGAGATGAAAACTGCAATAAAAGGAGTTGTACATACGTTTTTTTATGAGATCCCAACCGTTGACAAAATTCTAACTAAAATCAATGAAGATCGGGATTTACCTGAAATTAAAAGAACTGAGCTCTGGAAATCGCTCAGAGAAGGAAATATCTCTCTCAAGTAAAAGATGGAGTTGCTAGAAATAACACAACTTACAAAATTAGTAATTTAACCGAACTTTGAAAGAACTTTATTAAATTACTGCAGAAAATTGTAAAAAATCCATATAATAAAAGAATAAAAGAAAATGTGAAAACTCGATCTCATGATCGGTGAGATAGTTAATGTTGTTTATATATTTTTAATTTTTTTATATAGTTTTATTTTAGTGTATCCCACTCTTTAATTTTATATATATTTAATTCCATTTAGCCGTAATTTTTTTATTATTATATTTGTGTTTTTTTTCTTAAGCGTGTATAATTAAGTTGTTTATTTTATTTCTTTGGGGCTATCGGATTTCCATATAATAAAGTAAATTAAATTAAGATGTCAGTGCAATAGAAATAAAAAAAAGTAGGTCTAATTTTTAGTGAAACATATAAAAATTAATTACCTTTGATTCTCTTTTTAGTGTTTAATTGTAATTCTGCAGATGGTTTAAGAAATAAATAAATTGAAACGTCAAATATCCTAAAAATTTTTTTAATTAATAATAAAATGACCGATAGCCCCAAAAAATTTTTAATATTATAAGGACGAATTTATTTTTTATATATGTTTAACTTCTTGTATTTCTGACAATGGGTTTTTTGTAAGTATTTAAATTAAAACTTAGAATTTTTTGAGAGAATAAGGCTACGTTTTAGGCTGAATGTGCCTAAAACGGCTTCTATGACCAAATTAAAAATAATAGAAATACAGTTGTGATTCATGTTAAATATGTAAAAATTATCTATATTTTCTAATGTATGTGAATTATTAATAAATCATAAGAAATAATATTATAAAAACTTTTTACTTTAAGTTTATTACCGAAACAATATTCTATGCCATAAATACTTGGTGATAAAATAAACCTCCTTCCGACGCCTATGACAAGGATTAAAATCCTTTTTGACACTGCACACTTTGAAATATCTATTGTTGTCTAACCCAAATAGTCCATTACTATAGACCGGCATTTTTGATTATAAAATTTCTAACTCATTCCTATGAAAAATATATATTTCTAACAGATTTTGCTAAAGACACCGATCTAACGAACACAGGTAGTTTGCGAAGAAAAAAAAGGGTAAAAAATGATTTATTACTCTCTCTAATTCTTGAATAAACTATAGCATAAAAGACGCGATCGCCCCCCCCGCCCCCTGGATCCGCGCCTGATTCAGAGCGCCACTGCATTGGAGCCAGGTTGAATGCAGAAACCTTCCACAATGTTGTTAGGAACCAGCTTTCAACTTTACTCTCTAAAATTAGCCATCAATTACAAATAACAGATTCAAATGTAAGTAGCATGTGGGTCGAATAAAACTCGGTAGTAGTTCGTTATGATAAAAATCTTTAATTAAAATTAAAATGTGGAATTGTAGCCTTATATGAACACACAAGTTATAGAGAAGGTGAAACCCAATAGTTTACATTACGTAAAAAAAGGAACAATGTCTTTTTTTTTAAACCAAGCACGTAAGTGAGGCAACCTTTTGCCTATTGGCATTAGAACGTAAAGTAATTTTTGTCAATAATATGATCATAGTTTCTTTTCTCTCGTAACGCCTTATAAAAAAAGTACACATTAAATTAAAGGAGTTAAATTATAATTCAAAAATATTAAATAAATAATGAGGTTGCCCATTTAAATCCTGATAGAATAATCTTCAATAATAATCGCTCCCAAAGGTCTCCAATAACTAGGGCACCAGTGCTAATTAACTGGTAAGGTGGACAAAACTAGTATAATACAGTAGAAGGGTGGATACCTGTAGGATGGACAACAGTTACTATTCAAACCAGTAAGGTGGAAGTCTGTAGGTTGAACCACAATTATAAGTTCAACACTGTAGAGTGAACTCCAGTTTCCTGGAGCATGGTCAAATTCCTTGTTAAAAACATGCTCAAGACTGACAAAATGCCTGGTTTCAGGTTTTGTCTCGGTAAAACAGCCAAAAAACGCCAAGCAGGCAAAAAATACTCAAATCAAACAATACTAAAGTGATATCAGGACAATCTAACATTTCAATCCCAAATTCAACAGAATTGCTGCACATCCAATGGGATGAAAGTCTTCAGTCTTCTTTTGTTGATTCTAACAAGAAAAAGTGAAAATAAAGTCAATTTCGCCTTCATTTATATGTAAACCGCAAGCTTGTGCAACACGCTACTTCCTTTGAAATGTCAGAGAAAATTCTTAATGGTTTCAACTTAATAGAAATAGTAGTACAAAATTGACCTGGAATGACCAAAAACAACAAGAATGGGTTGAAACAGATTTGCTAATTACTTAATCGTTAGCATTTTCGGCTCTAACTCAATTAGGCATTCATAGTTTATTTTTTATGCATTTCCTGCTACCCATTAGCTATACGGAATTGGTTTCCCGTCTAAACTTCCTCCAAAAATTACTAAACAGAAATCACGACCAACACGTTACTGCCTAAAAGAATGAGAATTTCCTATCTTCAACTCGAAGCGACACACTAGATAGTGACAAATAACCTAACTTCAACAAAATGTCAACAAAATCTACGAGACTATTAAAATAAAAATCAGGAAAATCGCTATAAGAATGGATAAACGTAAGAATTTTACTCGGATAATAGGTAAGAAAACGATATCTAACAAAAAGAAAATGATGAATACAAATTCCTTGTCTAAATAAAAACAACCTAATACAGTGTCGTAGAGTCAACGATCTATGAATCAAGCTAGAAATAAAAATTAAATTTAGGCTGTGTTTCTTATAGGCAAATTTCAGAAAATAACCTAATAAAGGATATATGACAAATGCTTAATGAAACTGATATCGTGTTTCCCAAAACGAGAATATTTACAAAAATAAGTTAAAATTACCCAAATTAACTACTACTACTAACTAACCTGAACTAACCTCAACTATCCATGGTAAACGTAGGATGAAATTTTAACCGTGAAACTGAATACTCCAATGGCAAATTGCAGCTGAACATCACTTGAATATATACATTATTTCAAGAAAGTGGAATAGGTTTTTGGAGACAGTTGATAGAACAAGGAGCACTGCTGTCACTAGACAAGAACGTAATTTATTAAGAAATGTCATTCAAAATCTGAATTTTACTGCTCGGCGGCATGCAAATCAACTGCGCTAATATATTAATAGGCCTATTTCAACACAAAGAGTTAGAAATCGCGCAAAAGAAATGAGACTCAGATCTAGATGACCAGCTTGAGTATCAGAGTTCATAAGGTCATACCATACAAATTATCTCACCATTTGTCGCGGACAACACTGGACTGAAAATGAATGGCAAAGACTATTTCTCCCCATATGCGTTTGATTTCTGCATATGTAATTTTGGTGGACGAATTCAAGTTTAAAGGAACCGGGTCAAAAATTTTAACACAACATGGTTCAGGTTAGTTCAGGTTAGCACTGAACGCGGCTTCGCCGTCCTCCCGCCGGGTGTCGTATATATGTGTTGATGCGGCTTTCACGGATTACTCCGTGTGAGATGCAATAGCAATGCTAATATCCACAATGGTTATATCAGTGCTGCATGTTCCTTCCGATTTGCCCTTTGCACAAACAGGTGCATGTAGGTACTCTGATGAGTCCAGTGAGAGACGAAACATGTACCTTTGCCGTATCACTGTAGCGGGGAGGGTAAGTTTTAACTTTCTTCTCGATGTTGTGGTACAGGTAGGTCATCATCTCGTTGGTGGTAGAATAGGATAAATTGTTTGTTGTAACATTTTATTCAATTTGTGCAATCTCCAACACGGAAAGGATATGATGGAGTGAAGTTTGGGCTCACTGTTCGCATTTTACTTCATTCACACACGGAGTTGTATAAAGTTGTACATTTGCTGAATGTGATTTCAGCACTACAACAACATATATATATATATATATATATATATATATATATATATATATATATATATATATATATATATCCTTAAAGCTTCAAAATATTTAAAATATTGTGAAAATAAATGGTAATTGAAATAAGAACAAATATTTCGTTTTTCTCAACTATGACTTTCGCTTCACACTATTTGTGGGCTTTACAATTTCGCCTGTAGTCTCGATTTTGTTGACACAACACCGCACTTTATTATGTGTTACCATCAATAGAGTTTAACTCAAAGTTTATTTGTCAACCAAATTGAAATCCAAATCCATATAAAGCAAAAATATTACACACATACGGAAAAAAAACTTAAAATATATCTTACGTAAAGTGGATGAGAAAAAAATAAGATGAATAGAGCATACTTAGTGGGCTGAAAATTTATTAGATTAAGAAAATTCATTATATTTCCTGTCAATTTGTTTCCATATTTAGATAAATTTAAATACGACCTTATTATTATTAAATCAATATGCCCCATATTGTTTTTTGACAATTTGGATTTCTCAGCGTAATTTCATAATTTCTAAATTTTCTGAAAATATGAAACAGTACCTACCGGTATCCAGCATTTACTTACCTGGAGCTAGCACGTAAGCATGCACTACCGTGGGTAGTTGGAGAGAGAAAGAGAAAAAAATTACATCCTTAAATGCTATTTCTCTGTAACCGTACGTAATTGGCTGTTGTTACTACACTAAACCTCTCTCCCTTGAACTACTTAAAGTTAAACACGTCTGCATGTTAACTACATTAGTAGAAGTTTGATAATTGGGATTGTTAACATAATAATGCTTAATATATTTGGAAAACATGTATTGCCAGATTCACTAAGAAGGTTTAAGACTTAAACCCGATCTAGTTGCCTTGGAAATGAGATTTTCGAGATGATCAGTTTTGTTTTCCTTATGATATTGTTTAAATTGTATTTTACAGGTTCAAAGGTTCAAAGCTTGACGTATTGTTACCTTCGTCAATTTAGATTCTCCACTGTCAATCTAGACCGGCTTTAAAGTTAAACCATGTTAGTGAATGAAGGGGTTAAGGTTTAGGATTTTTTTTTTTTATGAATCCAGGATGTATTTTTTATCTTTGAATCAGTAAGGTAGCGGAGAGATAATTATTAATACACTTTTGGAAAAAGAAATAAGTATATTAAAGCATAAAAAACATTAGATGACCATAGTAAATATAACGAAAACAACTAGGTTACAACGAAAAATTAATTTATAAGTTTCCTGAGATATTTGTGATTTTTACGGGCGCTATAATGAACTGGTTCCGAGAAAAAATACTATTTATAGGTGTACATTTTTTGTAAGATCTTGTAGAATAAAATGAACATTTAAATTAACATCCATAAAAAGTAAGGGATGATATCTATGGGGTTAAAACAACATGGTATAACCTCACTTCAACTAACAAGTAATTTCCACTTTATTTTGTAAATATATCTCAATTAGAATTTGAAATTTGCAAAAAATTTATTTGGGGGTGACTTACCCTCTTTTACTATTTAATTTTTTGAAACCCCAAAATTTGTCAACTTGAATTAATTATGGTATTCATGAAAAAAGTACTTTTAAATAATTTCATAAAATTCCCTAATTTTTAGAATGAAATTACGTACCCTCATAGATGGTTTAACGTTAAAAGAAATAAGACATGATATCTTTAGGGGTGAATGAATACACCATAATCCAACATCATTTGAAACAACAAATAAAATCCATTTTGTTTTGTAGAAATCTCTCAATTTAAACTTGAAATTTATAAAAAAACGTAATGGTTTATTTTTAGAAACCCTGAAACCCGTCAACTTAAGTTACTTATGGTATTTGTGAAAAAAATATTTTCAAACAATTCCATTAAATTTCGTAATTTTTAGAATTAAATTAAGTGCGTAAATATATGGTTTACTGTAATAAAAAATAAGGGATGAGATCCTTGGGGGTGAAAACACCACAGTTTAACATCATTTCGAATAACGAGTAACTTTTATCTTGTTTTGTAAAGATCTCTCACTTATAATCCGAGATGTTTTAAAAACACTGTTTTAGGGGGTGAACTTTAGTGGTAGTTTTCATCCCGTTATAATGAATATCTGAATCTAGAACAATTTTGCTGATAGTGAAGTTGAAGCTTTAGAATGCCATATTTTGGCATTTGATTTATTGGTGGATGGTATAGTTACTTCACTGACATTAAAATAACATGATATATATGTAAACGACTTGCCAAGGCGTAAACGGTCAAAATTACTGCGATGAATGACAAATTGTGGTAATAAAATAAAAGATTCAACGCCGATCGCGCAAAGGCTGTTTTTATCAAACGATATAGCGGCATGTGTTATTTTGAGATACATATAGTGGCAGTTGCTTTGCTCAAAGAGATAAGGGGCAATAGAGCCAAGTATATACTTGTGCATTTTAAGAACGAGCTAGTAAATAAAAGATGTACAGGGTGAGTCAACGATTGGATGAAGTAAGTTTGTGCCTTTTCGGTGAAATTTACAAAGAAACTATATTTATTGTTTGATACAGTTTAGTTTTAGGCAGATTTTAAAAATATTTAGGATCTACAGGGTGAGCCAAAAAACTAGGACAGCATAAAGTTGTATTTTTTTAAATAGAACATCCTATATACGAATCGTATTTTCGATTTAGCTTATAATTCTAAATCTTTTTTATTAAGGGTTTACTATAACAAAACTTTATAGTTTCTGAGATAATTAAGTTTAAAGAAAAAAAGTCACATTTTCAAGCATCAATTCAATCCTAAATAACGTTTTCAATTTTGTGACAAATATATTCAAATTTGGAATTTAGCAAGGCCAAGGACAAGTTAACATAATTTTTACCTAATATTTGCAATAAAAGCTACAGGCTCAAATTTGAACAAGTTTAAATGAATAAATATCTTTTTTTTTAAATGGTACACCCTGTATATTTTCATGTTGTTTAATAGAGTAATAAAAACCCTAAAAGTTTTGTTCAATATATCCTATACCTATTTATAATAATTTTTGAGATATTTCAGTTTTTCTTATTTTCCATACTTTTTTACAGAAATAGTCTTCATTATCATAGTAGCCATGGCAAAAACAATGTAAAAGAACATTTTTCTGTGTGTCAAATTTATAACCGCAATCGTTTCTTTTGGTTTTTATGAATTTTCCAAAGAATGAGTTAATAGATATGATTTATACAATAGGAGAGGCTCAAAAAAATTGCCTTCTTGCTCAAAAAATGTACAAAATGAAGGATCCTGATCGACGCCAGCCTAATACCCATACTTTTCAAAACTTAATGCAAAGATTTGATTCTTCTGGTACTGTTGCTTATCCAAAACGTAAAGTGGTCAACAAACCAGTAACTAATGAAAAAAAAAACTACAAGTATTGTTAAATGTTCAGGAAAATCCTTATATTGGTAGCCGTCAGTTAGCAGCATTATGTGAAACATCACAATCCACCGCTAATCGTACTACCAAGAAATATAGGTATCATCCATATCACATGAAATTACACCAAGAATTGCATGGACAGGATTTTAAATGTCGTGTAAACTTTTGTCGCACAATAAATGCGGAGATTCAATTAAATCCAAATTTATTATGCAAGGTAATGTTTAGTGATGAAGCTACTTTTAGAAGTAACGGTGCCGTAAATAGACGCAACATGCATTATTATGCCACAGAAAAACCATTTTGGATTAGAGAGGTGCAACATCAAAACCACTGGCCATTAAATGTTTGATGTGGTATTCATCATAATCGAATTATTGGACCCCACTAAATGGCCATAGTTACCTGAACTTTCTACAAGAAGAACTACCCCAACTGCTTCAAGGTCTCGATAGGGATGAGCTCGACAGTATGTGGTTCCAGCACGATGGTGCGCCTCCGCATTACCATCGTGAAGTTCGTGCGTTTTTGGACCAACGATATCCGCAAAAATGGATTGGACGTGGGGGTTTCATTGAGTAGCCACCAAGGTCTTGCGACATCACCCCATTAGATTTCTTCCTATGGGGTTATATTAAAAATAAAGTGTATGTTAATCCACCAACAACAGTGGAAGATATGCGAAACAGGATTAGGGATACCTGTAGAACAATAACGCCACTAATTTTGTCCAGGGTCCGAGAAAATCTGCAAAAAAGACTAAATTTGTGCATTGTACAAGAGGGTCGTTTATTCGAATACTTATTAAAAAGAAATAATTAATCTCAGTATTTAATAGGTAATTTTTTTGTTTCAATTTAGTATAAAAATAAATATGTATTTGCCTTGTCGTTATTGTTGTGTTAATTTTTTCACATTATGTTTAATTAAACTATTGTTGTTGTAATATAACGAATAATGTATTTCGTCATATTTAACCACATTTTGCTTGTTTCTGTAGTTTCTTTTTATTATTTTACATGGCTACTATGATAATGAAGACTACTTCTGTAAAAAAGTATGGAAAATAAGAAACACTGAAATATTTCAAAAACTATTATAAATAGGTATAGGATATATTGAACAAAACTTTTAGGGTTTTTATTACTCTATTAAACAATATGTAAATATACAGGGTGTACCATTTAAAAAAAAAGATATTTATTCATTTAAACTTGTTCAAATTTGAGCCGATGTGTTCAACACCCTGTAGCTTTTATTGCAAATATGAGGTAAAAATTATGTTAACTTGTCCTTGGTCTTGCTAAATTCCAAATTTGAATATATTTGTCACAAAATTGAAAACGTTATTTAGGATTGAATTGATGCTTGAAAATGTGACTTTTTTTCTTTAAACTTAATTATCTCAGAAACTATAAAGTTTTGTTATAGTAAACCCTTAATAAAAAAGATTTAAAATTATAAGCTAAATCGAAAATACGATTCGTATATAGGGTGTTCTATTTAAAAAAATACAACTTTATGCTGTCCTAGTGTTTTGGCTCACCCTGTAGAGTCCTAAATATTTTTAAAATCTGCCTAAAAATAAACTGTATCAAACAATAAATATAGTTTCTTTGTTAATTTTACCGAAAAAGCACAAACATACTTCATCCAATCGTTGACTCACCCTGTACGTATTGTTAGTTACGGATCCGCGAATAAAGAAATTTCCGGCAACAATACAGGAAGTGATTACAAATTTTCATTCCGCGAGTAACGGAACCGTGAATAAGGATCTTTGACTATACATAATGCAATGACAGCTTTAATTTTATATCGTGCGGAGAAAATTATCGAATAATACATTCATAGCTAAAAATAATTTTATATTAGCATCGTAAACTGATGTATCTACTAATGTTTTTCATCTAGTAGGCAGAAATATTCACTTGTTTTAAAAATTTTGGTGGCCTATCTCGCATTTTATGTCTTATATAATTTGAAAATTGAAGTGAATTAATTTATTTGTGTATAAATAAGTGTCTGATAATGTTTATATTCTTCTCTATTTAAAATAATAATGTGTCATTAGCTAAACATTATAATGGAGATGAAACGGCACAAACCGACAAAAATTAAAATTTTTGTTTTATTCAGTAGGCAATTATTTCCTTTGCCTTTGTCGTTAATTTCCCTACATAAAGGTTTGTTTGGTAGCATATACGAATATAATTTGAATTCAAAAAATGCTAAAAGCAAAATTAAATTAGATGGTCTAATTTCCAAGGTAACCAAATCAGGTTAAAAAGTCAGACCTTTATTAGTGAGTTTGACTGTTAAGATTTAACTTGGAAGTTTATGTGAAATCAGTGTTTTACTTAATTCACAACTATATAAGTACATTTAATTCCTATTTTTATAACTAATGTTTTATCAATTTAAGAATTATGATTTACAAGCCAAACGGCTTCGCACTCCCTCTAGGGAATATTGACTCATACCAGGTATACAAAGAGACTAAAAGTATGAAGCTCTATGGGAACTCTTTCCATGTTATCAGATCTTAGGTGACGTGGTCTGCTATATTTCCCATAAAGTTTCGGACGGTTGGCGCGGTTGCAAGGAGAAGTGCTTTTTGCATCGGCTTATACAGGTGTTCACTAAGGACCAGTCCCTTGATGTTCTGCACAAGGTTCCTTGGTATCACTCCAGTTGTTGATAAAATTATGGAAATCATTTGATATATATTCATTGCCCATTGTTTTCGGATTTGCACTTCCAGATCTCTGTATTCGGCGATCTTCTTGTTGCATTTTGACCTTGCGTTGTTGCTGTTAGGTACAGCAATGTCGATTAGTGTCGTTCACCTAGAAAATCTGTTAGTATAATGTCTGGTCTATTATGAGCAACTGTCTCATCTGTCATAACCGTTCGGTCTCAATATAATTTCAACTGATTGTTCTTAAGAACAGACTCTGAATTGTATTTGTAATAAGCCACTTTTCCTACCTGCAATAGGTTTAACTTATCTGCTAACTCTTGGTGGAGTATCTTAGCGGTTGAGTCGGGTCTTTCCTTATACTCGGTTTCGGCAAACGCTTGGCATCCTTCAGTTTTGTGCTGGATTGTCTCCGATGTTCGACAGCTATATCTGCATTGGTCATTTTCTATTGAGGGATCTTTAATGATGAACTTCCAATAGTTCTCGGAGTAACCTGGTCTTGGGTAGCTAACAAGAAACCCTCCATTTCCGGAAACATCTGTCCTGAAATCAACCAGTAGTTCGAGGCTGAGTTGTCGACATTGTCCTGATTGACCTCAGCTGTGCAAAATGTTTAAATAATTGGCAAAGGAGAAAGGATTTGTAAATTTTTTCTTTATTAAAAAAGGATGGAGGAAATATAAAACGTGGATATTAAAAATTTTTCTGGAGATTTAAAAGGTATTTATTTATTATGTAAGATATAGAAATTTTTGACTTGCCTGAAGAGAATTTGATAAAATAAATTTATACTAACCTTATTATGAATAGTAATAGTTAATAATAAAATAAATATTTAATTTACACTGCATCAAGCTCACTTTTGATAATAACAGCACACACTAAATTATTTTTAAATTGTTTAAAATAAAATCTCATATTTTAAGACGCTAATCATTTGTAACCTTTTAGACATTTATGCAATATTGCCAGATTTCATAATTCTAAATTCCATAAAAGAATACAGTGCATATTGAATAATATTTATAATTTAATTAAGATTATATGAGGTGATTTATAAATTTTACATAAAAAACTGCACCACTGACCGTATTTTTCTAAATAAAGTTTGCATTTGTGTTTTTGAATTATTGGTAAACTCCAAGATAAATATCTATGTTGCTTATACAAAATTTGTCGAGAAGAATTAGGGTAAAACTTTAAAAAAGAAAAAAAAATTGGTACCATCGAAATTATTTCTTTGACAGTACCCTCAATGGTGCGAGATATTTTGAGTTTCTTCAAAATGACTTCATTCTTGAGATATTAACTTTGTAATCAGGTCCACAAGAAACCGATATTTTCCAGCGTGACCTTTTTTTACAACAAGATGGAGCGCCACCCGACTGCACTGCCCCTATCCATGCTTATTTAGATGAGGTTTTTTCAAATCGTTGAATAGGCAGAGGAGGGGCAATTGAGTGGCCAGCCAGATCATCTAATTTGACCCCTCTTGAATATTGCTTGTGTTGATACTTAAAATAAAGTATACTTGATTCAGCCCGATAATTAAGAGGTTCTAAAAGTTCGAATATGTCAAAAAGTACGAAACATAACCGCAGATGTCATCGGCAATGTTCAAAAAGAATTTATTTATCTACTTGACTATTATCAGTTTGTTAACAGAGCTTAGTTTCATCATTGAATACATATAATTTCTGTTCATTGAAGAGCGATGTTTTGTATAACTACACACCTCAATAATTTAATATAACTATATATATATATATATATATATATATATATATATATATATATATATATATATATATATATATATATGTTTATGCGGCTTTCATGGATTCCTCCGTGTGAGATGCAATAGCAGTGGATATATCCACATTATGCCGTTGTAGTGCTGAAATCACATTCAGCAAACGTACAACTATATGCAACTCCGTATATGAATGAAGTAAAATGAGAACAGTGTTGCATACTTCCTTCCGATCTGTCCTTTGCATAAACAGGTGCATGTCGGTACCCCGATGAGTCTAGTAGAGACGAAACATGTATCTCTGTCGTATCACTGTAGCGGGGAGGGTAAGTTTTGACTTTATTTTCGATATGGTGGTACAAGTACGCCATCATCTAGTTCGTGGTGGAATAGGATAAATTGTGTTGTGTAGCAATTTATTCTTACTGTGCAACCTCTAACCCAGAAGGTATATGATGGAAGTTTGCGTTTACTGTTCGCATTTTATTTTATATATATATATATATATATATATATATATATATATATATATATATATATATATATATATATATATATATTTACGAAAATTTCCGATTTAGTATTGACCCAAAACTCCCTAAATAAAATAATCTGAATAACACAGCATACAGTGCTAAAACTACATTTCTTCGATTGCGGGGAAACTCAGACATTAAACGGAACGGTGGCGGCTGTTTGACGCGGTGCTTCTCCGAATTTAGAATGCGACGTCACCACTACCACTACAAAAAAAGCGGAAAGGCAGCGGTGTAATTAAGGACAATACGGGTTGGTCTTTTTCCGATTGAGTTTAGCTTTCGGGGGTCATGAGATTGTTCCCAATAAAGAACATGCACGAGTCTTACATTACTTAAATAGAAATTATAATGACCGTCGATAAAAAGGCTGGGTTAGTGGCGCGTACGAATACATTCACGGGAGAGGTAAATAATTCGGGATTCGGAGACTAAATCTTCTTTAGTAAGGGTCTTGTCAATAAATCAAAGCGATCGTACGTTTTGTTTAGGAAGAGCTACGAGTCGAGTATAATGCTCGGCAGAGCTAAACAATAAAAGATTTCTTGCTAGTCCTGAAGGGTTTGGTAATCCCGAAAAATGCGTCCTGACTTAAACGTAGTTATCAGAACGTGACCAAGTGGAGGAAACCTGATATTGACATTGCGACTAATGGTCAACTTCGTGTTGGCTATAAAGTTATGAATACCGGTCTTGACAAATAAATCCCGAACGCGACAGTGGAGAGTAAAATAATCCTGAACTTGACTTGCGGGAAACAGTACTGAAAAAAATAGTGAATAAAAAGTTAACTAAGAGTCAAGGACGAGTGTTACTTGATAACCTTTTCCTAATTGGCTCATTTCTTAGTGTTTGATAAAATAAAATTTAATTAATCTCCGTTAACTCTGAGCTTCATTCATTCCCCTTCTATCCCGGTGAGCGAGAAGAAAGGTGAGGCGGCTAGAGTCTTTATTCTAGTCGGGAGGTTTTGGCGGGACTTTACCAACAACCCCTGATTTGTGTTAAAACATAGGTTTTACACAAATAATTGATATTGCAAAAAATTCTTAAAATAAATTAATGTCGACGGAAACGACCTTCAACGTTTCCTGAACGATAAAATTATTCTAATAATTCCAGTAAATAGGTCCATATTCTCGGAGATGGGTACAAAAATACCGTATAGTGGCAACGTACAGTGACCTCTCGTTAGAATCGAAAAATAATTAAAATTGCGAAAGGTGGTTGAAAGAGACCCTTTGGAAAAAGTATCTAAAGTTCAGGAAATAAAATTTAAAGAAAAAAAAACACTCATCATTTATATCATCATGAAATTTAAAATGAAAGGTGCTATTTAAATATAACAAGGTGATCCCAGAATTCCATATTTTCCACTTGCTACGATAAAGAAAAGAACGAACATTTTTATTATTTGTGTTGTTAACTTTTAAAGCGTGGGTGCTACAATATTTCTCAGAATAAAAAAAAAATCCTTTCTTGTTATGGAGTTGCTTTCTTTTCAATAAATTTTATCAATTTAATTGCCACGTGCTAGTTATTGTTTGATGTAATGTTTATAATTAATCGAGAGTACCTACTTTCCTTTGTCAAATTTGGGCATATCTAAAAATTTAAATTTCAACATTGAGTCTTCATTTCATGATAAAATATGTATTTCTTTCGTAATTTAATTCCTTAAAAGGTTTTGCATTTACAGGAAGTAAAGAAACAAACTCTCTTTGTCTCTTCCTCCTGCCTTCATTCGTGGCGCTGATACTTAGTCTCTGTCTCTGTTTATTGCCTTTGTTCATGGCACAGATACTTTACATGTAAATTAGTTCACTTTCTCTGACAGTTAACTAAAAGTTGTTTCAGATGGTATGAGGGTATATCAACAAAACATATATGTTTTCTGTCAGTGTTTCCTTCAACTATACAGGGTGTAACATAGCGGTTCGGAATAAATTAAACAGTGGATTTCTTATTAAGAATTAAAATTTTTTCTTGTATATGTAGTTTTGCTCTACAAATATTCGTTTCTAAGCTACAAGGTGTTAAAAAATTAAAAAAAAAATCTTTTGGTTTAATCACTTTCGAACTCTAGAAAATAATGGAACAAAATTTTATCCAGAGCTTAATTTGATAATGTCCTAGTAACAGTAAAACAATTGAATTCGTAGTTTCCTCAGTGGCGTGCGTACGGATATTACCGTAGGATTTAAAAAACAATGTGGTACGCCTCTGGTATTTTTTTTTGATCCTTATTTAAACAAAATTTTCTTCTTGCGCTTTCTTTGTAGCTTTCGTCATTTTTCCGTAATTAAGCCTTTTCTAAATACCAATTTTTCCATTGCATATACAGAAAATTATAGAAAACATTCCATCCAGTATGCTATGACCATGATGTTTATTTTTGTTTTCAGACAAAACGTCATTGTCAGTTAGAACAAGTTTTTATTATGCGTTTTTAATTTGGTGAATTGATAAAAATGGACTACTTATTTGAAGAATTAGCAGATATGCATTTTATTTGTGACCTTGCACACGTGAATACAGAATTTCAAGAATTCGCGCTCGAAAAATTGGCTCCTTAAGGCCTAGTACCTCCAGCGGAAGACCTCAAAATGTAAGGACAGTACAGCTCGAGGAACGAATACTTCAGATGGTCGAGGCAAATCCTGATTCTAGAACAAGAACAACTGAAAAATGGAGAGAGTAATAGCCGTATGACTGTCCATCGAATACTCCACGAATATCTTATACCCATACAATCTGCAAAGGGTGCAGTCACAACATTATTGTGAGGTTTCCGCCAAATTATTGGCACTCCAAACTTCATAGACTTGTGAGTATCCAGCTATTCTGATAAGGTTCTTAAGCAAGTATAGCAGCGAATTTTTTGAGTTCGAGCTTTGTTTTGATTGCAAACTTTGCACTCAAAATATAACAGCCTCTATACAATACAAATAACGTATACAATTAAAAAGTCTATCCCAAATTAAAATTAAAGCGTTCAAAACAATGTATACAATAAAACTATTAAAACAATCAACTTTTACATTAACAACTTAAAAGATACAAGTCAGGTTATGCCACTTACAGTCATAGCATAATAAGGCAATAAAAATTGTTCAAAAATTAAAAAATATATACAAGCATGTGTGAGCCTGAGTAGAAATTCTCTGTATGAGTTCTTTAATTTCTTGTTTATTACATTTCATATTAATAATTCATTAGCAAAAAAAAAGAAGGGCAAAAAGGAAGGACAGTGAGAGTTTATTAATCTACAGGGTTACTGTTATCGGCTATTCTGTGATATATTTGGATTCAGTGGCGTGAAATGATTTTCATTTTTGTGAAAAAGCAATAAAATATACAAACATTGACGTAGTTAAAATTTGTTGGAATGTGCTAACTATTAATATATTTAGAATGAAATGACTGAAACTGAAAAAGATGCTCAAAATTATTATAAGATTGCACCCCACGCAGTCACAGCTCTCTGACGTTTAAATGCCTTAATGATTTTAAGGAGAAAGTTTGAAAATGGGGTTGCGGTCATTTACGTTGTTCATTCTTATAGTTAGGCAATGGTCGGGGTTTCTTCTTATCTCCCTGCATATCTCAAGATCCTCTCTGTAATCCAAGGTTTGAGAGTTATTACCCCTGGAGTGGTATAAAATTTTACTATTATGAGTTGGAGAGAAACGGTGTTTGATAAAACTAATATGGTCACCAAATACAGAGGCCTGAGATTTGTTAATATGTTCTCTAATTCGGACTGCTAATGGTCTAATAGTTTTCCCTATATACGTTGAAGGGCAGTCTGGGCAAGAAAGTTGATAGACTCCACTTTTTTGAATATAAGATATCAATTGTTTGTTATTGACCAGATGGGAACTGAGTTGATTTACACTCTTAAATGACATCTTCACTTTTTGAGTGTAGTTTGTTAGTAGTGTCCGTGCTATTTTATTAGAGAAGTGACCTAAGTACAAGAGTGAGAAAAATTTTTTTCCCAGCTGACTTTGATTGTAAGGAGTCGAGCTTTAAGCTTCATTGGATTCCTTCTTGTTTTTAATTTTATATATATATATATATATATATATATATATATATATATATATATATATATATATATATTTGTCGATGATTGTATGCTCATACTCATTGTTTACGGCAATTTGTTTAGAATATTGTTGTAATCCTCCGCTGACAGGGGAATGTTGAGCAATCTGTTAACATAGCAGTTTATTGAGACCATTTTATGTTGTAAAGGGTGGTTAGAATAGAAGGAATTATATGGTCTGTTTGGGTAGGTTTTCGAAAAAATTTTTAAATACTAAGAGAATTATTGTTTTTTTTTTGATTGTTAAATCTAAGAAATTAAGTTTGTTTTCATTTCTAATGTAAATTTTAGAGCAGGATGCAGAGAATTAAGACTATTTAGAACATCAATAGCCCTTTGTTCATTGCCCAGAATAATTGTAAATAAATATAATGTTAATTATCTTGCTCTCAGAAATCAATCTCGGAATTAATGCATTTTCCAAATTATCCAGGAAGATGTCTACTAAAAGAGGAGATAGAGGATTCCTCATTGCCAACCCTGAAGGTTGTTCGTGGTGTTTGTTATTGAAAGCAAAAAAGTCTTGAGATAACCAGAACTTAAGAAGGGTCCTTATCCTAAGTTTGTCATCACTAGAGATGCTGTTCGCTGTCAACAGATTTGATATGATCGGAAGAGTTTCCATCCTCGGAATCGACGTCAACAGATTGTACACATCGAAGGAAACAAGCAAAGAGTCGTCTAGCATGGTTACAGAGTTCAGTCTTTTGGCCAAATCTATGGAGTTCTTGAGGCAAAACTTAGGCTTATCTTTGATAAGCTAAATAGCGTTTAAAAAAGAAGACAGTTTCGAAACGGGAGTAGTGATAAAACTTACAACAGGTCTAATGGACACTGCAACCCCATTTTCAAATTTTTTCCTTAAAATTATTAAAGCATTTAAACTTTTGCGTGGGGTGCAATCTTATACTAATTTTGATCACCTTTTTCAGTTTAAGACATTCCATTCTAAATATATTAATAGTCAACAGATTCCAACAAAAACTATGCCAATGTCCTGTATTTTATCGCTTTTTCACAAAAATGAAAATTATTTCACGGCACTGAACCCAAGTGTTCGAAATATATCACAGAATAGCCGATAACAGTAACCCTGTAGATTAATAAATTTTTACTGCCCTTCCTTTTTGCTCTTTTTCTCATTGCTAATAAAGTATTGATATGAAATGTAATAAACGAAAAGTTAAAGAACTCATACAGAGAATTTCTACTCAGGCTCACACATACTTGTATATATTTTTTAATTTTTGGACAATTTTTATTGCCTTATTATGCTATGACTGTGCGTGGCATAACCTTACTTGTATCTTTTAAGTTGTTTATGTAAAAGTTGATTGTTTTAATAGTGTTAATGTATCCATTGTTCTGAACGTTTTAATTTTAATTTGGGATAGACTTTTTAATTGTATCCCTGATTTGCACTATGTAGAGGCTGCGATGGCGTTGGAAACAATTCTCCAAACGGCAAGGTTGGAGTGTGAAAGCTTATTTGCTGACCATATTCTCTTGTTTCTAGGGTCTGAGCCCTGAGGATGGTCTAAGTGAGAGTGAAAGCGCTTGGCCGATAATTTAAAATATACACTGAAATACACAATCTCGCCTTTTCTTTCGTTGAGCTTTTAGTGTCACTTGGCCATATATATAAGAGTTCAGTTTGTTTACACAGGATCGCGATGATATTGTTTACATTCAGCGAAAATAATAGCACTCCTACAACGCTATCACTACAACTCTTCGCTCGTATATTTAGTACTGATCCTTCGACGATCAGTCGGCTGCTTATATACCCGTTTCGTACATCTGGTGTTTCTTAGAAACATCGGGTATCGATGACATAATTCCTGTATAAAGGGGCATTTCGAGTAGTAGTTGACCCTTCGACGACTACCTGGTTTGGTGAAATTTGGAATTACATGGGTTTTTATGGGTATCTTCATTACCCCTAAGGGGTTAAGACTTTGTAAATGAGTTCATTTCTAGATGCCCTTCATGCGGAGTTGCTAGATTGTGTACAATTTCCTCAAATTTAGAAAAAACGCAGATTTGGCAGCGTCGCATCTTGGTATGTTATAACAACTTATAAATTACATAGGTACATCCTCATACCAGCTTGGCAATCAATCAAAATATGTTGTTGATATTCTCTAGATTTTGCTTTACAGGTCAGTGTAAGAGTTACATACGCAGAAATTATGCCATAGAAACGGCAACGGTAAAACCGAAAATCTGGTTGGAAGGGCAATGATCAAGAACTTAATAATTTTCTGAAACATCTAAATACCATTCGACCTACAATTAAGTTTACCATGGAAAAAGAGGTAAATGATTAATTGCCCTTCCTAGATGTCATGGTGAACCGTTCAAATGAAAGTATTAAAATTTCAATATACAAACCAGCACCTACTGGACAGTATCTTAATCATAGTTCTAATCGTTCTATTGTAACGCAACCTTTATAATCGCGCTATACTATATGCAATAATGCCGATTGCAATTAAATCTGATTTACAATAGAATAATTATTCTTTAAAACTAATTGACGATGTTATAAATAACTTTAGAACGACGAACACTGGACAACAAGCAACACATTCCTTCTTCACAATTTCGTACATTAAGGAAACTTAGAAGAAAATAAGATGAATTGCCAGTAGTTATATCATAAAAATAGCCTTTAAATAAGTAAATATTCTTAGAGCTCATTTAACAAAAACAAAACCAAAAACTACCGGTAAGAAATAATGCGGTTACAAAGTTCCATGTGAGTATGGTGATATGTATATTGGAGAAACCAAACCACCACTAGAAGTTAGAATTAAGGAACACAAAACTCATACACAATAAAATTTTTATAAAAAAATTGAACCGACTTCTAAAAGTGCGCTAAAAAGTGAAAAATAACAGGAGATTTTTATATGAAATTGAAATTTTTGAAGTTGGCGCCAAACTAATATCTAACAAAATGTGATCTGCGTAAACAGATTAAAAATACTTTATTTGCAATTATATAGTAGCAGTTATTTATTTCATTTGGAAATAATTTGACGTCGACTTCAAAAATTTCAATTTCATATAAAAATTTCTAGTTATTTTTCAATTTTTAGCGCACTTTTAGAAGTCGGTTCAATTTTTTTATAAAAATTTTATGTTCCGATTTTTAGTTTTGAATTCATTATGATATTCATAAATTATTTGAACTAAGTACCAATCAATATTAGTGTAGCTTGCCATGACTCCAAGGTGGCAAAAAAGTATCCATTTTATCCAGAATTGTAAATCACCCTAAAATGAATCACTAAAAATTCTTTGACTTAGAGTTCTCCAAATACCAATGACATTGTGTCAAATATCTAGTCTGTCATAGTAAATCCACCATCTTAAATTTCAATATCGATATTTAAAGAATTTGAGACGTAAGTTTCTTAGCCCGATATATTTTATATTGCATATTGAGTTTGAATACGCCACAATAACCCCGCAATATCAATTTTAGATAAAACCGGAAAATGTCAAATTTTTAGTTCTTCATATTGTATCTTATCAACCTAATAGTTGTAAAAAATTAACTTCATATTCGTAGTACACCGCCCCCCAACCCCTAATACCAAATCTGAAAAAATGCGAATAAGGCAAAATTTTCAACCCAGCATTTTGGATCCATCATATTGAATTTCAAAAAAATAATTTTAACGTCTTAATTTAATCTAAATCTAAATCCTTCAAAGCCCCCTAGTACCAATTTTAGATGAAATCCAGAAATTTTAAATTTACAGATCGTCATATTGCCTCTGATATATTAGATTTTCTTAAAATAATTTTATATTCGCTATTAATAAATAGCGAATATAAAATTATTTTAAGAAAATCTAACATATCAGAGGCAATATGACGATCTGTAAATTTAAAATTTCTGGATATATCCTCAAAAACTATTCAGTTCCACATTTGAACAAATTCGAAAAATGTAAAATTTTTAGTCAGCTATATTTTCATTCGCCACATTGAATTCTGAAAAAATACTATTAAATTCATAATTTACACCCTCAAGAACCCTCTATATCAGTTTTGGAGAAAGTCGAAAAATGTAAAATTTTTAAATCCAGTTCTTCAAAAAATATCTTAAATTCGTAATTAACACTAACAAAAATCCTCCATTACTAACTTTAGACAAAATCTTTAATCCGCCATATTTAATTTTTTTAAAAATAATATCAGATGCGTAATGTGCTATCCCAAAAACTCCTCCAAATCAATTTTGAAAAAGATCGGACAAAATTAATTTTTAATCCATCATTTTGAATTCGTCATGTGCGATCCCGAAACCTCCCCCGTATGAATTTTAGAAAAAATCGGAAAAAATTAATTTTTTGTCCACTGTATTGGATCCGCCATATTGAATTTTTTAAAAATATTTTGAATTCGTTATGTGCAAGCTTGAAAACTCCCCCGTACCAATTTTGGAGAAAGTCGGAGAAAATTGATTTTTTCGTCCGCCATACTGAATTCTTTAAAAATTATTTCAGATTCGTTATGTGCGATCCCGAAAACTCCCCCCTACCATTTTTGGAGAGAATCGGACAAAATAAAATTTTTGTAAACCATATTGGATCCGTCATATTGAATTTTTTAAAAATAATTTCAGATTCATTATGTGAGACCCCGAAAACTGTCCTATACCAATTTTGGAGAAAATCGGACAAAAGTGATTTTTTCGTCCGCCATATTGGATCCGCCATATTGAATTATTTAAAAATAATTTTAGATTCGTCATGTGCGACCTCGAAAACTCCCCCATACCAATTTTGGAAAAAATTGGACAAAATTAAATTTTTTTGTCCGCCATATTGGATCCGCCATTTTGAATTTTTTAGAAATAATTTCAGATTTGTTGGGTACAACCCCGAAAATTCATCCATACCAATTTTGGAGAAAATCGGACAAAATTAATTTTTTTGGCCGCCATATTGTAAGCGCTATCTTGGATTTTACTGCACCAATTTCATCTAAAACGATATGGCACCACCGCAGCAACTTCCTTTATATAACGTAAAAAATTTCATTCAAATCGGTGCAGCCGTTCCGGAGTAATCGGTGTACATACATAAAAAAAATATATACGCGACGAATTGAGAACCTCCGTCTTTTAGAAGTCGGTTAAAAAGGAGAAACGTCGAGATCAGGTATTGCAAAACACGCCTGGGATAAACAACATCATATGAAATGGTGTGAGGCTGCGGCAATATATATGGAATCCAACATGAAAAAAAGAAAATTTATAGAAGCAGCTTACATTAAAAACAATAATAGAATCTCCAGTAAACCGAGCGTTGAGATACCTAATCTTTGGCAACCACTACTTTGTAACATCAAATCATTGAGTGTGTACAATAAAGCGAAACTTAGCGCTTCAAAGGACACAGTCCCTATATAAGCTCGTAGTCTTAAGACAAAATATTCAGTTTATACTTGATAACGATTAGAAATACAACCTAATCGAAACGTCGTAAAAATAAATAATAAAAATAAAAACAATGCAAGTCCGATAACAACATTTTAAAATATTTTTAAGTTTAGAAATAGTCTGCTTGGACTTCCTGGTGGGCCGTTTCCATAAAGAACTGACGCTTCCTGTTGAATGTATCGTTTTATCTTAATCCAATTAATTAAAAAACTTTTTGATAAACAAGTTTTAAGAGAATTAAGAGTTTCTGTCCTTAATATTTTCAAATTGTTATGTTAACGATAAATCACTAGGCGGAATGCGTAGGAGAATAATCGCCTTTAAAACAAGAGAAAATGAAGAGGATTAAAATAACAATTGAAAAGGTTAAAAGAAAAGATCAATAGAAGTTTTTTCTTTTAATCTCTTAAACAAACAAATAAAGTATATAAATATAATGGATTACAAAAACATTTCTTTATTTGTTTTGGAAACATTTCAACCTTCTTAAATTAATAGGTATATTTTTGGAAAAATTAAATTACATTCTATGTTTTTCATCTTCAATGTGTCCCACCGGGAGACAATTCAATCTATATATAGAACACTATATAGAAGAACATTTTAAAAATTTGTCAGAATACTAATGTTAACGGGGGCAACTTGGCTAAAATATTTTCAAGATGGTGGCAATTCCTGTTATAAAGGAAGTAGGTGTCAACTTGCTTATTTTAAATAGGATATCCAATATATTATTACATTTTTGGATTCTTCACAAGATTCTAGGCATATTATGTTCTATACCTAAGTCTAAGCGTTTTTGACGCATTTAAGTTTATATGTCAAAAATGACGTTTGCAGACCTTAAAATAATTATTAATTTTTCCTATATGAAATTCCTTTTTATTTAATTTGGTTTGAATTTATTATTGGAAAGGGCTTATTTTATTATATTTTTATAATATTTTGATAACCAATAGTAGAAGTTGTCCAAAAATAAGATTAAAAATTAAATTAAAGAGTAGTCAAAATTTAATTTTTTTCAAATAGAGATTCCTGAATTTTCTAATTTTACCCTATTTAGGGTTAAAAATAAGGGTAAGTTTGTATAAGGTTGTCTATGCCGAAAATTTTTAGTTTTCTAAAATTACCAATTTATTTTTTTATATGGCGATTTTGCTGCAGATTTAAAGTTGTTACAATTTTAATTAGCTATGTAAAAAATGCTAGTTGGCAATGTAAAAATGCTATACGGCTTTGAAGTTTTCTTATTAGTTGATCATGACGGCGAGGCGTGGCGAAAATAAAACAATAAAACCATACAGAATTGTCATTATTTCCTGCCATTTGACATTCACTAACATTCATTAATAATAATCATGCCGGGGCGATTAACTGACACGCATGAAAATTATTTAAACTTATTTATTATAAATGGAGAACGTGATAAAGTTATTTCAAGGACATGCGATACATTCGCGATCGGATATCCGCAGAAACACAAACAAACACCACCAACTGTTAAAAAGATTGTAGAAAACTTCAAGAACTTTGGATTCATAAAAGCAACAAGAAATAGAAATAAACTAGTTGTTAATAATGCAAATATTGAAACTACAATTTTATTATATTTTGCTGCATATCCGACAATATCTACAAGGCAAGTAGCATTAGAGTCTGGATTATCTCAAACATAAGTTTTAAGGATTTTATGGAAGCACAATTTTCATCCCTATGTATATTCCATAGTACAACGTTAAAAGGCACTGATTTGGCACGAACAGTAGAGTTCCGTCAATTTATTTTACTTCGGTCATATAATAAATGCTGGTTTTTTGGATGGTATTATTTGGTCGGACGAAGCCAAATTTACAAAAACTGGATTGTTTAATCGACGCAGTTCCCACTATTGGAACGACTCAAATCTACATCCATTTAGGGAATTAAGTCTTGGCAGTTTAACGTGCATTATTCTATAACAAATGACGGCGTCGTCGCCCTAGAATTCTACCAAGATGATCTGAATGGCAAGTTAGCCATTTTTGAAGACTTCCAAATACAAAATACGTTTTTCAACTTGGAAGTGAAGTATTTAGATAACTTGCCGCTGGCTGATCATAGAAATCTATTTTATCAACATGATGGGGCGCCTCCACATAATAGCTTTTAAGTTAACAATCATCTGCAAAACTTGTTTTATGATCAATGGATGGCCAAGAATGGGTCACATGTTTGGCCACCTCGCTCCCCCAACCTAACAGTACCTGATCTTTTTATTTGGGGGACAATCAAAAATAAAGTATACAACACCGCATTAACCACTATGGAATATTGCATGCACCACATCAGAATAGCAAATGAAGAACTTAATCCTCAGTCAATAAGAAGAGCTACCCATGAAGAGTTCCTGCTTAGGTGAGGAAAATTTATGGATGTTCAAGAGTGTCAATTTGAATATTTACTCATATAATTTTTTCAACTTTATTTTATTAACAACTGGTTTATTTTTATTTATTTTATAAATCCAACGTTCTTGAAGTTTTTTATAATTGGTTTGACAGTTCGTTATGTTTGTTTCTGCTTCTTCGGATATCGGATCGCGAATGTATCGTATATTCTTGAAGTAACTCTATCGCAGTCTCTATAAATAATAAATAAGTATAAATAATAAACTTAATGTAATAAGTTTTTATAATATTATTTTAATTCTTATGATTTCTTAATAATTCACATACATTATAAAATATAGATAATTTGGACATATTTAATACAAATCACCACTGTATTTTTATTATTTTTAATTTTGTCATAGAAACCGTTTTAGGCACATTCATACTAAAACGTAGTAAAAATACTTACAAAATACCCATTTTCAAAAATACAAAAAGTTAAACATATATAAAAAATAAATTCGTCCATATAATATTGAAATATTTTTGGGGCTATCGATCATTTTATTATTAATTAAAAACATTTTTAGGACTTTTGACGTTTCAATTTATTTATTTCTTAAATCATCTGCAGAATTACAATTAAACACTAAAAAGGGATTCAAATGTAATTAGCTTTTGTATGTTACAGTTAAAATTAGATCTACTGATTTTGATTTCTATTTTACTGATATCTTAATTTAATTTACTTTATTATATGGAAATCCGATAGCCCCAAAAAAATAAAATAAGCAAGTTAATTCTACACGCTTAAGAAAAAGACACAAATACAATAAAAAAATAATAAAAAACTTACGGTTAATTGGAATTAAATATACACAAAATTAAAGAGTGGGACACACTAAAATAAAAATATATAAAAAAATAAGAAAATATATAAACAAAATTAAACAATAAAATACAACAAAAATAAAAATTTAAATAATAAATTGTGTTTACACTGGTAAACAATACGTATCTAATTCCTAATCAAAGTCAGTGAAGCTATCTTCGCTCAAATTAATTATAATTGGTTCCTCTATCTCACCGATCATGAGATCGAATTTCCACATTTTGTCTTATTCTTTTATTATATGGATTTTTTCCAATTTTCCGCAGTAACTTTATTCAAAAAAAATCTTTCAAAAATTTAGTTAAATTACTAATTTCGTAAGTTGTATTATTTCTAGCAACTCTACCTTTTACTTGAGAGGGATATTTCCTTCTTCAACGAACAGTTTCCGGACGATCTATAAGAACAGATTTTCAATCTGGTTTTTCCCAGCAAAAATTGAGTTCTCAGAGCAATTTCCAGAGTTCAGTTATTTTAAATTCAGGTAAATCTCGATCTTCATTGATTATAGTTAGAATTTTGTCGACGGTTGGGATCTGCTTCTCATAATAAAATGTATGTACAACTTCTTTTATTGAAGTTTTTATCTCTTCTTCCGACGAGGTTTTTTCTCTGCCTGTGACCGAATGTGACTTGGGAGTATTAACAAATCCAGTCATTTTTTCCTCCTTCAGTATTCGGTACATTTTAGATTTTTCAACTCCTGTCAAACTGGAACACATCTCAACAGAGTTTTTAATATTATTATCTAGATATTGATATCTTAAGGCATCATAAACATTCATCGTAATAAGTTTTTCGTTGAGAAAAAAATGTTCTGGTTTAACGATTTTGGAATAAATATAGAAGTGGAAGCCATATCTTTTAGGTATCTCACTAATCTTAATAAAAACAAGCGCAAACAAAATAAATCACTGTAAGGTGTACTTTGCTCACTGACAAAAATTAAGTTGAACTATCAGAAATTTTATTGTTGTAGTAAATTTATAAAAGCTTATAACATTTAAACATAATTAAATATAATTAAATATAATTAGATTTACGGTAGTCCTCAGTTACCTGCGGCATTGGAACAGGTACGTTGGAGGTTTCGGTAACACTTTTATTATTCTCTCTAGTTCTTGAATAGAATATAGGAATGTGTAGGGTTGCGATCGCCCCCCCCCCCAAGAGCTTTAAGTTCAGGAAAATAAAACCGATTATGCTTTTTATATTAGGAATGTGTATCCTGTTGGCACTCCCCTCCCCCCGTTGACAATTTGTTTTTCTTACAATACCCCCCCCCCCCAGAAGCTTTGAGTTCTGAAAAATAGACCCGCTTCTACCTCTTATACTAAGAATGAGTATACTGCTGGCATCTCCCTCTGTCGACAACTTGTTTTTTCTTCTGATCGTCCCCCTCTCCAAGAGTTTCAAATTCAGAAAAATAGACCTGACCCTGCCTTTTACACTAAAACTGGGAATGTTGCTGGTGCCCTCCCTCCCCCCGTCGACAACTTGTTTTCGCTTGCCATGTGGTACTTTTGTGATATCACCGCCCCCCCCCCCCCCAAAAAAAAAAAAAAAGAGAGGCTGGATCCGCCCCTGGTTTAGGTACTATAAACCTTACTAAAATAGGCACTTATTTTGATCGGAGAATCCAAAAATGCAATAATATACAGGAAGTTCTATTTAAAAAACACAACTTTGATACCTTGAGGGCTCTTGGGATACCCTGTATAATATGAAAATAATTTCAAAAAGTAACTATATTGTGTGTGGCAGTGAATTACGCTGTATATTTTTTTAGTCACTCGTTTAAATCACTTCATCCTAGTTTATATATTTTTTGGTGATGTAATTTGGAGCATTACAAAAAATAATCAAGTTATAAGCTCGGTTATTAACAAATAAGCACTAAACAGATTATGGGGATAGAAAATTAAGTGACAGGGTTATAATTATATTTAAAATCTTCAAAGCAAAACATAATTAAACATTATTGGAACCGAAAACATAATTTACACGGAAAAAATTAGATTCCATAAGGAACAGAATAAGTTTAAAACGTTTAAAATTGTTAATTTATATATTAGTTTGATTGTTTCCTGAAGCAATTTTTATCTTATTGTAGAGAAGTCGGTAGTAGCTCAATCTCCATAAGAGTCTGGTGTACTGACTTTTAGAATCAGACATCCAGTCTACAAACACACATTCACAGTAAGTCACATACATAATTTTAGGATCTGTAGAGAAATCCGAGCTGAACCTATAGCATTGAACTTTATACTGTCAAATATTGATTTGTTCGACGGTGGCTCGACACAAAAATATTTTATTATTTGTAATCGAATTTTTTTTGTATTAGATCATTCAATAAAAATCAGCACGATGAGTTCATTTTTACTGAAAACAGAAGAAAATAATATTATGTATAGTGTTCTGTTTAGTGTGTTTATCACGAGTTTTTTTCTTATAACGTGCTTCACATTTTTTTGGCTTTACCTTTCAATATGATATATACAATTTTTTAGACCTTTTAATGTAGCAAAATCATTAAAAACCTTATCGCCTGAAACTTCATTAACTCTCTCTTTACATATGTGTATATTGGTTTTCCTTATTCATAAGTAGCTGATTAATTAAAGTAGACTGTAAGCCGGCGTCAGATGTTGCAAATCAAATTTCTCTCGGGCGATAACTAGTGACATGCTTCAGAGAGTTGTGTCATGAAGCCTCGTGAACGTCAGTTGTGGCGACCACCTACTCACGTAGAAAAAAAAATAGTTTTAATCATGCCCTGCCGACTAAAAATTTGTCATGTGATACTTGACACAATATCTTACAGAAAAAAAATCAGCTGGCTGTAAGGTGGTGGATTATACGTCAGCTGGTCACAAGAAAATAAAAAATATATATATTCAGTGATTTCCACTCAGTTCAAAATTTGTCAGATGATAGTTTATATGCTACTTTGAATAAAAAAAAACGTAAACTGGCTGTATCTCGGTGGAAAGATTGTTAGCTGATGCATTGAAGGGTGTAGTACGGAAGCCAAGCATTAGCGTCGATCGCCTATTTAAATACACAAGCTGACAGGTTTTCCCAATTGATTTTTTTATTACTTAGAGTATTATGTCAACAATCTCCTAACAACTAACGTATTGAAAGTTATTCGACATCACGCTCCGTACACACCAGAAAGAAATGATTTTATTGTACCTGACTACGTGACTTTTAATCATGCAAATTTGCTGATGCTGCTATAGGGAAAATATAAATATCTTCCCATTTAGATTGTAAACAAATAAGGACTAATGCTGTTACTCTGCAAGTTTAAAATTTGATTGATATTTTAATTTTGAAAGTACACAAATAATTGTTTAAATAAATAATATAATTTTTTAAAAAAGCGTTTCGTGAAAAATGAAATATAAAAATTGGCGCAGTCGGTAGGATTCATTTACGTTGAGAGAACAAGAAGATAGTCTTACTGCTAGCGATGGATCCCTTGAAACGAAGTAGGAACCAAAGCAGGCGTCCTCACTCAAAGGCAATGGAAGCACACCTTGTGAAACCCCTGTTGCAAATAATGGAGAACAAGACGACCGACGTTCAAGCACGTAGTTCTGCAAGCAAATCGAATCATCTCGTTTTATTCTATTTCACAAAATGATTTGTTGAAATATGCCTATTGATTATCCGATATTATTGCGTTTTTTCGTATTTTCCCGAATATTAAAATATTATAGTTATTTTTTCCCGAAACTTTTTAACCTTATAGACAATAATTAACAAAATGCTCGGGACACTACCGCTGCTAAAACCGAGGAAAAAGGACGTCTGGAACCTTACAAACTCTCAGAAATATTTTCTATTGTTCCCAAATTTGACGGAGATCAGATCTCGTTGGGTAAAATTATAAACGTGTGCAATTACGCTAATTATATGGCTATATAGATAATCAAAAAATTCTTTTAGTTATTCATATTAAAAACAAATTAAGAGGAAGAACCGCGCGATTATTAAACTCGTGAAATCCACAATCGTATATAGAAATAAAGAACCTGATAAACATACAGATTCATACTCATTCAAGATTTTCAACGTTTAAACCAACTCCAAAATGAATCACCTTTGACCTTTGTCAATCGATTACAAGTGCTTAATTCCAAGGTGCATGCAAATATCCAAAAATCGAATAGCTTAAGGCTAATGAAAAGAAAGCAGAAACCAACTTAAGCGATACCATAGCCCTTAAAACCCTTCTAACTGGTTTAGAACCACGCTTTGGCCAAATTATTCGTGCCGGAAACCCCAAAGACCTCTAAGATGCCCAAGCTCGAATTAGGTGACAGCTTCAACTTTCATATTTTGAAAATTAGAAGGCTAGCAAACCAGCAATAATTTCTAGATCCCCTATACAAGTCAGGAAATTTCCGAGCCAATCCCCAAAATGTTATAACTGTGGACGTTTTGGACATTTAGCAAGTGAGTGCCGAACTCAAATGACACAAAGAGCTAATTATTTTTAGAACAATCAAAATCCTCAAAGGCCGCAACAATATCCTAATTTCTCTTAATCCCCAAGCAAAGCCTGCTATATTTTCACAACGAATCAACCCCTTTCACAATTTTGTCTTTCGACTGTTCAGTACCAGTCCAGAACCCACCACATGAATTACCAAGTGCAACCATACGAAGAGTATTCCCTCAATACGAGGAAAATCCGCAGAATTACTAGGAATATGATCAAGGTTTCGAAAATAATTATTATGACAACGAACAATATTCTGGTGATTTTACTTTGCCACCGAGCGACGAATACCAACACTCAAATTTTTACTCTCTCCCGAAACAGAATTACCCCCCGAACGAGACTGCCTCGATAACAAATCCCTTGAAAACTATTCAAGATCATATCAATAATTTAAACCTGGACGATATGAACCCGAACGAATTTAAATTTCCCAGAACAGAAATTCCTTTAAGCCCACTTCTCCACAACATTTCCGACCTCTTAGACCAACATGGAATGTGCCAGTACTTTTCTACCCTTGATCTCGCATCTAGACTTCACCAGATTGAGATAAATCCCGGTCATATTCCTAAAACTACTTTTTCTGTGACAATGGCCATTAAGCGTTCGTATGCTTTTGGCTTGAAGAATGCTCCGTCCACTTTCCAAAGAGTCATAGACAAACATTTTACTAGGCATTCAAAACGAGCGTTGCCTTGTTTACATGGATGACCTCATTATATACTTTCCTACTCTCCATGAACACATGGATTGTCTTAAAGAAGTTTTCAAAAGGCTCCGTAAAGCGAATCTCAAAATTCAGCCGGACAAATGCGAATTCTTACGAAAAGAAGTCGCCTATCTTGGACACCTTGTTACCAAAGACTGTGAAAAAACCAAAATTCCTCCAAGGCAGAATGTATTCAGGAATTTTCCAAACCTAAAACACCAAAGAAAATAAAATCCTTCATTGAACTAATAGGCTACTACCGTCGCTTCATATCTAACTTTACAAAATCTCGAAACCGCTGACTTTACTTTTCCAAAAAGATGCAGAAATTAATTTCAATGCAGATTGTAAGGTATCATTCGACAATCCTAAATAGGCTCTAATCTCCGACCTGATTTTAATTTACCCCGATTTCAAAGAGCTATCTCTTCTTACAGCAGACGCGAGCGCGTTTACAATTGGTGCTGTTCTCTCCCAGGGACCTGTAGGAAGAGATCTCCCCATAGCCTTCGCATCTAGGACTCTTTGCAGCGTCGAGACTAAGTACTTTACGATTGAAAGAGAACTACTTGCCATATTCTGGGCCGTTAAGCTCTTACCTTTTCGGTAGAAAATTTACCCTTATTACGAACCATAGATCCTTGACGCGACCATTTTCCATAAAAGACTACGGAAGTAGATTAGCAAGGTGGCGTCTTAAATGCGAAGAATACAACTAGAAGTTCGAACACAAACCCGGCAAGTTAAATAAAAATGCCGCTGTACTCACCAGGATAAAAATAAAACATTTTAAAGAGTGCGCATACCTACAATCGAAAATAAAGATCTTGTATCAAACGATCAAGATCATGAACCGGAAGATGAAACCACAAGCACTTCCGAAGAAGACGAGGATCTTAACTTCGAACAAACAACTTTTGGACAAAGCTCATAAAAACATAGTTACTTTCTTTTGGCAAGGTAAACTAAAAGACACCATAAAATAATGGACGATATATTCGAGGAAAACTTCGAATATCAAACAACAACCGTTAATATAGTTAACAGCAAGTCTGTTAAAAATAGGAAATATTACATCGTACCACTCCCGTTCGAGAAACTATAGTCCAACACCTATTTTATGTTCTTTAAAAATCTCAAAACGAGTTTGATGTCTCGAAAACATACTGTATCGAAAATAACCTCGAACTCCCAAGTCTATAAACTCTGGCCTACATATTTTCGGACAAAGAGATAAAATTAAAGATTTGCTAAGATATGGTCAAGACACCCTCAGAGGATGAAATCCCATAAATTTTTGACCACTACCATCGAGGAAAAACAAATTTACATAGGGGAATAAATGAAACAGTACGGCGTATAAAAAGAAAATATGCATGACCCAATCTTGTTAAGGACGCCGAAAAATTAATAGAAGCCTGTAAAATATGTCAAAAGGTCAAAATATGCAGGAAAAACCTGAGCAGACCTTTAGTTATAACGGAAACACTGAGAGCACCTTTCGAAAGAATCAATATAGACATTTTTGAATACCACACGAAAAATCATGCACTCACCATAAGAGACGAGCTAACCAAATTTACACAAGCTTACCCTATCCAGGACAAATCAGCCAAGTCGATGGTAAATATTCTCCTGGTGCCAACACTGTGGCAATCCATTAAAGATAGTATGTGACCACGGCAGAGAACTAAATAATTCCCTCGTGAAGGACCTCTGTCACCTTTTCGATATAAAATTATGCTTTACGAGCGTTAGCCACCCTCAATCAAATAGGTTACTAGAAAGATTTCATGCCACATTATCTGAAATAATCCATGCAAATCTCATAGAAAACCCCGAAGAACACCCGTTTAACGTTTTACCTTATGCAGTAATATGTTATAATAATACGAAAAATAAGACCCACGGATTCACCCCTGTACGAATCCCTTATGGAGAGCTACTCTTTCATGGAAAATTATCTCAATGATATCCTAAACGCAATAACATTCGCTCGCTTAAAAATTCTGCATAGCTCCATTATTATCCCATTACATTTGATCGAGTCACTTAAACAAATTTCTCAAGCTCTGCATAAAAACAATTTACCATTACCAGTTTTTTCCTCTAGCCTCGCTAAATATATCGACATTATCGAGCTAGAAACTTATCAGTCAGACTCTAGAGTATTGTCTTCAAAATCTCTCTGGTTGATCCTGAAACATACACTATGTATCGCATTTATCCCATACCAACATCGGATAATAGTACAGGGTTTCACCATGTCATCTCTACCACTCAAAAATATATTGCGAGAGATGATGATTCAATGTTCTACGTTTCACTCCAAAGTCTTGAGACTTGCAAAGTAATTAGCTTCTATCAAAAAATCTGCTCCGAAGTACTCCCATACCCAATAGACAGTGATTCCATCTGCGAAGCACAACTTCTGAAGCAACGGATCAACTTATTACCAGGAACCTGCTAATCAAGTTTGCTGTTTGCAAAGGGTTACAATGTCCAACAAATTGACTAGAATCTTTGGTTAACTTCAGTGTCAGATCCACTACTCATCACTGTGAAATGCGACGAAAAGCCAGTTACGACGAAGGTCGTCCAAGTCAACACCCTTCTATGTCTTCAACCAGACTGCAGTGCCTTCATTGGAACCACCAGACTTCATAGGAAGCGTCTGATTGATGTATACCAAAATGTAACCTACATAAATTTAACCATCGAAATTCCATACATGTGTTGCGAACACCTTCCAAGGATATCATCCATACCGGACGTTAAACCTTTGATGTTGAACAAAATTGACACTGATGACCTCAACATTGCTCAACATAAGCTAGACCAATATTCGGATGAGTTGGATAAAATGATCTTCCAATTTTTATAGCCTTGACAATAGTCATAGTCGTTCTCCTTACTACAACCTATGCCCTATCTAAATGTGCACGCAGAAGACTGTCGATGATAACCTCAAACCCCTCCGACGATGATTCCCTTTTGCAGTATCCTCCCAAGAAGAAGACCCAGCATCTGCCTAGATCAATCCCTACACGAAGTGGAAATGGAACTGCCATAGGGAAATATAACTACCTCCCCTTTTCGATTATTAAGAGTATAGTAAACAAGTAAAGACTAATGCTGTTACTCTGCTAGTTTAAAATTTGATTTAAATTTTAATTTTGAAACTATAAACATAATTGTTTAAATAATTAATTTATTGAATTGAATTATTTGAATATTGTTTTGTTATTGCTTTGTTGAAATGAAGATTTGTCAAAAGGAAGAACGTATTGCTATAATTTTTATCCTCGGAGAATGTCATCAAAATTGTTTGTTGGCTGTGTCGAGTCTATGCTCAAAGGTTTCCCGAAAGAAACCATTCTAAACCAGAAGTTTCTATGAGAAAATTGAAAGTGAAAGTGAGTTATAAAAAATCTATTATAAGAAAACCTGTTTCTGAGGATGAAGAAAATGTTTTTACTGTACTGTTCAGTGATCAAAAATCCCAATATTAGTCAAAATCATATATCCAAAAATACTAATATTAACCAAGCAAGTGTTTCAAGGTTTCCTAACAAATACAGATTTCATCCTTATAAAATCCTGCTTTGTGAAGAACTTCACGAAAATGATTTTGACAACCGAACTGAATTCTGCTTGAGGGTGTTAGATAAAGTGGCAGAAAATGAACACTTCTTTGATGTATTGTTTAGTCATGAATGTACTTTTCATAACGATGATTTTGTGAATAGACACAACTTTCATTACTATTCGATTCAAACCTGCATGAATACAGAGTTATGAGAAACCAGAATAGGTAGCTGGTTAATGTGTGGAGAGGAATAATGGGTCCATACTTAATTAGACCCTACTTTTTGAAGAATCATTAAATGGTTCGAGGTTTCGCGATTTCTTTTACACTTCTAGTTTTATTAGAAGATGTCCTTTTAAATATTAGAACAACTATGTAGCTTCAACTGGATGGAGCTCCGCTTCATTATCATCGCCAGGTTCGGCAATTTTTAAATGTCAACTTTCGAAATAGATGGATTGGGAGAGATGGATTTCAAAATTGGCCCCCGAGATCTCCAGACTTAACTCCATCAGATTTATTTTTATGGGGATACATAAAAGAAACTGTCTACAATGCGCCCCCGTTGACACCACAAGATATGAAAATATGCATAAGAGACGCTTTTCAAACTGTAACCCCGCAAATGTTGTCCAGAGTTACCAGTAGTTTCGAAAAAAGAATATGTAAGTGTTTGAAAATGGATGGTGGACATTTCGAACATCTACTATAAATATTTTGCTTCTGTTTTCTATGTGAGTAGGGGGCCGCCACTGTTCAACCCACCCACGGAGCCGTAGTTGACGTTCACTAGGGTTCATGACACAACTCTCTGAAGCATTTCATCAGTTATCGCCCGAGAGGAAATGACTTATAAAATCTATTCTTGGCTCGTATACTATAACACTGCATTTGCAAATAGATGAGAAATTTTAAATTAAAAATAAATTAAGATCAGTTAAACTCATTATTAGAGTAAGAAAACCAATGATTTATTTATATATGAGAGCTACCAAACAAGCCTCGAAATTTCTTCTTTAAACTGCTAAAAAGAACAGCTTATGCCATTCGCCACGAGCTGGTCAAATAAATCAATGATCTGTCGGTGGCTCGATGATTGGTTGAAATTTTGTCATGTTTTATTTTTAATAAAAACACTGTATCTATAGCGAAATGCTTTCTAGGGAAATATATATTGAGCTTTCGAAAAATGATATAAAATCGGTGATTGGCACTATTTTCTCAAGAAAATACATGCTTCTTAATGGTACATATCATCCTAAGAAAGCGAGCGGAACCGGTTGAGAAATACTAAAAGTTGAAATGATTAAAATTCCAATATGTCGCTGCAGTTGGAACGAATTTACGAATTTAAGTTCTAAGATTCCAGAAGGTAAATCAGGATCCAATATCCGATAAGCATCAATTACACTATATTCATCCACAATTTCAGAGTCCGACATGAAAATAGTATTCCGCAAAAGCTGTATATATTCGAGTAGACTTATTGAAAATCTTATAATCCTACCAACGTGTTAAATAGCCTCAGATGCTTATGTTCTTTTAATCCATAAATCTACTTTTTCATTGTAACTAGGAGGAATCCATAGAAACTGATATATTCAGCTATAGAACTTTTTAAATGAAAGAGAATAACATTTAAATCTCCCAGACATATAATATACTAAACGATAAGGCTTTGCTTGCTCCTATCCAGCATTCCTTATTATTTTTCTAGAGAGTAAGTGTTGAATTTTTTCAGGTGCCAAGTTTTCGCTGTTTATAATTATTTTTCACACAAAAAGCAGTGCCAGGGTTTTCCATATTTTTTGTCCATCGTTAGACTTTTGTGTTGTTAATGTAAAATTGGTTGTTTTAATACTATTAATGTATGCATTGTCCTGAATGTTTTAATTTTAATTTGGGATAGACCTTTTAGTTGTATATGTGATTTGTTCTGTGTAGAGGCTGCGCTGGCATTGGAGATTGTTCTCTAAATGGCAAGGTTAAGGTGTACCCTTTGACGAGGTCTGAGCCCTGAGGATAGTCTAAGTTAGACCGAAAGCTCTTGGCCGATAAGAATAAAAAATATACACTGATATACACAATCTCTCCTTTTCTCGATATCTTCGGTGTACAACTTGTTAATAACTTATGAAATAAAAAATGGCGATAAATTTTCATTGACTTCTTTGGAGCTTTTTTGTGTTGCCTGGGATTATCCTTGCTGCTCATCGAGGTGATATTTTTAGAACTTATTAAGATTATCTAGAGTCGTTAAAATTAAAATTAAAATTTAGTTAAAAGGAGCTATTTTTAGGCTTCAAATTTATTAAATCGAAAATATTTTTAAATCTAATATTCATAATTTTTTAAGAAGGTAATTAAATTTCTGAATTAACTTCAACATAATTTTTCGACGATGTCAACGTGATTTTTATCATAACAAGTTTAAGATTTTGTCTTTTTTTATTTTAAACTAGGAGACCTTTCGAAGCTTCGCCTACACTCAAGACCCAGGGTATTAAGAAAAAAAGCTAACGAAATTTTATTGAACCCAACTTTGACGTTCCTTTTAGTGCATACGTTCCAGTGGAGTACCCTTACTTTAATAGATTTAGCGCAGATTGGTCATATATATGTAATTATTTCATGCAATTTATCAATAAAACAATAAAATCAAAGTAATATATTACAGTACGAATATAAAAAAAAATGCATTAATTGATTAAAATAATATATCTTGAATCATGAAAATAAATCATTCTAGGTTGATTGCGAATGGATTTGTAACATAACTTGATTTTTACGATTATTTTTGTCAATTCATTTCGATTTGCAAATATACGCATTGTGATGAATAGTTATGGTTTTGTATCATTATTGATTAATCACATAATAATTAACTTTGTGTCGTATATTTGTGCTGGGGCCTTCAGGAACCTTTAGGATGTTCTTTGATTCACCGGCACACAAAAAAATGGTCTGATCTCGGTACCCCATCATAGTATTTTCATGTATTTTGACTTGTTGAATTCGAATACGGAGTCCGTTTGATCCCATTACTCACAATTTTTCCGCAAATCACGAAAAATTGCTGAAAAAGCGGAAAATTGCTTATTTCATATTTTACCGTCACGACTGTCGTGATAAACAAAAGGAATGGTACTTGGATGCGATTGACGCATATATCAACTCCTCGTAAGTTGGCAACTTGGCTTATGGGAAGTAGGGGACTACAAGAACAATTCTAAAAACATGGCAGCCACATCAAGGGAAAAATTGGTTACGATGCAGGGATTCGGATACCCAGTATCGGCGGCTAGTCAAGATGAGCAAGCGGGCCCGTAGCCGTCGTCATCAACAGGATCTAGCTTCAATATAGCTGGTCAGATCTAGCCTCATATTTTAAAGCTTTCACATCAGTGCGCTGCGAGTTTAGTCTCGTGAAGATTTTCATTCAATTAAATAAAACAAAGCACTTAAATCTATTTATTAAAAATAAATAAAGACGAGATTATTCACACAAAGAAATTTAAAATTAATATTGTGATACAGTTTAAAAGCACTTAAAATATAAGCTTTTATAGACCGTGATGTTTGCTAACCGCATTAGTGAAATAAGCTTAATTTGAAAATCTTACCTATAAATAGCCTTCTAAAGATTAATCAGAAAAAGAATAAAAATATTCAAAACAGTCTAAACTAAACAGTATGAAAGTTTCCCTTTTCCCTGGGTGGCATAAAATAGAATTTTCCCTAAACTTTTCCGAAAATAAATGAGAAACCAAAAATGACAACCTTCTTATACATTCCGTTTATACGCGCTACGTAGGAATGAAGATAATAGTGATTTCCATAAACCTCTTTGTTTTGAAGATACAGAGCGATTTTGAAAATTATATATTTTAGCACACCCTTTGTATCTAGGTTATCTTGCAACTTATCGAAAAGGTAAGAAAAGAACTATTGGGGGTTTTCCTGTAGAGGTTCAGGGCGTAGATAGTTTTTTTATTGGTTCAGTTATTTCGGAGAAATAAATCAAACTTGTCTTTTTTGAATAGGATACCCTATATATTTTCGAGTAATGTTTTATTACAAGCTTTTTAAAAATATACAACACTCTACATAGTATTGAGTCTTAAATTTATGTCTTTTTTTTTAAACAATGATGTTTTGTTAGTAGGCCGTGACGGGTATATAAAGAAAAATAATCTATTACTGGTATCAATAGCATGTTGATGAACACAGGAGGGCTAAGTATATTTTAGGATTGATCATATAATTTATTTTATAACAACAAAGAGTTGCGTTTTACGTTAAACTAAAAAAATTTTCACATATATTGGTCTTATATTCCCTATGAAGCCTAAAACATGTTTCATATATAATTCTATTTTCTTCAATGCGTTTGAAATAGCCAAGACCGCCATGGTTTGAAACTGGACGGTATAAATTTTATTTTTTAAGTATTCCCATAAGAAAAAGTCAAAGTCGACAAATCGGGAGACCTGCGTGGCCATCTTAAATATCCATATGTGTTAATTCAGCGGCCCAGAAAATTAGTATCGAGACCCTTACAATTTGCGCATTGTAAGGGAGAGCTCTGTCTTGTTGCAGGTACAGGTTGTTAAATCGTATTAACATCTTTTCTTATTTCTGGAATAATGTATTGCAGAATTTGTAAATATTTATTTGCGGTAAAGTTGCCTTCATATATATCATATACGATTTTTGTATCAAGTATAAAAAATAAAACGCTGCAGTGAGACCTGCTTTGCCGTTACGTGGAAATATTACATGTTGATTTTCCTGAGACCAAATCATAGTATTCTGTCAATTCAATATACCAGTATTCATAAAATAAGTCTCATCAAACCATGTAAGGGCTGTTTCAAAATTCTTTTCACTGTTTATATTTTGTAAATACCAACTACAAAACTCTGTTCGTCACCAGGATGTAAATGTACCAGATGATATTTATATGGTATAAACTTTGTTTTTTTTTTTAGATTATTTGAACCCTTGGCTTATTAACTCCTACAGAACCTTCTGTTACTCTGCAAGAACTATTTGGATTTGCTTCAATAAAAGCTAATACTCTGATTTTATCAATTTCACGGTTTTCCTTATTGTAGATTTTAGACCGTAGTTTAGAAAATGATCTGCGTTAAATTAAATTTGATTTTATCCTCAAAAACATACCTTTATGTTCACTCTATGAATTTCAGATTTTTAAAACAACTTAAATATTAATAATAAATATGGTGTGTTATATATTCCTAAAAAGCTTGTGATAAATTAAATCACATTATTCAAAAATATATAGGGTATCCCATTTAAAAAAAGACAAGTTTGATTTATATCTCCGAAACAGTTGAACCTATAAAAGAACCGAGTCCACTGAACTCTGCATGAAAACCCCCAGTAGTCCTATTTTTTAACCTTGCGATAACTTGCAAGATATCCTAGATACGAGTAGTGTCTAATATCTTCAAAACGACCAGGTTGATGCGAATTCTGTTAGTGGCATTGTTTGTTTCTTAAAAAGAAGCACATTCGGAAACGTCATCTTTTTTTTTTACTAATAACGGAGAAAACCGAAAATTGGCACTCTATATATATAAACAAATAATTATATTGCATTGTAAAGATTTTATTTACATATTCTTTTGTTTCCTTAGAATGAGAAAATTTGCTCAGTTTAGAAAGATCAACAATTATAAAGTTTCTTTGACATATTTATTTTACAATATTAACGAGGGTACGACCCTTTTAGTATTATGTCTTCCTAAATTGCTGGCGTTTATCTTTTCTTAAACAAATAAATAAAAAATCCCAAAAATAGGAAAACAGAGTCCATGTTTAAGTTTGATAGCCAATTTATTTTTCTTTATTTATAGCGATTTCTGGGTAGACCTAAAATATACATTGCAGTGATCTGAATACAGATTGGCCTAAAAAATTTATTCGTATAGTGGAATATATTTTAACTCAATCAATATAAAATAACTGTAAGTTATAAATCATAACTTTTTTGTAAGAAACGTTTTAAACTCTGAAAACTTTATCGTAAAAGACCTAACGTTAAAAATCCAAATGCTACACTTTTTATTCGGTAATATTCCCCTCTTACTTCCACTATATGTACTGATAACACTATGCAACAAAATTTAGTTTATTTGAGTATCTCGTATGAAAAGTGCATTTTTTTGACAATTTTGGGGCGTTGAACAAAAAAATGACAATGAAGTTAAAAACTTAGTTTCCATTTTCAAAAACAAGTTCTTTTATTTTATTGTTAATAACATAATAAAAAAATACATACTTTTACACTTGTAGAGATACTACTCCTCCTCTTGTGAGAAGTGCTTCTAGAGCATCTCTGACAAGAGTCTAACAGTAGTCGGCAAACGTGGAAGCATTTCATGGTACCTTTTCTCCATTGTTGATATATCCTGATGAACGCATTCACAGTGGTATCATTTAGAGCTCCGCAGTTGTCAGGAAAAAAGTACATATTTGAGTGTAGGAAATGGATCTTTAGAGACATATTGCAATCCATTTTTTGATACGATGATCGCATATTTTCAAGAAGGGTAATATGATTGTCAGCTTTTTTATTTCCGGAGAAATTGGTGACCACGAGACGAAAGTCATTCCAACCATTTTTTTCAATATCCGATAAAGGAGTGTCAAAATGTTTGTCTTACAGAATAAATATTTCGAGTCTGTGGGCCAACAAAAATACCTTCTTTAATTTATGCTTCACTTAGCCTTGGGAATCTCTGACGCAGGTACTGAAAAGCTGGTCCATCTGTATTCAGTGCCTTAATAAAGTTTTACATTAGGCCTAATTTGATATACGGTAGTGACAACAAAATATTTTTTGGGTTTACCAATGGCTTATGTTGTGCATTCCTTTCACCTGGCTCTAATGATTGTCGAAAGGAGCAGTCGTCTCTCTTGTAATGAAGTGCGTTTATCCAACTGTCCCATTCACACAAAAAACAGCAAAAATTGGTGTAGTCTAGCTGCAACCCAAGTAAAAGTACACATTTAAGTTGCCACATTTCCGCCATTGGGTCTCATGCTATTTTATATTTCTTAATAGTTACTTCATATTGTCGTATGATTCTTTCATGTAAACTGCATATCCAACAAGAATAGGTGGTAAAATATTTCCCGTATGCAATAGTACTGCTTTTAAACTCAATGTTGAACTGCCTATAAACAATCTCCATTCCTCTGGCTTGTTGTTTATATTGAAAGCTTACAATAAAGCGCTAATGCTATTTTAGAAAACCAAGTTCTTTTCCATGTTAAAAAATGGTGCTAGGCCTTTATGGCGTTTACGAAAAGCACATACTGAAACATCGTCTTCTAATAAGTTTCACTGCAGCAGTCTTGATCCTAATAACTCTGCTTTATTTTTTGGTAATTTTAAGTCTCTCACAAGATCGTTTCATTCTCACTGGGTTATTTTGTGTGGTTGACGGTGTAACGTGCTGGGTGTTAAATCAGGATCTCTCGATTTAAGTTTTAAGGAAAGGAAATTATACATCTCTTGCTAAAGATCCCACATCTGCAATTGAAGGAAGAATTTATCGCGTTCTTAAGAAACATGAACGGTATATTCCTGAGAGGATCCAGACTCAGTTGACGCCACACCATAGCAAAACTCCACATCTTTATGGACTCCCGAAAATATATAAGCAAGACATGCCCTTACGACCTATCACGAGTTCCCGGAACTCTTCGACTTCTGAATTTGCCAAATTTCTTCTTCCAATCCTGAGACCATTACAAGGAAATACAACGTCCTAGGTTAAGAACACGCAACATTTCATAGAAGTTATACCAGTACAATCAGAAGACCATTTTATTAGCGTTGACGTGGAAAGCCTATTCACCAACGTTCCAGTTAAAGACTCACTAAAAATAATAAGAAAGAAACTTGAAAAACAACAGACCTTAACAGAAAGAAAAACTTCACCACCGCATGCCATTATGGACTTTAAGAAAAGGAAAAATTCTACATCTAGGATGATGGACTACCGATGGGATCTTCACTCTCACCGGTGGTCGCAAATATTTTCATGGAATGGTTCGAGACGTTTGCAATTGAATCCACAACTAAGAAACCAAAGTTTGGAGTGAAAATGACGAAGAACTTCGAAACTTTCTTTTTCATATCAACAATATCAGCCGAACTATTAAATTCACCATAGAGAAAGAAGTAGAAAATAAATTACCATTCTTAGATGTCTTGATTGAAAGAAATGGCAGATAAATTCGAACTTCAGTTTACAGAAAAACCACGCACACAGGACAATACCTTAATTATTCATCTAGTTGCTCCAACAACACTAAACAAGGAATTATAAGAAATTTCGTAGATAGAGTCTTAACTCTCTGCAACTCCAACGAGAACTTGATGAAAGAGATAGATTACGTTAAAAATAATCTGACGGCCAACGGATACCCAGTATATCTAGTGGATACATTTCTCAACAACGCAGAAATAGGACAATATCGACAACGAATGAAAAACGAAAACCAGTATTGAACATCCCCTATGTTAAAGGAATTTCAGAAAAAGTCAGAAGAATAGGAAAATGCTATAAAATTAACGATGTTTTCAATTTAAATAACTCTCTGAGAAGTTGGCTCACTAGGGTCAAACCCACAGCCCAAAGAGATTTGAAGAACTGTGTATATCAGATACCATGTGAATGCGGCAATTCCTGCATTGGCGAAACAAAGAGACCTTTTGACATAAGGATCAAGGAACACCAAAAATGCACATCTCGAGGAGAAACAGAAAAATCTGGTGCCGCCAATCATGCCTGGACTCATGGACACCACATAAAATGGTCTGAAGCTAAAATACTACACCGAGAACAACATTGGAGAAAACGGAAATTTAAAGAAGCCGCGGTTATATATCAGAACCCGAGTTGTTTTAGTAAACCATCTTTAGATATAAGAGAAGTGTGGAAACCACTTCTTAGTAATTGTAAACTAAAACTAAATGCAGCATAAAAATGAGATTTTGTCATAGCTGGCATGACTGCACTCATCTCAGTCACACTCTACTGTATTTATTTTTAGTATAAATAGTCATGTAGCTAAGGGATTTATTTAGTTTCACTTGAAAAATGCTAGGGATAACTACAATTCAACAAAAAAAAAATAGAGACAATGGAAGTCCAACAGATATCTACTACTTCGCAAGAAACATCATTGTCTATGACCTTCAAACAAACACCAGGATCTCTCGATGTTGATGGCATATCTTCTTTTTGAGAAATTGTTGTATCGTTATTATCTGATTCGTAAGTATATGTTTCTGGGGGTTTTAAAATAGGAAGTTCGTTACTATGAGGCACTGGTTTCACAGCATATTTGGATAGTTGAAAACAGACTTTTTCTTCTTGGATATACCTGTGTCTTGCCCAACACGAGGTTTGATGCAGAAATATAATCATTAGCATGATTTGAAGGCTCTGTACAGATCATTGAGACAGAAAATCGCATAGATCCTTTTTTCCTATTTAACTAGTTTCTCCGACTTGAAGCGCATGCATTACAGCATATATGTGGCGCCCACTGTTTGTCTTGATCCTCAATATTGCAACCGAAATAAAGCTGATATGTTTTTTTTTTTATAAATGGGGTAATAGATCGCTTCTGAGATGTCAAAGTTACCTCATTACAAACATAACAGAAGTGATCTGGAGTGCTTACACACTTTCGAGACATGTTACAATCTCGAATACTCGATACGACGCACTAACTTCGACTGACGCTTTGTAGCTGTTACAAAAATACGGCTTCTACATTTTTAAAGAATATTCGAATAGTTTCTTTTCAATTCCATAATATTCGCAATAGTGGCGTTTGTGATTTGTTTGTATACAGAGGCTATTAGTACAAAACAGGCATAAAAGTCGATTTCATCATCATCATCAATCAGCTCAATCTTGTCCACTATTGAACGTAGGCCTCTCGTAAGTTTTGTCACTTATTTATGTCCCGTGCCGCTTGCATCCAGTTTGATTCTATGCGCCTTATATCGTCAGTCCATCTGGTAGGCGGGCGGCCTGCCTCTTCCTCGGTAAGCCTCGTGTCTTGGTCTCCATTCCAAGATTTTTCTTGTCCAACGATTGTCCGTGTTCCTAGCGACATGTCCAGCCCAGTTCCACTTTAACGTTGTAATTCTCCTGACTGCATCTAATATTAAAAAGATAAGTTTAGTTTCAGTTTTACCACTCCTAAAATGGTAAGATTTAGTCGATTTTATTTCAGATACATTTTGGCTGTTGTCCAGGGTAATTAGTGTAATTACCTTAAAGTAAAAAATACAATTTCTAAACCTACAGAATTTAATTTTTAAAAGGGTTGTTACCTCCATAAATAAATAAAAGCCTCGGGAATACTACAGCAAATAATTAAGTTAAAATAAATGTATATTATTTTACGCATATTTAGGTTGTTGAATTTTTGAGCACCCTTAAAAGTACACCAATGTTTTTTATCATTAGCCTTTGGCGATTTGCGTACTTAACATTTTTAATCTTATTTTTAAGCATGTTCATTTTTTAGGACCAAGTCAGTACCTTTGAGGCAATCTGGTTTTTAAAAGCAAAAAACTTCATAAACAACGGGATGAGAATTGTTTTAATTTACAAATACATTGTTTTTAAAATAAAGTTTTCTGTAAATGTTTTTTCTTTAAAATACACTTGCAAGATTTCGGAACACTTGATATTTTATGTATGTTTCCTAATTTAAAAAGTAATTAAGAAACTAATTATAGCAAGACAATATACTGGTATGGTACTTTCAAAATATACTTTTAAAATATAACTTGATACATTTTTAATTTGCAATAAAAATAATTAAATCGGAAATTCAAAAATTTAGGGATAAGCTCCTGAATTAATTACAAACAGGTATAGTCTTAATGTTTGTTTACAGTTTCGCTAGTTTTGTATATTCACGTCGGAATGTAGCATCACTTGATTCAGCTATTATACCAGAAATATCATAGTATGGCGAAATGCACGTTAATACAAGATTGTGAAATCAATTTTACAATGAAGACAAAGTTGTACGTGAAATAACTGCTTTACTTTCAATAGGAAAAACAACGGTGCATAATATAATTAAAAATTGGAACACTGCTATTATTTTGGTGGATGAATTTTTATCTGGAAGACCTAGAAAGACTACTAGGGCTGATTAAATTATTAAACGTAAAGCTGCGGTGGATCCTAAAAATAATGCTGCAATTATAGCAAGAGAACTACGATATGAAAAGCTTGCAGATGTTTTTCGTAGTATGGTATCTCAATGATTAATGGTTAATAGGTTTCTAGGACGTATTGGCGTCAAAAACTATTAATAATTGCAATGAATAAGAAGGCATGAATAGGATTTGCTAAAAAATATTAACACTGGAGGGTTGGAGACTGAAAAAATGATGGTAGAAAGTACACTCAGTCTGCAGGAGACAGATATAACTGTCAATATCAAATACCAACTCTAAAATGTGACGGAGATAATATAATGTTATGGGGCGCTCGTCTTGGAAATGTGTTGGTCCTCTAGTGAAAATTGACGGTGTTTTGGCTCTGTAAAATGCAATGATTTTCCAGCAAGATAATGACCTGAAACACAAGTATCGACTATTTTAAGAGTTTCATTGTTAAATTATTTATTATTTACCTGTTTTGCTATTAAATGCGTTATTTTTACTGGAATAAGCCCGAAGACGAGAATTTTAACAGTTCCGCACGTTTCATTGAAGAAATTCTTTTAAACCCACAAAAGAACTCAGAGGTTCTTTCTTCATGATTTACATCTTCGTTTTATTTTCTTATCGACTTTTTGTAATATTTTCAATATTCAATATATAAGCACTGATGATAACTATTTCATACTCACCACTACACGGTTGAGCATTGCTGAAGCCAGACTTGTATGAGACCCCATACCTAGCAGTCTCGCCATTGGAATAACAGGCAAAAAAACAAGAAACCAAACAACAAAGATCAATCAATACACGAGAGACCAGCATACAAGAACCAAATATATCGCACTCGGCGGAGGGGAGGAGCCTCTGAAACCGCTCGTCCAATCAGAAAGCGAGCCAGCTAAACAAAACTCGAAATTTATCCGAGGCCATTATCAGTTCTCAGCGAGTGACAAAACGAACCGCATTTGAAAAAGCCAAATGAGATGTTGGCGAAATGTCGTTAAAACGATTTTTGGAACGAACGAATTGAAACCCGGAATAACCAAACCATATATATATATATATATATATATATATATATATATATATATATATATATATATATACATTTGAGGTTCATGAAAATAAATGTAAACGTAAAAATTTGACTCACTTGAAATTATATTGAAATTGGAGAATATTGATATATTGTCTATAACTGAATACTGGCTTCGCTCAGACTCTATTGAGATTCTTATTAAGGTATACAGACTTGTAATGTCATTTAGTTGAATTAACATCAAAAATTGTGAGTCGTTGATGTGTTAGGAATAAAATATATTTTTAAATCTTTTAGAAAAATAGAGTGTGCTTTAGTTAAAGGATATAGCTAATTATGGGGAATATTGTCTGATGAATGTTGTGTTGTTTACTATTATTGGCCTCCAACAGGATATATGTTTATTGATTCAGTAACCACTATCCTTTTTGAAATTTCTATAGTTGCAAATACTTAATGTTTGGTGGATATTTAAACATTATTTTTTCATCTGAAATAATCAGTAGAAAATATTTATGTTAAAAGTTACCATGTCCGAAAAAACAAGGATTTGTACAAACACACATGGACGAACAAATGATAGGTTATGTTGCCACTAATATTCCTAGTATTCATTGTAATATTTTTAAAATTCATTTATGTGACTACCGAGCTCATAAATTTGTCTCTGACTCGTTAACCAAAGAATAAGTCAATTCAGCTTTAAATTGAAAAACATTCTGTAGGGATTTTTCTGGAAATAATCCATCTCTTTTTGTAATCTGGTGATGACTCTAAAATGGAGTTGTCTCTTAGCTTTTTCTGGAATGAGTTTCTAAATAATATTGTGTATTGTTCAAATTGTTGTAGCCCCTATAAAGTAAAAAAAAAATCCAATAAATGTAATATAAAAGTGGGTGTTACAATGAATATTTGTTTTTTATAAAAAGCAAACTGGATAAGCTGTTTTGGATGTATTGTAATATAAAAGATAAAGCAAGATTTTTGGAATATAGCGATCTTAATATATATATATATATATATATATATATATATATATATATATATATATATATAAATTAAATCAACAGAAGTATAAAGTTATATTTTCGGACAAATTAATAAATTCTGATAGCAAAATGAAAACAACATGGGCTATTGTTAATATCAAGCTTAATAAAAATAACTACAAACATAATCAAGTAAATCTCCACTTGATTGATAAATTCATTGTAAACCCTAACGATGTAACCAATGCATTTTCAATGTATTTTATTATTATATCTACCATTTAATTACACAATAAATATAATCCATATTCTCGTAATAATACTTGGACGATCTCATCATTTATTTTCAATATTACGCTTGATATCTTTACCGATAATCATGCGGTTGTTGAAAGTACTAAAGGTTTAAAAATAAAAAATGTATAGGTCTTGATATCATTAATCTAAAAATGGTGTAAAGTATAAGAATCACATTATTCGCCCTCTTAGACAATTAATATGTTGTAGTGTTAAAGATGGAGTATTTCCAAATATATTTAAAGGTGCCAGTGTTATTCCTGTTCACAAAGAAAACGATTCCAACAACATAGAGAATTATAGACAGATCTCAATCCTTGATTCCTTTTCCAAAGTTATTGAAAATACTATTTATAACAAAATGATCAATTTTATTTATAACTAGCAGAACAAACTCACAAATACAGGTTGAAACAAGACATCAAGGAGGAGGAGGATTGGTGGATATTGGTAAGCAGTTCGACCAACAAATGATAAATTTACGTTCACATTTCCACGGGTTAGCGGACTCTTCCACATTATATCGAGGCAGATGATTCAACGCCGCTACAGTTGAGGGAACAACTTATTGCTTCTCACCATTATACAGACCAAGAGAAGTTAGAAACCTGGTTACAGAAACCACTTCATTGACGGCATCCAAGTGAGGTCAATCAGGACAATGTCCACATCTCAGCGTCGAACTACTGATTGATTTCAGGAAAGATGTTTCCGGAAATGGAGGGCTTCTTGTCAGCTATCCAAGACCAGGTTATTCCGACGAAAAACTATCGGAAGTTCATCATCAAAGATCCCTCAGTAGAAAGCAATCAATGTAGATATGGCTATTGAATATCAGAGACAGTCCAGCACATTACTGGAGGATGCTAAGCATTTGCCGCAACCAAATGTAAGGAAAGACACGACTCAGCCGCTAAGATACTCCATCAAGAGTTAGCACATAAGTTAATTTAGGTAGGAAAAGTGCCTTACTACAAAAACAACCCGGAGCATATTCTTGGAAACAATGATTACAAGTTATATTTGGACCGAACAGTTCTAACAGATCAAATAGTTCCTCATAACAAGCCAGACATTATACTAACAGATAAAACTTTTAGGCGAACTACACTGATTGATATTGCTATACATAACGACAACAACCTTAGATCAAAATACAATTAGAAGATACAGAGATCTGGAGGTACAAATCTTCAGACAGTGGGCAGTAAACAGCGTTCACACGAGTCCCATAATACTATCAGCAATTGGAGTGATACCAAAGAACTTCCTGTAGAACATCAAGGGGCTGGGCCTTAGTGAGCATCTATATAAACCGATCCAGAAAGCGATTCACCTTCCAACCGCGCGGACCATCCGAAAGTTTGTAGAAAGTATAGAAGACCACGCCACCTACGACCCGATAACATGGAAAGGGTCCCCACAGAGCTTCATACTTTTGATATCTTCGTATATCTGGTATGAGTCAATAATTTCTGGAGAGAGTGCGAAGCCGTTTGGTTTGTAAATCTGAACTACAATATTTTAACTCCTGCCAATCACGGTTTTCTTCCAGGAAAGTCTGTAGAATCTGCGTCATGTAGTTTCTTGAATTACGTTTTACTGAGTAGTGAGGAAGGAAAGTATATAATGACTGTATTTTTTTATGTCTCACCTGCTGGTGATTGGTAATAAAGCCGTTTAAGTTGATAAATTGTATAATATTGGTGTTAGAGAAACCGTCTTGAAATGGATAAATTCCTATTCGAAATGTGGTGGTGCATATTCTGGGTTAAGACTAGTGCAACGATTGTATCCCAGGAATTAGTACTGAGTCCGCTCTTGTTTGAATTGTTGTATAGTGTAATATTTTCTTATTATTATTTTTGATAAAATTGAAATGAAGAAAATTAAAAAAAGCCATTTTTTTTCCGATTTTTTAATTTCAGTCACGGCAAGCACAAAAAGTTCCTCGTATCATTTGTAAGCATTTCACTCATAAAACATAAAATTCCAATACAAAATGACATGACGAAATGACGTAGAATATACAGATTGCGTCTTTTCCAACGATACGAAAGCCATATTCTCTTTTTCTAATGGGCGAAATACTGAAACACGTGACTCCCAAACACGAATAAATACTTTATATTTGGTTCTTCTATGCTTCGCCTATTAGAAAGAGAGGAGAATATGGTTTTCAATCTTCCTTCTTCTTCTCACTGTGGGAACGATCGGCATTAGGAACGTGCAGCATATACAGGGTGTATTTAAAAAGTCTATATAAAACACTAGAGCAAATTTTTCAGGCCAAGATATAACGATCTAGTCCAATTTACCTTAGCCCAAAAATTGATAGTTTCCGAAATACAGGGTGTCAAAATTATGTTTTTAAAACTTTTCTGTAAATTTTTTTTTAATAATGTTTAATATTCCTCTAAATTTGGTACTTTGGAGATTTCCAGGATGAAAAATCAAGATCTGATTACAGTTTCGACGTACATTGCAGAGGGCCCCATCGGTAACACTTTGCCTACATCCTAAGCCTTATAACTTTTGTGCCTTGGATACTAAATTTCTAATCAAAAAAATTTAATTCCCTTACAATTCCTATCTAAAAAGTTATACCTAGTAGGTGTCGCTTCGAGCAACCGTTTCTGAGATATTCGAATTTAAATATCTTATCATGTACTGAGACTCGTTGTAGCTCAATTCACACTTTATTTAGGCTTAGGACTGCTCCAACAAATTTGAAGCGTGTTTATGTTAAATAATAATAAATCTTTACATCGTAATGAGCCAACAATGATAATAATGTAAGAATGAATTGTCAAAAAAAAAAAATAGGAATAAGATACAAAGTTAATAACAAACCGAAACAGAAAAATTGTATTTATTTAATTTTTTAATTAAACTCTCAGTAAATGTTCAAAATGGTCTCCGTTTTTATGTACGTGGTGTCCCATTTTCGACACATTTAGGGGTATTGGTATTATTATCAAAGATATAGTGTTGCGGTTTTCACTTTAGTTTCCTACTTTTTAACGAAATGAAAGATCCAGGTGTCAAATTTGTCATGGTTCTCTTGATCTCTGATATTCAGGGTGATTTTGAAAATCGTCATTTTTAGGCACATCTTGTATTTGTGTTATGCGTTAATATATCAAAATTATAAAAAATGACTTTTTATAGGGTTTTTTAAGTAGAGTTCTGTGGCGTAGCAATTTTTTTTGAGGAAATTTAGTTTTTGAGATATTAACCAAACATGATTTCTTAAATAGGACACTCTGTATATTATCTTGGATATTGATTAAGTATAATTAAGGCTTATTAAAATATATGATTCGTCTATTTTATTTTAAAAAACAAGGTCAGAATTCGATGTTTTCAATAATTTATTTATTTGTAACAGTAGGCCAAGGCCAATTTATAAAAAACAGATGCAAAATTTTGACAATAATAATTATACCAAAGATTAGATACTTTTAAAAGTTAATTTTAATATTTTTCTCTATTTTCAATTGCAAACACTTAATTATTATTACATTTTTTACTTTAAACAACAGTATTATTATAAAACAAAATATTGAAATTTAACTGTTAAGAAACAAGAACAATGTTATTTCATAAAAATAAAGTAACAAAAACGGAAAGGAACACTGGAATTAAAAACAACCAAGAGTTTTTTAAAGACGGTTTTCGAAATGACGGCAGTTTTTTCGAAAGCAATATCGGCACAATTTTGTTATTCTTCTAATTGCATTTAAAAGAAGCATAGGTCTATTATGAAGAGTTTGGAAGGCCTCACGAAGTTTCGCCATAGATTCATGTCGTATTTAATACACTTGATTTTGCATAAAACCCCACAAAAAAATCTAAAACGCAAAATTTTTGAGGTTACGTATCATAGCGAAATCTTCAAGTACAACTTTTGTTTTTTCAAATGCCGTTGGTTTGTATAAATATGTTTTTTTCATCGAGATATTCCGTTTTTAAAATTTCAAGTTACATGAATTTTTCAAGTTTTGTAAACCTTCAACTTTCGTTATCGATAAGCTTTTAAGCGGCAATTCTGATAAACCATGGATGTTTTAAGGCTATCAAAGCATTGCTCAATCCAAATTTATCATTAGTTTTGCAAAATAAATTTATTTTAACAATTTATTTAAACAAATTATTGAAAAATTCATTATTTTTTAAATAAATGCTTCATTAAAGAATAATTAAGCTTGCATATCCAGAATTCATAAAACCATTTTCTACAAATACAAAGTCTACAAATGTTATTAATGTTTATATTTAATTGTAAAATTTGTTATATAATACTATATTTATAACAAGATATATCGAATCAACGATAACAACTCCTTTGAACGTATTTATTTTTGTAAAATACAATGAAAAATAATGAATTTTGCTATAATTTGTTTAAAAAAAATTATTTTGCAAAAATCGTGATAAATTTGAATTGAACGATGCTTTGGTACCCTTAAAACAACCATGATTTGTAAAAAATGTCTCAATTGTCTCTTAAAGCTTATCGGTTACAAAAGGTGAATGTTTTTAGAACTTGGAAAATTCAGAAAATTTCAAATTTTCAAAATTGAATATGTCGAAAAGAAATAAAGAAAATTGAACGAACTCAGCGACATTTGAAAGAGTAAGATCTATACTTTGAGAAGCTATATATACCTTACTGAGAAAAGGAATGTCACGATGATACGTAACCTCAAATATAGCCCAAAATAGCTTTTTTCGCATTTCAAAGTTAGAATATATAAACAAAACCTGATGTGACATTTGCTTTTCCCTCTGTCTACATTTGGATAATTATTATGATGCTTCTCTGTATGTCAAATTCATATACTAGTCGCCGCTAATAATCCGCTTTAAGATATTTGGGCTTTAGGCATGTTTCAATGTTTTAGCACCATGCGAGAAATAATGCGGTTCATCTCTATTATCGTCGTAAAGTCACATGGTATTGAGTTTTGAAATTTTCGTTTCACGTTTCAGCTCTCTAATTCAGATACTATAATATGTTAAGTACAGTATCTTTAAACTTATATGGTTTACAACTAGGAATGCAAACGACACACCGATGTTTGCAAAACATCGATGTTTCATTTAATAACGTCGATGTTAATATCGATGTTTAGATGAGCGATACATCGCCGATATATCGTCTACAAATTTATTAACAATCTACTTCGTTCAGTCATTTCCTTGCCTACATTCATTCTAGGGATGTACGATCTGACAAGAATAATCGGTACCTCAAAATCGAAACCATCAGCGAAAGAGAGGCTCAGATGTATTTCATCTCGTGTTCCGCTAATAATTAGAGATGCCATTGAAATCTGGGAGGATGTGAAATCTATTTTCCAACACTTGCTAACATTGCAACTATATACCTTCCCATCGTAGCCACCTCTGTGCGGAGCAAGCGCTTGTTCTCTGAAACCAGGGAACTCATCCCCTACGAAAGAAATAGGCTTCTGGGGACTAGATTATCTAAGTTTCTTTTCCTTAACTCCATTTCACAATTGCTAAATGAATTAAAATAACGAAATTTGTTTACTACTCAAGATCCATTTTATTTAATTTGATGGTCTAGTTTAAGTGACTGTTAATTATCGAACAGTCAGTAAACATTGCACCTAATATTTTGGGTTAAAAATATTTAAACTAAATTGAAAATTGTTGCATTGTTATCCCTTATGGATTGTAGGTACATTTTATGTGAAATTTCTGATGATGATATGAATATTTCTAGTTCTTATCCGTGTTTTTTAAACGTCTGTGATCTCACTTTAAGTCGTGAGATGATAATAGAACCCAAGACATAAAATAAGGTCACCTTCCTCAACATCGAAGTTTTATCTTGAGAACGATGTTGCATCCCTACTTGCAACTAGAATAATTTCGAACTTTCCCTACCTAATGGTTGTTACCATTTTTAACCGATTTCTAAAAGAAGGAGGTTCTCAATTCCACCGCCATGTATTTTTTTTTATATATGTACATCGATTGCTGTGAAACGGCAGTACCGATTTGAAGGAATTTCTTTACATTATGTTCAGAAACTTGCCGCGGTCGACCAATATCAATAGATGAAATTGATGCAGTAAAATCCAAGATGGTGCTGATAATATGGCGGACCAAAAAATTTATTTAGTTCGATTTTCTCCAAAATTGGTATGGGGGAGTGTTCGGGGTCGCACTTAACGAATCTCAAATTACTTTTAAAAAATTCAATATGGTGGACAAAAAAAAATGATTGTTTTCGATTTTCCCCAAAACTGCTATTGGGGAGTTTTCGGGGTCGCACATAACGAATCTGAAATTATTTTTAAAAAACGCAATAGGGCAGAAAAAAAAATTATTTTTTTTCCGATTTTCACCAAAATTGGTACAGGGAATTTCTTCAAAGTTGGTATGGGGTAATTTTCGAGGGCGCATACAACGAATTTGATATTATTTTAAAAAAATTCGATATGGCATACAGAGCAATTAATTTTGTCCGATTTTTTCCAGAAATGGATATAGGGGTGTTTTCCGAACACCAAACCTAAAATTGTTGTATTATTATTATATAAATCAGTATCAGAATCAGTATGGTGGATTAAACATTTTACATGTCTCAATTTTCTCCAAAATCCGTACAGAAGGCTTTTTGGATATGCTAATTAAGAATTTAAAATTATTTTTGAAAAATTCTATATGGCGGAATTAATATGGCGTCCAAAATATTTTTTATCTTTCGATTTTCTCCAAAGTTGGTCTATGGGCGTTGTTAAGTCTATAAATTACCAATTTAAAATTGTTTTTAAAACATTTTAAATGCCGAATCCAATATGACAGACTAAAAATTTTACATTTTTAGATTGTATTCAAAATAGGTACTGGGTCGTTTTTGAGGGATTTTAAAATTATTTTAAGTAAATGTATGCTGTCAGATTCATTATGACAGTCTAAAAATATAACATTTCCGAATTTTGTCCTGGGTAGTGGGCTTTCGTGGGTGTAGATTCAGATTAGATTAAGAGGTTAAAATTTTTTTTTTTTTAAATTCAATATGATGGGTTGAGGGGGTCGTAGGTTACGAATGTGATTTTTTTTAGTTTATTATGAGAGATAGAATATGGAGAACTAAAAATTTTACATTTTTCCAATTTTGTCCAAAATTGATATTAGAGATTTTTTGGGGCTTATGCAAACTTAATAAGCAGGATGAAATATATCGGACTAAAAAAATTACGTCTCAAATTTTTTAAATATCGGTATTGGGAAATTTTGGGGGCCAATATTACTAATCTGAAATTAATTTAAAATTCGGGATGGTAGATTTACTATTTTAGATTAAATCTTTGTTTGATACAACTTTTGATAAAATGTATACTTTTTTCAACCTTGAAATCATTGCGAGGTACATATATTTCGCATAAAAAGAATTTATGGATATAATAACAAATTTAGAACTAAAAATTGAAAAATAAAAGTTTTATAAAAATATTGGACGGACTCTGAAAAAGCGCTAAAAATCAGAAAATAACCATATAAATTTTTATAAGAAATTGAAATTTTTGAAATCGGCACCAAATAATTTCTAAATAAAACAACCACTAACTAACTAAAAAATCGGTTCAATTTCTTTCTACAAATTTTATTACGTCATTTTCGTCTTATATTCAACCAAATTGACGAAATTTCTCATTACTTAGTTTGTCACTCCTAGTTCATTTAACATAAACTCGAGTTAAATTTCATAGGTATATTGATATTCTGGAGTATATTAATAATTGGATAAAATAAAATATTAAAATAATATTGCTTAACTTTTAAGCATTCGTAAATAAATCCATTTTTAAAAATATGCTTGGCCACGATGACGCAGTGCCATTCCTGTGGACAAGCCGATATCAAGGGCCTAACAGAACCTTTCCATAAGTCAAATTTTCAAATCATATATTCTAAACTCCACAAAATTAAAATAAGAATGCAATATATACGATAGTTTTAATAAAATTTTATCAATTTTATATATTCGACCAGAAAATTCTTTGTCTTGTATTTTTTTATTTGATTATGTATATTTTTGGAGGACGCACAACTAAGATTTACGACCCATGATGGCACCAAGGGCCTAAGAGTATAAAAGAAATTTAAAATTTTATATCATATGATTTAAACTTCATATAAAATAGAATAATAAAAGCTATATTACATTTTACCACTCCCTGCAGCAACATGAATATTATATTTTGGAACAGGAATTTTTTTTTATCTCGGTTTGTAAATTTTCAGTATATTTATTCGCTCTGTTGGTCGGCAAAGCTTTCAAATTTAAGTATAAAAGCTGGACCATTTAAATGCCCGTTGCCGTATAGTTATTTTAGTAAACATTTTGAACAAGAACAATTTAATTTATGTGGTCTACTTGACGAAGCTTTTACATTTATTTTTCAAGACTTTTGAGGTTTAAATATGTAAAATACTTCATAATGAAATGATGAAAGGGTAGATAGATAGATAGAAAAAATTATTTCATAACAAAACTATTTGTAAATCACATTAAAAAAATTGTAACAATATGCTCTAGAAGTCTCCATATACTCATCCACCGAATAGAATTCATGCTCTAACAGAAATGCTTTTAATTTAATTTTAAACCTCATAAAGTCTAAATTTTTAAATATTTCAGGCAACGTGTTGTACGGTGACACATTCAGAGTATTTTTATTAGATCTCGTCAATCTATACCTCGAAGGCCTAATTAAATTAGCTGATCTAGTGCTATAAGAGTGAAAGTGGGAATTTTGGGTGGAATTTCTCACGGTTTTTATGAATCTCCAGTAGTTGGTATAAGATAAATAAACTAAGCAATGTTAGTTCCCGCAATTTTATAAAGTGTGGCCTACAGTGGTCCCTATAGCCGATACCAGAGACAAGTCGAATAGCCTTCTTCTGCATTCTCAAGATCTGAATCGCGCCAGCACAGCAACCCCAAAGGTGACCACCGTACGAAATATGAGAATGCAACAAGGAATAATAAACATAGGAGAAGAACATCACAGTGAAGAGACCCACGAAGTTGCCTGAGAACAAAAATAGAGGATGCTAACTCATTCTTCAATAATTTGGTGTGAGAATTCCAGTTCAAACCATCGTCCAAACTGATACCTAATAATGTCACCGAAGAACCATCAACCACTCCACGTCCATTCATGAAAAACAAATTCAATGTTTTTTCTTCATTCAATTTAAGGGAATTATTAGCAAACCAACATCTTGCACGCTATGTCATAATAGACATTTCCTTGATTAAACATTTTGGGTCTCTAGTTTTATAAATTAACGCCGTGTCGTCAGCGTAACAGATACACAAACCTGTGCCTATAGAGATCATTGATATCGGTGTTAGGACCTCTTTGTCTCATTATATACATATATATATATATATATATATATATATATATATATATATATATATATATATGTATATATATATATATATATATATATATATATATATATATATATATATATATATATATATATATATATATATATATATATATATATATATAGCTTGCTGAGCCTATGACGGTACGATGTGGAGTGCCGCAGAATTCGGTGTTAGGACCTCTTTTTTCATCACTCCACATCGTACCGTAATAGGCTCAGAAAGCTCTCCACCATTTTTACATTCAATTTGACAGGAAAGGTGAAAGCAAATCGAGGGGAACGCCTCTTACACCGTATCTATGAAGCTTTGTAATCAAAAAATAATGAGAAACACAATAAAAAGCATGACTGACGTCACACAGTGAGTGTCCCATGCTTTCCTCACCTTCTATCCTCTCAACCGCGCTCTCCGCCACCGCAGCAACTGCCTGAATAGTTGAAAATTCCGGCGAAAACCAAACTGTGAAGGATGCAAGAAACTGTGATGTTCAAAATAACGACTCAAGCTGTTTTTCAGTATTATCTCAAATACTTTTCCTAATAACGGAATCAAAGATATAGGTCTATAATTTTCCACGAAATCGACATTCCCTTTTTTAAACGAAGGAACAGTCCTTACTATCTTTAGACAATCCGGAAAATTACCCTGAGCCAAACTACTACATACTACAATGCTTCATAGGTTTGACCAAATAGACACCAATCTCCTTCAAAATAGCGCTACTCATATCATAGATGTCAAAAGAGTTCGACCTATTGAGAGCATGTATAGCACTCCAAACATCACACTCCATAATGGACAAAAAAGCAAAAGAATGTACATATGGGATCGACGAAACCATAGCATTTTGTATTTCTGCGTCAATCCTTTATTGTGTCGGATATTATTTTACTAAAGAACTCACCAAAGTTCCCAGCGCTGAGCCATGAACTAGAAGTATTATGTGCAGATCGTTTTTCCTCATAGTTAATAACTCTTCAAACATCCCTTGTTTTGTTTTGGGAATTTTCCAGATAACTCCCAAATGCATCCTTCTTTGTAGAAGCAACCTTTTGTCTGTACTTTTGTTAAAGGCCTCACTCTACTCAGTTCCGGAGCACCGGGTATATTTGCAGTTTGATATACAGGGTTATTCACCCTATACGGCATGGAATATTGCAGCCAAAATACGTGACTTTCAAAAAGTTTTACTTTTGGTATATATGGGGGTTTAATATAGTTACTTTTTAAAATTATCCCAAAAGTTCTGAAATTATCAAAGTTGTGTTCTTTAAAATAAAACTCCCTGTATACTATTCCATTTTTAGATTTTTCCATCAAAATAAGTGCCTACTTTAATAAGGTTTATAGTACCTAAACCTTAAGGGTTTTTAAAAAATTTGAATTTTGACAAAATCTAATCTAATTTTCATGTTTTAAATACTTAAGAAGTATTTCAGTTATGTGCTCGAAATTTTCAGAGCAGTGCAAAAATAAATCATATTTTATGTTCGAATTAGAGTAAATTTGCTATATTATACAGGGTGTCCAAAAATTAAAACTAATCAAATAAAAACTTTAAGTGGCTATAACTTGATTAATTTACTTTTTAACTTACCAGAAAATGTATAGTTTAAATACCTATCGAATGGTATAAGGGTGTTCTATAGCTAAGACTTCGCGTTTGCACAGAATATGCCAAATAATCGTTTTCAGCACTATTTTGGGTTTTTTGAATAGAAGTTCTAATATTGCCTATGGCATTTGGAAATAAGACGTAATTTACAACTATAAGAATAATAATCAGGAATATCTTTACAAATGCTTAGAAACTTGGAACGCGATTTACAGTCATCCAACAGACTATAACATGACTTATGGTAATAATATATTGACGATAGCACAGAATAGAAGCAAAATATCTATAGTAGATGCTTGAAATATCGACCATCCATTTCTAAACATTTACATGTTTTTTTTTCGAGACCACTGCTAACTCTGGACAACATTTGCGGGTTTTCAGTTTGAAAAGCGTCTCTTATGCGTATTTTCATATCTTGTGGTGTTGTCGTGGGCGCATTAGAGACAATTCCTTTTATGTATTCCCATAAAAAAAAATCTGGATGAGTTAAGTCCGGAGATCTCGGGGGCCAATTTTGAAGTCCATCTCTCCCAATCCTCCTATTTCGAAAGTTGACATTTAAAAATTTCCGAACCTTGCGATGATAATGAGGTGGAGCTTCCTCCAGTTGAAAACGACATCTGTTAATGACGCTGGAAGTTGGTGTAAATGAAAATCGGGAAACATCAAACGATTTAAAGGTCCTTCAAAAAACTAGGGTCCAATTAAGCATGGATCCAGTATTCCTTCCCACATGTTAACTGGCCACCTATTCTAGCTTTTCTTAACTCTGTATTCATGCGGATTTGAATCAGAATGGATGGAGTCATGGATGTTGTATCTATTCACGAAATCATTGTTATGACAAGTACATTCAACACTAAACAACACATTATCAAAGAAGTGGTCATTTTTAGCCATTTTATCTAACACCCACAAGCAGAATTCAGTTCGGTTGTCACAATTATTTCCGTGAAGCTCTTGACAAAGCCGGATTTTATAAGGATGAAATCTGTATTTGTTAAGAATCCTTGGAACACTTGCTTGAGTAATGTTAATATTTTCGGATATATGATTCTGCCTAATGTTGGGATTTTCGATCACTGAACCAAGTACAGTAAAAACATTTTCTTCATCCTCAGTGACTGGTTTTCTTACAACAGGTTTTTTATAACTGACACTTCAACTTTCCTGAGACTGGTTTAATAGCCTCACAAAAACAACTGGTTTAGGATGGTTTCTTTTAAGAAACCTTTGAACATAGACTCGAGAAGCCAACAAACAATTTTGATGACATTTTCCAAGGATAAAAATCATTTCAATGCGCTCTTCCCTTGGATAAATCTTCATTTTGATAAAGTAGTAACACAACAATATTCAAATAATTCAATTCAATAAATGAAGTTTAACAGTTACAAACAATAATACCGCTATTATAGCAACAGGCTATGCAGACTAAACTGACAGATTAAATGAATTATCTTACGTTTCTAAGTGCTATAGGCAACTGGATACCTTGGTGCAGAAAACAATTATTTGGCATATCTGTTAAAACGTGAAGACTTAGCTATAGAACAGCTTTGTACCATTCGATAGGTATTTAAAAGGTACATTTTCTGGTAAGGTAATAAGTATAGGGTTCTATTTAAATCAATCAATTTATAGCCACTTAAAGGTCTTATTTAATTAGTTTTAATTTTTGGATACCCTGTATAATATAGCAAGTTCATTATAATTGGGATATAAAATATGATTTATTGTTACACTTCACTGTAAATTTGGAGTACGTAACTTAAATAGTTCCTAAGTATTTGAAACATGAAAATTAGGTTAGATTTTGTCAAAATTCAAATTATTTAAAAATCCTTAAGGTTTATGTACTGTAAACCTTATTAAAATAGGTACTTATTTTGATCAAAGAATCCAAAGATGCAATAATTTACAAGGAGTTTTATTTTAAAAAACACAACTTTAATACTTTCACAACTTTTAGGACACCTTGTAATTTTTAAAATGTAACTATATTAGACCGCCATATATCCCAAAAGTAAAACTTTTTGAAAGTCACGTATTTTGGCCGTAAAATTTTGTGCCATATAAGGTGAATAACCCTGTATAAATTATTAAATGTATGTATAGGAGATACCAACTAGAAAAGCCTTATGTTATAACGTTAAGAATCAAAAGAACTACTTTAAATTGCAAGAAACTACCAGAAACCTCTTTTATTGGCTAACTGCCGACCAGTCTCGAACTCATTGGTTCTCGCTAGTAGAGGGTATAAACTTTGCAAGATTTCTCTGTTCAAATTGCATGAGATGCCGGGATATGGCGCAGCTCATATCTCACTTTTTATTTAGTTTAATATAAGTTGCTGAGAGGATTAATTTTTTTAATTGTGCGGGATGCTTACTATTGTAAATGTATGTCTTTATTATTTATAATCTCATCAAAAATAAGTACTCCTTAATAATTTACATCATTTAAATTATTTCTACAAGGCTATAAAATCATGCCGCGGCGAAATCACTCTTCAAAATTTGCGCGAAAAACATCGAGCGAAAGCTTACTGATATTCCTGATTTTGAGGTGTGGCTTAATTTCGTTTATAAATTAAAAACCGATTTACGGAAAAAAACAGCAGATTTAAACCACCTAAAAAAACAAGAAGACAAAATCAAGAAACTGACGAAAAAAACATGGAATATCAGTATATTTCGTCAATCAGCGTAAACAGAGTTTTGGTTTCGTTTAAGAGGTTATTTTCATAACCCGAATACCAGTTCTTCAACCGATTCTACCTTGGCTTGGCCACAATTCTTTTCTTATAGCAGATTCTCTGTCATCACTCATCTATCAACTTCTTCTGGCTGATCATCTCTTTCTTTACGGGTCAACGCGAATCTTGTTGAAGGCAGCATAGACCTTCGAGAACTTTCAGACCCATCATAAAACGATGAAAAGATTAACTAACTGCTTATGAAGTCTCTGGATAATTTCGTAACTAAAGGGCCCTCAGAATAATTAATTCGTAGATCGAATCGAACGACAACGTGTACTTGGTGAAGGTTGCGTTGGCAATACGATTGGTATAAAGACCGTGTACTTTCATAAAACTGTATACTTAAAACCCAATAAAGTCATTAAGATTTCTCGACCATTAAACGAAATTCAATTTTAATAGCGTAAAAATCGTATATCTTATTCAGATATCACGATCCTAACTAACGTCACGCTCCAATAAAGTTTAACACTTTAAATGTGAAAAAAATTCATCATCCCAAATTTTACTTGTCGTAAAATTAGCGTTAAAATCCAATTATAACTTGGGACATTAAAAGCAAATTATTTCGATTTCGAAAACGGGTTTAAGCTACGAAATTTTAAGTAAAGAATTAGACTAGCGAAAGTTATAATTCTTGATTAAACATTTGCCAGCGTTTGTAATTCTATTTGATATAGCACAGATAGATAATACATATTTATTTGCGAAAAACAGCGAAAGAAATATTTAAAAAATTTAGGAATCAGCGAAAATTAAGCATCTTTGCGGACATCAAAAATTGGCGAATACTTTAAAAATTGTACTATTGAATTTGTCTTAATAATTATTGAACCTCATTCTTATTTGGCAATAATAAATTTTCCAAATTTAGGAGCAATAGCTCATACATTCCTAAATCCGGGCAAAGTGAGAATAAATGTGAGGTGACCTGAAATTTCATTCTGATCGGGAGAAATCGGTGGGATCTCACATTAGCTATTTTCAACTGAATCAATAAATGATTAGCCAAAGACTTTCATACTCTCTTCTGGGAACATTCACTCATCCTAGATATATCTCGGAAGTCATACTGATGGAGCTGAGCTCGATTGTTCGAGCGCTCCCAAGTACCACGGATTATTCATTCATTTTCATTCATATCAGCCCGTTTTCATCCACTCCTGAATGTAGACCTCTTCCATATTTTTCCATTTCTGTCGGTCCGTAGCGATCCCCATCCAGTTTTTTCCGGCAATTTTCTGGATGTCGTCACGCCATCTCTTTTGGGGCCTGCCAACACTTCTCTTGTTCTCTCTTGGCCACCATGCTGTTATCTTGTATGTCCATCTGTCTATGTCATGTCTTGCGATATGTCCAGCCCATCTCCATTTTAGCTGCGCTACTCGTTTGCTCACATCTGTTATTTTCGTTCTTCTTCTGATTTCTTCATTTGGAACTCTATCTCGTAAACTAATTCCCAGCATAGCCCTTTCCATTGCTCGTTGTGTAACCTGAAGCTTATTAATGGCTTTACATGTTAGGGAGGTTGTTTCAATACCATAAGTAAGAACTGGCAGGATGCACGACTCGTAGACTTTTCTTTTCAGACTTATAGGGGTGTTACTGGATTTAAGAATGAATCCGAGTTTGTCAAAAGTTGCCCAGCTGAGACTTATTCATCTAGGAATTTCAGCCGATTGGTTTTCTTTCCCTATTTGTATTTTATGACCTAGATATATGTATTCTCTTACGTTTTCTATTATTTTATCTTCAACTTTAATTTGTATTTGCTCTAGACTCATTATTTTTGTTTTTGACAAGTTCATTTTGAGTACTATCCTAGCTGATGCTTGATGAAGTTCTTGTATCATACATTGGAGTTGTTCTGGTGAATCACTGATTATAACAATATTATCAGCAAATCTTAAGTGGTTTAGTCGTGTTCCGTCTATGTTAATTCCCTTGTCATGCCAGTCCAAGACCCTAAATACATCTTCAAGTGCCGACGTGAACAATTTTGGAGAGATTTTGTCTCCCTGACGTACGCCTCTTTTTATAGGTATCCTCGAGGTTTTTATATCCTCGTCTATTGTAACTTGCATGTAAACATTTTCATATATATGCTAAATCAGAGCAGAGTATCTTGAATCAATCCGAGCATTGTCCAGTGCTTTGAGAACTGCCCATGATTCGATAGAATCGAACGCCTTCTGGTAATCAACGAAAGCCAAATGCAGAGGTATATTATATTCCGTGGTTTTTTCGATAAGCGTGTGTACTGTCTGTAGGTGGCTATTGTACTGAAGTTCCTGAGAAATCCGGCTTGTTCCGAAGGTTGGTATGCGTCCAACTTTTGCGTCAGTCTGTTAGTTATTATTTTTGTAAGAAGTTTGTACAAGTGGGACAGTAAGCTATTTGGCCGATAATTTTCTATGTTATTTCTATCGCCTTTTTTGTATAATATGATGACTTCTGCGTTTTTCCATGCCTCGGGTATTTTTCCATATATTAAGCACTTGTTCAACAAAATTCTCACGCTTTCTCTTAGTTGTTCTCCTCCTATTTTTAATATTTCAGCGGTTATACGATCCTGGTCAGGGCTTTTATTATTTTTCATTTGACTAAGAGCTTTCATTAACTCTGCGGTATTTATTTCGGGCATCTCTTCTGAACCGACATTTCTTATTTCCTTCCTTTCGTAGTAAGGACCTTGAGTTTTTGGACTGTATAACTCTGTATAAAAGTCCTGGACAGCCATCGTGATTTCCTCCCGGGTACTAACTAATTGGCCTTGTTTAGTTTTAGGTCCGGAAATTTTTGTCCGGCCCCTAACCAATTGAGATCTGAGAGCCTTCATTGATTTGTTAGATTCTATCGTGTCTTTAATCACTTTTGTATTATGCTTTCTTATGTCCCTCCTTATGTTTTTGTTAATTTCTTTATTTAACCACGGATTATTGCATAGCCTTATTCAGGTGTCCAATTCTCTGATATTTAGTAACATTCATCGATACTTCGCCGCTTATTCATAGAATTACGGAAATCCTTCGGACGCTACTCATTCTCCACGTTTCCCGTATTTGCATCTCCAGTGTATTTAGCAATCTCCCATTTTGCTTGTTTCTTAGGTTGTTGTCGTTATTGATGGCGCTATGTTATGCGCAATGCTTCATCATAAGCACAGTTCGCTCCAGTACATGTAATCTTGTTATTGTCCACTATAGGTTCCAGGCTGCAGTATTAGTATGGAACTTTCTCTACCTCCAAGAGTTTCAATTTCTCTCCCACCTATTGATGGATGATCTTAGCCGCTAAAGTGTGTCTCTTCTTGTAGTCCGATGCGTCAAATACTTGACATTATTCTGTTATCTACTGAATTGTCTTTTATGTTCGACTTCAATATCGGTATTGATCTTGCTGGATTTTGATTATATATTTCAGCTAGTGGAAAGCCTTCGGTTCAAGTAAGTTGCTCTGACGTCAACCAACGCCAATTTGTCGACATTTTCCGGGTTGACTTCATTTGGATGTTGTCCACGAAGGGTCTTCTGTAGCCAGACTTGAAGTTTCCCTTGATGTGGTTAGTGATGAGAAGTCAGTTCATGGTCTATCAATCACAGTGCTATTAAGTTATTTACTTCACACGTTGCCCGGTGTAGCACACATCAGCCTGTGAAAATATGAGCGTTTGTAAGTTTGTAAGTTTTTGATCGAATTGCCTATTAATATCTACCAATCCTCTTCTTTTGCGGTATTTGGGTAATATTGTTCGTCCAGTAGCACTACGAGGATACTATTTGTGTGTTTTTGTTAGGAGTGTTCTGATTTTCCTCGGCAGGATTTTTGCGCCTATCCTGCTCCATTTTACAATTACAAAAGAGTAACAGAATGCTATGCATGTTTCTATCATACTCCAGAACAAGCTGAGTTTCGAAAAGGCTTTAGTACAACAGATCAGATTTAAAAAAACATAAAATTACTAATCGAAAAATGCACGGAATATAATATTAAAATCCACCTAGCCTTTGTTGATTATAGAAAGGCTTTTGACTATGTCGTGCTATGGGCAATATTTCAAGGAATGGACAATGCATGGATTGACTCCAGATACAGAAATCTTCTGAAATATATTGACAATAAAGCTGTACTGCAAGTAAAAGCAACAGAGGATCTAGAAACACAGAAGATAAATATTGGTCGAGGGGTGCGACAAGGAGATTCGATTTCCCTTAAACTCTTTACTTTAACATAAGAAGATGTCTTTAAACAACTAAATTAGGAATATAATGGCATTAGCATCGATGGTAAATATTTCAGCCATCTATGTTTCGCGGATGACGTGATAATAATAAGTAAAGAGCTAGACAAGTTACTGGAAATGCTCTCTGAGTTGAAAAATGCTTCAGAGAAAGTTGGATTAAGCATGAGCCTAGCAAAAACCAAAATAATGGCTCTAGAAGATACGCTACTTTATGTAGAAAACAACGAAATACAAAGAGTTCAGGAATATGTGTATTTAAGCCATCTAATTAGACTTGAGAAAGAAAACCAACAAGCAGAAATAAATAGAAGAATTAGAATGTCATGGGCAGCCGTTGGAAGATTGGAATACGGTCTTAAAAACCCTGATGTTTCCATTAATTTGAAAAGACGAGTATCTGACTCGTGCGTTCCTCCATTAGAATGGAAAGAACTACACTACCAGTTAAAGCAGCCAATAAACTGCGTAATACTGAGCGAGAAATAGAAAGAATATCACTACGGGATCGAATAAGGAACGGAGAAGTAAGAAGACGTACGAAAGGGGAAGATGTGATAAAACGCATTGCTGCTTTGAAATGGACCTGAGGAGGACACGTTGCTATACAAGGTAGACAAAACATATATTGCAATGGAGACCTAGGTCGCCTAAAAAAGTATCGGAAGACCCTCAAAAAGATGTATAGACGACATAAGGAGGAACGCAGGAAGAAATTAGTACATAATTGCAATATAATTTTTATAAAAAAATGGAACCGACTTCTGTGTGCTAAAATGTTAAAAATAACTATAAATTTTTATATGATATTGAACTTTTTGAAGTCGGCTTCAAACTAATACTTGACAAAATGTAATTCGCATAAACAGATTAAAAATACTTTATTTGTAATTGCTTTCTTGCCATAATTTGTATATATTAGTAGTTATTTATTTCATTTACAAATAATTTGGCGCCGACTTCAAAAAGTTAAATTTCACATAAAAATTTATAGTTAATTTTCACTTTTTAGCACACTTTTAGAAGTAGGTTTCATTTTTTTATAAAAATTTTATTTTTCTATTTTTAGTTTTAGAATTCATTATGATATATACAAATTATTTCAACTAAGTACTAATCCAGATTAGTGTACCTCGCAATGACTCAAATTAATTTTAGATTGAAAATAAGGCCCCAAAACCTTCCAATACCGATATTTAAAGAACCTGAGATGTAAATTTCTTAGCTCGATATATTTTATACTGCATATTGAGTTTTTATACGCTTCAAGAACCCCACAATATCAATTTTCAATATTTAAAGAACCTGAGATGTAAATCTCTTAGCTCGATATATTCTATACTGCATATTGAGTTTGTATACGCCTCAAGAACCCCACAATATCAATTTTAGACAAAATCGAAATATGTAGGAGTCCCTCGAATTGTATCTTATCAATCTAATGGTTGTAAAAAATTAACCTCATATTCGTAATACACGAGCTCGAAAACCCCCTAATACCAAATCTGAGAAAATGCGAATAAGGTAAAATTTTTACCATATTGCATCCGTTATATTTAACTTCAAAAAAATTATTTTAAGTCTTAATCTATATATAATATATATAACATCAGTTTATAACGTTCTACGCTGTCTTCTGGTTTCCAGTCTCCATTGATCTCGGTTTGTCCATAGGTTTTCATCCATTCCTCTTGTTCTTATATCTTTATCCACTCCTTCTCTCCAACTTAGTCTGAGTCTACCTCTCTTTCTTCTTCCCTGTGGTGCCCAATTTAAAACTTTTTTGGAAGTTTAGTATCGTCCATTCGTTGAACATGTCCGTATCATCTAAGTTGGTTGATTTTAATATCTTTTGTTATCTTGTGCTTAACGCCCATAATTTCTTGGATTCTTTCATTTCTGACTCTGTCCATTCTGGATTTTCCAGCCGCTCTTTTCCAATAATCCGTTTCTGTAGCTTCCAGTGTTCTTAGAGTTCTTTCTTTAAATGGTCAAACTTCACTTTCATTGGTGACAATGCTTTTAACAATACTATTAAAGATTTTCTGTTTGTTTTATTTGGATATTGTTTTATCCCACAATATGCTGTTCAACCGTCTAATAGCTTGTCGTCCCTGGTTGTTCTATGCTTGATTTCTTCGTCAAGTTTGCCGTCGTTGGTTATATGCATTCCGAGATACTTGTATTTCTCACAGCGATTTATTTCCTGCTGCTATTGTTCCAGAATCAAGTTTTGTCTATGTATTAATCTATTCTAAATCTAAACCCTTAAAAGCCCCCTAGTATCAATTTTGGATTAAATCCGGAAATTTAAAATTTCTAGACTTATATTCGCTATTTACATCCTCAAAAACGATTCAGTCCCACCTTTGAACAAATTCGAAAAATGGAAAATTTTTAGTCCGTTACATTGGATTCGTCATATTGAATGCTGAAAAAATACTCTTAAATTCATAATTTACACCTCCACCCCGTATATCAGTTTGAGAGAAAATCGAATAATGTAAAATTTTTAGGACACCATATTGAATCTGCCAGAATGAGTTTTTCAAAAAATATTTTAAATTCATAATTCACACTAACAAAAATACCCCAATACTGATTTTAGACAAAATCGGGAGATGTAGAATCCGGAGAAATCGGTGTACATACATAAAAAAACATACATAGTCGACGAATTGAGAACTTCATTCTTTTAGAAGTCGGTTAAAAAATAGGTTGAAATGGAAGAGACTAGGGGAAGCCTAGATCCAGGAGTGGGCCAAATTGGACTGTTAGAGAGAGGGAAAGAGAGATATATGCGTGCTGTCATAAGTGTTGAGTATCTTAAAGAGATTTTTACTCTTTTGGTTGGTTCGCTGTACTCACCCTTCTTATGAACTCACTTTTATTTCGATTTTTATTGTTCATGGCTTAACTCTTTGTGTCTGTTTTATGCCCAAGTATTCATAGATCTGCTCTGCCCGCATTACCGCAAAGCTTTGATCATTCTGCATTTGAAATGCTCTCGGTTATATATTTCCTCTAGTTGTGTTTAAAATGCGGCATTTATCAAGGCCGAACAGTATTACTGTATCCCCGAAAAACTCCTTCGCAATTTTGAGCATTTGTTCTAGCTCATTTCAAGTAGCCGTCAATTTAGGATCATTCATATGAAGAAGGTAATTTAGTTTCACCATCTCTTCACGATTGTTCTTAATATTAAAGCCGCATCTGTTAGAACTTAAATAGAGTGATAGTGGGTTCATGACAAAGCAGAATGGTAATAAGCTTAACGAGTCTCCTTCAAATATTCCTCTTCGTATTGGGATCAAGCTTGTCTTGAAGCTGTTGCTGAAAAGTATTTGCATCGGGATCCTAGTTCCCCGAGTTGATATAAGGTGTTCTAAAAAAGACACAATAAATATATATCGACTCTATATATTTTCAGTATAGTTCTCAACTAGTTATGTAGTACTGAGTCGAAGGCTTTTTGGTAATCCACGTAGGCAGCAAAAACGTGATTAAGATACAGAAAAACAGATGCAAAAAGTTTCCGAAAATTTTGTTAGTTTTTAATCTTTCTGGCTGTTGTTTTTGAGATATTTAAAAAAATGGAAATTTCTTTATAATTCGTTATAACTATTTTAATTGTGCAGATTTTAAATAATGCACTAGTTCAGTATTAAAAACATTAAATATAGTTTTCGATATTGCAATACATGCATCACCAATTTAGGACACTCCATATATAGAGGCAACTTTAAACGATACACGTGTTCCTGACATCTTCGATTACTTTTAATCCTAAATTAATAATAAATTTTATTTAATAACGAATAATTAAAAAGAAAGACAAAGCTAGAATTTCAGAAACCTAATTAAATGACATTAGGAAAAAAACTTAGGCACATAAATGGATTAATTTAAAGCCAATACAAGATTTCTAAAGCCAATAAGAATATACTGAGTAATAAGTAATTTTAAGTTTATTGCAAAATTTTTATTGCGTCGTAACAAAATAAATGCTGGAAAATAACTAAAAAATTCTTGGAAACTCTGAACAGAGTATGATAGCGAAAATTCCAACTAGAAATATTACTCTCTTTAATTAATTTATGAAATCGATCGATCGGGATTATATTCGTATTAGTATAATGCGTAAAATGAATTGCGAATTCCCTTCATTTCTGATGCTTCGTTTTAGATTGCAGCAGAAAAGAACCAAAAGCAGTTCTTATAAAAGGAAATTTGCTACTTATTAAGTTCATAAACACGATTAGCTCAGGCTTTTTCTTGCAGCGAGGAGTAAATAAGTTACAAATTTATTGAAAGTTATCATACTTACAAGGAAGGTACCTGAAGTGCACGGTTTATTTTTAATAAAACTTCAATATGTTGTAGAGGAGGATATCATCCCTTATTTTTTTATTGGAGAAAACCATATATTTACCACGTAATTTAATTCTAAAAATTATGAAATTTAATGGAGTTATTTTTTTCATGAATACCATAAGTAATTTAAGTTGACGGGTTTCGCTGTTTTTAAAATTAAACTAGTAAAAGAGGGGGGGCCACCCTTAAATAGGTTGTTTGTTTAAATTTCAAATTCTAAATGAGATATATTTACAAAACAAAATGGAAACTAGTGGTTATTTGAAACGATGTTGAATTATGGTATTTTCACTCCCAAAGATATCATCTCTTCTTTCTTATAATGGTAAAACATCTATTAGGGTAAGTAATTTAATTCTAAAAATTACGAAATTTAATGGAATTGTTTCAAAGTATTTTTTTTCACTTAAGTTGTGTTTCAAAAACTGAAGTAGTAAAAGAGGGTGAGTGACTCCCAAATAAATTTTTTTCAAATCTCAAATTCTAATTAAGATCTTTTTACGAAACAAAGTGGAACTTACTTGTTAGTTGAAGGGTGGTTATACCATGTTGTTTAAACAAAATAGATATCATCCCTTACTTTTCATTAGGGTTGATCTTGTAATTCACAAAATTTAATTCTGGACATTACGAAATTAAACCAACTATGTTGATAATATTTTTTTTTCGTATACACTAAGTAACACAAGTTGACGTGTTACAGGTTTTCCGAAAATAAACTAGTAAAAGAGGGTAAGCCACCCTCAAATATGTTTTTTTTATAACACAAAATTAAAACTACTTGTTATTCAAAAAAATGTCAAACTATGGTATTTTCACTCCCAAGGATATTATTCCTTATTTTTTATAATAGAAAACTCTCAGTTCATACATATATTATTATTCTTCAAAATTGTTAAATTTTAATTTAAATGAACGTTACAGAATTAGAAATCACTATTTGTCATGAATTATAATAATCTACAGACATGAATGCTTAACCAATGAAATAAGTTTATATTTGCTTATTAATGAAAAGAAAAATTTTATTAAGCTCTGTAACGTTCATATCAACTGAAATTTGGCAATTTTAAGCATAATTATACATGTATGAAATTACATCCTTCGAATAATATCTTTGAGGGTGAAAATATTATAGTTTAATTTTATTTCAAAAACAAGTTATTTCCAATTTGTGTTGTAAAGTTATCTCAATTAAAACTTGAGAAGTAAAAAAATTATTTGAGGGTGGCTCACCCTCTTTTACTAGTTTATTTTTAGAAACCCCGAAACACGATAACTTAGGTGACTTATGGTATTCGTGAAAAAATATTTCATACAACATTTTAACTATAATAAAACCTGATATTTCCAAAGAAGAACAAATACTGTATCTAAAATTAATTGCCTTGACTGTAGTCAGGTATATATAGGTATATAATACCTAAAAAATAGAATTAAACACCATAAAAGTTACATCAGATATCCTAGTACTGTACCAAACACTGCTTTAGCTAAAAATGCAGTAGAAAACCTTCACAATTTTAACTTTAATAACGTCGATATTTTAGTCTTTAGTTATATAAATTCAGAATGCAGTCTACCATAGTTTAATTTGATTTCGAGTAACAAATAATTTTCCTTTTGTTTCGTAGAATTATCTTAATTAGAACTACAGAGATTAAAAAAAGTATTTGGGGGTGAATCACCCTCTTTTACTAGTTTATTTTTGGAAACCCCGACAAATGTCAACTTGAGTAATTATGGTACTGGTGAAAAAAATATTTTCAAACGATTTCATTAAATTTCGTAATATTTAACATTAAATTACGTAAGCAAATATGTGGTTTAACCTAATAAAAAATAAGAGGTGATATCCTTGGGGGTTAAAATACCATAGTTAAATATCGTTTTATCGGTTTATAGGGTTATTTTAATTAGAATTTGAGATATTAAAAAAAGTATGTGGGGGCACTTATCCTCTTTTCCTAGTTTATTATTGGAAACCTCAAAAGATGTCAACTTGAGTTAATTATGGTATTCGTGAAAAAATATTTTCAAACAATTATAAAAAATAAGAGATGATGTTCTTGGGGATGAAACAACATCACTTCAAATAAGAAGTAATTTCCATTCCGTTTTGTAAAGATATCCCAATTAGAACTTGAGATTTAAAAAAAAAATAATTGCGGGTGGCTCACCATTTTTTATTAGTCATTTTTAGAAACCGCGAAACCCGTTTACTTAAGTTACTTATGGTAATGGTAAAAAAATATTTTTAAATAATTATATTAAATTTTGGAATTTTTGTAATTAAATTACGTGGGCGAATAGATGGTTTACCCTTAAAAAATAATTAATGATATCCTTCTGGGTGAAAAAACCATAGATTAACATCATTTCGAACAACAAGTAATTTTCATTTTGTTTTGTAAAAATATATCACTTAAAACCTGAAATATTTCAAAAATGCTGCTTTTAGAGGTGAACTGTAGGGGCGGTTTTTATCCCGTTAAAATGAATCTCCGCAGATGAAAAAAATACGTGTCTTTTATTGTTGTACCCTCTACAACATATTAAAGTTTCATTAAAATCGGAGCCAGATACTTCAGGTACCTTCCTCGTTAGTGTCATTTTTATGTCTTTAGAAATAAATCAAGAAAAGAGGATGCTAAGATAGTATACATAGAATACTTTTCAAGCATCTGTGCTAATCACATGTATCAGCAATGGTGTTCCTCAACGAAAAATTAATTTCTTTTTCTTTTATGTAAGCCAATTTATTTCAAGAACGTGGAATAAGTTTTTGGAGACTAGTGACATAATGAACAGGCCTTGTAAATATCGTGTACACATTACAACTTATTAATAAGAAATACCATTTAAAATTTACGGTTTACTGCTAGGCAGCCTACATAGCTAAATCTACTGTACGAGTATACTACATAGGATAAGAAATGGTTCAAATTAGTTGAAATCTAGACGGTCAGTAAATGTACGGGAGCTTACAAGCAATACTGTTCGAATTGCCTAGCGTTTTTTCCCGAATATGGAAAATTTTCGGATATGTGCTCCTGCTGGTCGAATGCGAGCTTAAAGGAGACGAGGTAAAAGATTTTCTGATAACATGTTCAAGACACTCGTTATTTTGCAAGGGAATCAATAATGACCTGGGGACGTATTAATTCTAATGGAGTCGTGGACACCTTATGGGCATTGCACTACCACATGTATTGACTTATACTCAAAATTATGGCGAGTAATTTATTATTCAATAAAATAAGGCCCGCCCTCACTTTGCCAGAGTAGTTTGAATATTTTTTAAAGAATGGCTGCAAATGGACTTTTAAAAATTCGTTAAATTGAGGAAGTTAGAGCTTAGAAGTTTGACGTTCATAGAGTGGCGAGCAAGCATATTCTGGTGGGCGTGGACCCTTGACGCTTGTGACCAATTGACTCCCTTTAAAGCCTATAACAGTTTTATGATAATATCAGGAATTTTCTTTAAATCATTGTAACATTGTTTGAGTCATTTATTGTGACGCTAACTACACACATTCGAAATTTTATTTGGCTTTTTTTTTAGTATTTTTGCGTCATTCTTAAACTTATTCGGTGTTTAAAAGGTCTAAGTAAGTCCGTACACTTCATCAAAGATGCAAAAAATGAAAATTTCGTGTAAATCAAACTACGGTTGAAAGTCGAACATGGTTTGTAAGCACATCAGCTGAAAAAATTCCGAGCGGAAATACAACAGTAGCGATTAGGTCAGATTTTACACTTTACATCCTGCGTTTTATTGCTGTGTTTTCAGTAATACCTGAAAGAATAATGTGCAAAGTATGTAAACAAGACATGTGGTTTAATCAGACCAGTAAACGTGGCTCTGGATTCAATTTATTGAGGCGATGTGAGTACTGTGATAAACTTATAAATTACTGTTCACTGATCGACAATGAATATGAGATATATTAGCTATTAGTTTTTTTGTTACGTGACTTGGGAGTTGAACTAAGCAGATTTCCGAAGTTTTACAAATTTACGGATATTTGCAGAGAACTTTCAAATACCGTATAGTATGCCTATCAAGATAATGTTGATACTGCTGCATGTGATGTATATGAAAGTATTTAAAAAAAATCGATGCGAAAGAAAAAAGAGAAGAATAATTCAGTTGGTGATACAAAAATCATTTCATCGTTCCAGTGATGGCACCTGGAAAAAAGAGGGTTTTCTTCTTTGTTTAGCGTATCAACATTGATTGCATGTTACAGCAGAAAAGTTGTAAAATCGAATTTCTGTCTAATTACATAAAAAAAATAACTGAAGACGAAAATTTTGTAGAATGCTTTTAAGATTAAAAGGTTGTTTGTGCATTCAATCCTTCGGGCAATGTGTGAAAAATAGAAATAGATGCGATATCCAAAATGTTTAAATGGTCCAAAAATGCCGTATACTTTGGAGAGGGGCACAGCAATACGTTTAAGGGGATCTTGGATTCTAAACCTTAAAGAGAAGAACTCATTCTTTAAAAGAAAACATGCGTTGATGATGTGGAAAAATAATTTGGGACGTGAATAAGGAATTCTAAATGAAGAAACAAAAGTATCGGTGGCAAAGGTTCTAACAAATTTTTAGCGAATTGACAAAGTCTCTATGCTGTTATTTCATGCCAAAATCTCATAATTAAGTGAGAAAAAATTCAATAAATAACTAATAAAACTAAAACATAATTACTAGAGTTCAGTTGAAGGCTTGAAGCCACCCCAGCGAGCAAAAATGCCAAGCTAATCTATATGCTGGAGAGTAAGAGTGGGTTATTTAGGGCGTCACTTCATCTGTAGTTAGGTGGAATGTAGAAACCTCCCGCGATGTCGCATGGAACTAGTTTTTAACTTTACTCTCGTAGCTTACGCAAATACAAAAAAAAAATATAAATACACAACTGAGCACGTGGCTGAAATACACCAAGTAATTAAATAATAATAAGAAAAATCTTATTTAGTTAAAATAATCACACAATTTTACAAAAATTTTTTTAACTATGTAGTCAAAGACCAAGTTAGTTCAGAGCTGAAACCAAGTACTTAATTATTAGATTAAAAAATGCCTGAAAAAAAAAAAAAGAAAAAGGAATTGAAGCTGAGGAAGGTAAAATAATTTCAATAAATAATAATAAAGAAGATACTAAAATTTTAGATGTTTCGATGGAAAGCTACAGCATATCTGTTGCTTTCCCGGTGAAGAAAGCTGGTGCAAGTGGCCTCAGGCCGAAGCTACTAACAAATCATCTACATTCAAACAAAGTCGTATACCCTGAAATGTACGAATCATCAAGTCGATTTACATAGATCTGTCATAAGACATATTGAGCAGATGTCTTGAAGCTTATATACAGATTTGTAAAGAATCTTTGAATTCGTTCATTAGGTCTTTCGCTCCTAAATACTAATATCCAGAAACAAAAGTGGTCGAAGAGACTACGAACTTTGTTGCAAATTATGGGAACAATTTTCTTCACGATTGGACAAGAAACAGCAACGTGCGCCGAAACTCAGGAAGACGAGCGTGTCCAATGATCGTAGGTACGCATGAGCGATGTGGTAAAAACGATAGAATCGAGCAAAGAGAAAAAATAACATCACAGTTGGAGATTTTTGTAGAAGAAAAAGGCTGAATGTATGGCTCGGACATGTCAGATTAAAAATAAGTATATTTGTTACGGTATAATTGTATTTCAAAACTTTGAACCCGTTTTCTTGGACACCACGTATTGCAAATCGGTGATCACGATATCTGGAGTTTTACTGAATCGATTTACTTGAAACTTTAACAGTACCTTCACTACACTTGCTATTACCGGTAGTACTATTGTCGCACGTTTCTCTTTGTATTTGCATAATCTTCATAATTTTAAATATTTTAACTTCTTGGCGATTCGGACGATAGCCAATAGAGTAAAAATTTTGAAATTTGTGTCAACTTTTATACGCTCTCGGATCCGTAGTTTCCTTGTTTGTTAAATAAATTAAAATTATTTTTGTCGGAAAAATATATGGAAAAAAATCTAATATACGTCATTTATTCAATAAAAAAATTCCTGAAATTAAGCTCCGAAAAAGGCAGTCACTAAGGAATACCCCCTAAAAAATTTAACATTTAATCGACAATATGCCATGTCAACGTCAGGAGGTAATACGATAAAGAGGGAGTTATAGCCATTACTAAAACGTGGTTCTATATTCTGAATCAAAAATGTACGGCAGTTGAATTTCATTTAAGGATATTTTTTGAAATTCAAGTCGGATTAGAATAATTTTTTAATTCCTTGTTTTCAGGTTTTACAGAGTAAGTTTCTTATTTATTCTATTTATTATAAGATTGGGAATTACAGATTTTAGTATAGGATAATATTACTATAATAGTTAATTGATAGTTGCATTTGTATTGTAACAGGAAGGTGGTTTTGTAAGTAACTTGGTTTGATAATAACGAAAACAATTTGAGTTTCGTAACGTACTGAGTCACTCAACTCCCTTATTAACCTGTCATTTCTTACTAGTCAGTTTTGTGATATTCTGGAAACTGCTAAGTTGGAGCGGTTTTTAAGATAGGTATTGTAACCCTGTACGGGTGTTCAGTAGTTTTCCCAAGATTTAAGAGGAACTTAGGGATATTAGCATTTGCATATTCTTGGCTTGCTATAATATTCTAAGCAATAATCAGCATAATTGTGAAGTAAAAAGATCTACGAAAACTGTCGTACCGGAATTTGTGGACTTTATTTCGAAATAAAATTTTTATAAAAAAAATTGAACCGACATCTAAAAGTGCGCTAAAAAGTGAAAAACAACTATAAATTTTTATATGAAATTGAAATTTTTGAAGTCGGCACCAAACTAGTACCTGACAAAATGTGATTCGCATAAATATATTAAAAATACTATATCTGTAATTGCTTTCTTAGCATAATTTGTATATATCGTTGGTTATTTATTTCATATAGAAATAATTTGGCTCCGACTTCAAAAATTTCAATTTCATATAAAAATTTATAGTTATTTTTCACTTTTTAGCACACTTTTAAAAGTCGGTTAAATTTTTTTATAAAAATAATATTTTTCGATTTTTAGTTTTGAATTCATTATGATATCCATCAATTATTTGAACTAAGTACTATTCGAGATTACCTCGCAATGACTCCAAGGTGACAAAAAATTATCCATTTTATCCAAAGTTGTAAATATTTAGTTTGTCATTGTAAATCCACTATCTAAAATTTCAAATGAATTTTAGATTGGTAATATAGGCCCCAAAATCGTCCAATATCGATATTTAGAGAACTTGATGCGTAAATTTCTTAGCCCGATATATTTTATACTGCATATTGAGTTTGTGTACGCCCCAAGAAACCTGCAATATCAATTTTAGGCTAAATTGGAAAATGTAAAATTTTGAGTCCTTCATATTGCATCTTATTAACCTAAAAGTTGTAATACACGACCCCCAAAACACTCTAATACCAAATCTGAAAAAAATGCAAAGAAGGTAAAATTTTCAACGCACCATATTGTATCCGCCATATTGAATTTCAAAAAAATAATTTTAATGTCTTAATCTAATCTAAATCAAAACCCTTCAAAACCTCATAGTACCAATTTTAAAATTTCTAGACCGTCATATTATGTCTGATATATTAGATTTTCTTAAAATAATTTTATATTGGCTATTTACATTCTCAAAAACGATCCATTCCCATCTTTGAACAAAATCGAAAAATGTAAAATTTTTAGTCCGCCATATTGAATCCTGAAAAAATACTAGAATTTAGCTTTGTGAGCAGAGGGTATGAGGCTATTTTGCTCGACAAGCATATTCGTAACATCAGAATAAAGCACAGCAAAGTCCGATGTACTACAGGAATTTGTAATGTCATTAACAAATAAGATAAAACGATTTTCTCGCGTGTCAGATTTAAGACCGTCGGTGTGTGGTCCGTTGTTCCTTCTTTCATTCATTCATTCAACACTTACAAATTGGGAGATAGGAACTTATATAGCTTTAATACAATATTTGTTCTAAAAATTTTCTAACAAATTTTATAAAGTTATGAAATTTCAAAGGGACATAAAGGGCTACAGAAAGGTTTTGGCTCAATGAAAAAGTTCTTTAACTAAGAACTAAAGTTTGGTTAAGGATAAAATAAATCTTTTAATACAAGATCCAATCGAAGTTTTAAACTGAGTTTTTAGTTTGAGACATGCAACACATTGAAATTTTTCTATTTATTCTTAACTTACGTTTTATTGAAAAATATAGCAGTATAAGAAACAAATGAAAGTAAAGGTATAACTTATACGGAAAAAAGCGGTGTTATATTAGGCACCAATAAGGGGTGTAAATAAATACGATTTTCTTAAGACATTAAGCCTTAAGACCTTAACTATCATTTGATAGACTTAATAAACTACCGGGATTATACTGATTTATTTGAGAATGGCTTGTCTTCAATTCGTTCTAAAATTTCCTCCTTAACCTCTGATGTCCTAGTCCTAAGGTTAGGTCCTCAGTTAATCGTCACAGGAGCAAAATTACTAGTTTCTCGAAGACGCCTTTCAACATCTGCAAATATTTGGAGATTTGGTATACGTATATTTTTAAATCTTTCTCTGTATACTTTCATCGACTCCCTATCATTTATTTGATGATATCGGTAAACGAGTATCATATCGATCATTTCCGTGTTAGTGTAATGTTCAAATCAAATCAATTTGCAATACCTTTATATAACTTATGAAGATACCTACATTTTATTGTTGTTGGCCTGTTTTCTCTTAAACACGCTTCAAATTATTTGGACTAGTCTGAATAATGTGTGAAGTGGGGTTAAGACGAATATAGTACGCAATAAAACATTAAAATTTGATTATTTCAGGAATGGGTCCTAGAAGCTATATCTAGTAGGTTCGACTTTTTTTAGATAAAAGAGGTCAAAGAATAAGAATTTTCAATAAAAAATTTAATATATTGAGGCACAAAAATATTGCGAAGCTTTAGATTTAGGCGAAGTGTGTCTAGTGGCGCACTCTGCAATGCACATTGAAACTGTAATCAAATCTAGCTATTATTATTATTTACAAAAAGGCTTTGAAAAATTGTAGCTTTCGCACCCTGAATAGGTTGTCATTTTCGTCATCTTACAGAGGAATAGTTTCAGACTAATTTATCTCACCTATTTTCGTTTATTCTGCTAATTTGACTGTTCCATTGCATCTTTCGTTGATATTCTTGGATTGATATGCTCGCCTGATATCTACTTCTCTGATTCGGTTTCTGGGTGTTTTTCTTTTCATATGTCCTTTTCTGTGGTTTTCAGCATCCGTTTCGTTTTTATCATGTCCGGTCGTATCTCCGCAGTATTATGAGCTTTTTGTGTGTTTCCATTTTTCCAAACTGTATCGTTCAAGCATCACGGAATTCGATTTTCTTAAAACTTGATCTTTTATTTCAGCTTCTAGTTCTCCAAAATAATTTCGTTTATTCTTAAGCACTCAACTTCATGTTTTGTTAGGTGATAATTCTCTCTAGTTCTAACTTGCTGGTTCCGCAGAGATAATCGGGCATTTTGGTTTTTCTGATATCTCCATGTTAAATCGCTTTGCGGTAAAATTAAATTTATGGAGCATTTTTTAAAGCTGTTTTCGCTTTCTCCTATTAGCATTGCATCCTATGCATAGCAGCAATTGGTTTCCTGCCAGTTATTACTCTCTATATTTCTTTACTTCCATTATGATCTTATCCATTACAAGGCTAAATAATGAAGTACTTAAAGAGTCTTCTTGCCTTATTTCTGTACCAGTTATGATAAATTCACTCAGCTGATCTTCTATCCTTGTTTCTAAGGTATTGTCTTAGTATACATCTTCAACAGATTTTATTTTTAAGGGAATGTTCCTTTAATAAAATAGGTGAATGGTATATTTTAATTGAATTCTGTCGACAGATTTTTTCAAATCGACGAAGCATTTACCAGCAAGTTTATGGTATTCTCTTGCTTTTTATTTTGGTTGTCTAATTATAAATATATCATCTGTGACTAATCTTCTACTTTTCAGTCCTTGTTGCTTAAATGCTAATGTTTTTTTTCCTTTGGATTTTCAGGGATATGATATTGGTTGTTAGTTGTAATATGGTAATTAATAGATTAATTTCTTGGTAATTGTGCTGTTTTATAACTGTAATGTTGATCTGTTGATGTAGGGGAAGGGGGCCCAAAGCAGGTACCCCGTCCAAAGCAGGTCGGTGTAAATACGTATCTGTGCAATGAAATAGCACTTATGTGTGAGTACGACGCAAAACATCCGGACATGCTCCGACATGAATTAGTCAAATCAAGGCGTCAAAGTCGCGTGGTTTTGGCAAGAACGATAAATGTTGTTTTTGGTGGAATTTATTAAAAAATATCAAGGTAAGTGAATTTGAATTATTCGAATATGGTTAGAGTTATGTTTCCTTTAATATATGTATCTCATTAAGCATGAATCTAGGTTGGAATTCGCAAAAAACGTTTACATTTCTCACTCAGACATTGAGGTTATATTTTACACATTTTTAAAAAATGGGCCTTTGGGCAAAGGAGGTACGGGTAAAGCTTTACCCTGGTAACTACAAATAGAATGGTACTTTTTTACGTTCTTGGATTTAAGGTTTGTGTTATGGCTGATTGACTTCTATTAATTTTGCAGATGGTACAAAAATATAAAAGAAAATCTCAATAAGCATCTTGGGGTGAAGCAACTATGAAGCTCGCCATGGAAGAATCAAATCGAACATCCATCAGAAGTGCAGCCAAAAATATGGTATAAATTTATCAACTTTGCAAAAGCAAATTAAAAAAGATTCAGCAGAAAAGAAGCTTGGAAGATTTCGCAGCGTATTTTCAGCCAGTCAAGAAACTGAAATACTTGAGTATTTGTTTCACATGGACAATCTCTTTTTTAGTCTGACCAGACAGGAATTTTGCGTTCTGGTTTATCAGTTTGCGGAAGCCAATAACATTTCACATCCATTTAAAAATAATTCTGCAGGCGATGACCGATTCAAATCTTTTAGAAAAGGACACCCTGAACTTACTTTCAGACAAACAGAACCGATTTCAGTGGCTCGTGCCTGTGGTTTTAATAGACCCCAAGTAGAAAAGTTCTTCGATCTCCTAGAGGAACAAATCGATAAACACCAAATTGATTGCACAAAGATCTATAATGTAGGTGAAACAGGTGTTCAGACGACCAGCCACAGACCTCCTAAAGTGCTTACTAAAACAGGAAAAAAACAAATTGGAGTAATTTACAGCACCGAAAGAGGAAAACTGACGACGATCATATGTTGCTGCAATGCTGCTGGCTCTTTATACCACCGTTTATGATATTTGGACGTAAACGTATGAATGATCGATTACTAGATGGATCACCACCAGGTAGTGTAGCTACCTGTACGGAAAACGGACGGGTTTCTGGTCCAACTTTTTTAGAGTGGCTGCGACATTTTGTAGCAATGACAAGACCGACTCAAGACAAGAAGGTTATTCTTGTTATGGACAATCACGTGTTGCACAAGTACTTGCCGGCACTAGAATATGCTTCGCAAAATAATGTAATTTATCATTTCATTGGCTCCACATACCACTTATCGGACTCAACCGTTGAACAGATGCATTTACGGTCCTCTGAAAACTTACTATGAACAATCTGTGTCGGTTTTCTAACGAAACCATGTGGGGCGAATCATATCGCAGTTTGACGTAGCCAAGTTATTCGGAGAAGTTTATTTAAAAGCGGCTAGTTCTCAAAACGCTGTCAAAGGTTTTGAGTCTACGGGTATATGGCCAACAAATCGACATGTATTCAGTGATGCCGACTATCTTCCTTCAACAGTGACCGATAGACTGGAACTTTCAAATGGAACTGACATTCCAATAGATCAGCCAAACAACTCCAGCAATGCATTTCATTCACCTTCCAATCATAAATCACCAACAACAGCAAGTCCACTACGAAACGATCTTCGAGATTCAGCCGAAACAGATAATCAAAATCAACTGCATGAAGATTCTGAACCTGAAATTCCCATAGACGTCCCGGAACGAATTGGTGTTGACTTTCTACAAAATCCTTCTTATCACACACCTCCTCGCCGTTCTATAGATTCCGATTGCACTCTTTCGCCTTCAGTATTGGATCAAATGATTGAAGATTACAAGTCCAAAACAGATGATAAAGCTTTAAACGGACTATCGACGTCGGCAGTTATACCTGAACGTCTTACCAAAACTAAAATAACCCCGATGGACATTCGTCCTACCCCTAAACAAATTGCACCTAAAACTTGTCGTAAAAGAAAAGTACAAAAAGCTTAAATTTTAACCAGTACCCCCATAAAAGAGCAGCAAAAAGAAATAGAGCTGAAGAAAAAGTAAGGCAATGAAAGCAAAGGCAAAAGCTGAAATAACTTCGACTAAGAAAAGAGTGACCAGCAAACAACCGAAGGCCTCGACTTCAGGCCAAACTCATAAAATTTCAAACCGCAAGAAAAAGTCTACAGAGGACGTTGTATGTTTCTTAGGCCATGAACCATATATAGATCCTCCTACGGAAGACTGGATAAAATGCGACGACTACCAGAGTTGGGTACATGAAGCGTGTACAGCTTATCCTGGTATTGGAGCCTACTATTGTGATATGTGCCAAGAATAATTTTTGTTTAGCTAGGTAGTCTTTTATTCAAGACTGAAAATTTTATGATTAAGTACCAGTACCCACGTTTTAGACTTTACTTTGTTATTGAGTGATGGAAAGAGGCTGATTTAAATACTGTTTTGAGATTGCTACTTGTTTAAATTTAGAAAGTCTTTTGAGTTTTTAAAATGTTGATTTTGTTTAAGATTTAAACAGTTTTGTTTTAATGTGTTTAGGTGTTATTAAGAAAACCGACATATCTGTGATTTTGCATTTGACTAACGATTTATTAGTATAAGGTAATATTTTTATGTGATTTGTCTTTACCCGCTTTGGGCATACCCTCCGGGCAAAGCGGGTCAAATGACCTGTATATTTTTCGTTATAACTAAGAAAATTGTTAAAAGTTGCGTGATTTACGGTATTACTTACAAAGTTTGTTAAATAAGTATGCAGACTATTCAAATAAAACCAGTTTAGATATAAAAATGTGGCATTTATTTTAAAATAAATCTTAAGTGACCTACTTTGGGCCCCCTTCCCCTAATATTACTGGACCTTCCTATTTTAGAAGTTTATTGGATGCGTCGTCTCCCTTTCCGATTTTTTGTTTATTAAGTGACTTGTTTCTTCAATATTGCTTTTTTATTTTTGGGCATCTCTGGGGTTGCCATTACTTCCGCTTCTTCTTGTTTAGCATATAAGGACATTACGTAGTCCATCAATATTTTTTTTTCGATGTGTTTCATTTCAATTATTTCCTTCATTTCTCCTAGTTGACTTCTGAACTTTCTCCATATTTCTTTCTGTACTCTATAGTGTTCCTCTTCAAGGACTTTCTTAGAGTTCGCTTTTACTCCTCTAATCAACGCATATGTTTTATTTCGTATTGTGTTAGACTAGTGCTAGTTTCATCTGTTCTCTTCTATATCAGAGAAACTTCTACTCTTTTTCTTATGATAGAATTTTTCGGTTGATACTAATTCATGGATTCATCCTACAGTCTTTCGACTCCAACGTTAATGTAGTATATCAGTGTATGCAATGAAATAATATATTTGCACAAGGGAGTCGTTAAAATTGGAAAAGTCAGATATATTTTGATTGCATCACCAAATTCGATTCACTGTGCCAATTAATTTGTTATTACTTTAGCTTTTCAAAAACTGGCAGCTTTAATTAACTTCAAGTGCACTGTGAGATTACTAGTTTATACTTAAATGAAAAAAAACTCAAAATGTCTAAGAAAAATTGGCTTGCGAGTAGTTCTACAAATATTTCCATGGACAGTGTTCAATGTTCATGGACAATGTTCATTCTAGGAGATTCTGACATATTAGCGTCATCGTCAGTAAGTCTAAAGATGAGTCTCAGACCTTGCTCTTAAGTGTTAAATATTTTAAAAATACGAACAATGCTCACAATTGAATAGAAAATATAACATTCCCAAGCCTAATTTTTGAATGCCTCAAATGAAGTGAAATTAGATGTAAATTCATAATTTATCACTTCTCCCAATAAACGTTGTTTAAATTGTTTAATGGAAAACTCCAGAAAATCAGGTGTAAATAACAGATGATTAACATTTAATTGATGGTGCGAAATAATTAAAGATGATTTTTGCTTACAATATTCCCATATAATTTATTTTTAATTTATTAGCAAGTTTTTAAATTAGCGAACTAGAAAGTTAAATTAGTTTTTTAATCATTGAAATTTTTCATTCCGCATAAACATCATTTATCATCGAATAAATTTGTTTGCGTCTGTACCCAAGTATAATTATATTATAAAACGAGAAGCCATAAACATTTCGGGTATGTTATTATATAAAACTTTACTTGGTCCTGCCATAAACTCTATATAATGATGAACAAATGAAACAATACAAAAATAAAAATTCAGAGAATTTTATTGAACATTTTACATATAATACACAGGGTATCTTTAAAAAGTCTGTACAAAGTGTTAGCGTAAATTTTCGAGGCTAAAATATGAGGACCTAGTCAAATTTACCTCAGTAGTCCAAAAATTAATAGTTCCCGAAATACAGAGTGTCAAAATTATAAAGTTTTGGAACTTTTTTGTTAATATTTATCAGTAATTGCTATTTAAATTTTTAGTGTAGCGCTCCTTGATGCATCATGGATGGTCCGATTATAATTTTATAAAAAGATTTTGAAAGTAGCAATATAATTCTACAAGACCATATATTTATAATAAAACAACTTTCAGAAAAGAGACTAGCAAGAGGCATGGTAGGTAGCTTCACGCTTCTTTAATAGATTTGGCATTTGACTCCGTGTCTTTGCAGAAATTGTGGATTTCAATGAAAGAAGCAGGCATAAATATTTTATATATAAACGCCGTAAAAGCACTGCATAGAGAAAATCAAGCGGTTGTTAAGGTCGGAAATCAAGTTTCTAAGGCTTTCTCACAAACAAAAGGGGTTAAACAGGGCTCCCTCTTCTCTCCAATCCTGTTTAAAATTTATCTCTGCAGCGTTTTAAAACAGTGGATAAGAAAACGTAGCCCCATGGGGTTATGGATAGAGGACATTCACTTGTACACAATCCTCTTTTCAGATGATCAGGTAATTCTTGAGGAAGAACAGCAAGACATGACTCACATGATAAATAAACTCAAAGAAGAAATCTCTAAATGGGTTTTAAAGATAAATATACTAAAAACACAATACGGTACTATAGGAGATATAGGACAAGACATCGAAACAGAAAGCGGAATAATAAAACATCTTCGACAATACGAATACCTAGGAGTGACAATAGATGAAGACGGAAAAGATAATAAAGATATACTAAAGAAAATAAGAAAGGGAAAAAATATGATTAAAGCACTGTATCCAATCTTGTGGAGTAACAGCCTAATAAAGAAAACAAAAAGAAGAGTATATCAGGCTATGATCGAGCCCGTACTGACGTATGAGTCAAAAGTTTGGGTTACAGATGAAAATATGTGCCAAAAAGTTCTTTCAACTGAAATGATGTATTGGAAAAGATGTTCCGGTTTAACTTTACTTGGTCATGTAAGAAATGAGACCATCAGAGAAAGAATGGTACTAAAAAATACAATAATGGACGACATAACTGAAAAACAGTTAAAATGGTATGGACACCTGCAACAAATGAGCGAAGAAAGGATACCATTAATGGTTTGGAACTGGGCACTAGTACAAAGAAATAAACGAGGAAGGCCACGGAAAAAATTGATTTCAAATATCCGCACCGAAATGGAAAGTGGAGGATTTTACGAAGGAGACTGTAATGATATGAAACAATGGCATCTGGGACGCGAGAAGCGACATTAGGTTGCAAAAACTTGCCATATAAAAAAATTTTGAAAGTAACAGTATAATTCTACAAGAATATGTTTTTATTTTGCCTTAAAACCTCTATAAAATACGTCAAAAATGTTAGTAAACATGACCGAAAAATACTTAGTGCGTGAAAAGTGAAGAGTAATAGGGGCAATGCGGCTGCCGAGTGGAGTCTATGCATATAGAATGAGGCAGCGGTGTTGACATTCACTACTCTGTTAGTTTCACGCGCTTTGCCTTTTTCGGTCATATTTTCTAGCAAAATGAAAATATAGGCTTATAGAATTATACAACTAGTTGCCCCCATTGTTCTTCTAATTTTAGGTCTTCGGCCGTTTCAGGTCATGTTTGCTAGTATTTTTCACGTATTTCAGATACTCTTTGATACAAAATGAAAACATGTGCTTTCACAATAATACTTCTATTTTCAAAATCTTTTTACGTAACTGAAATTGAACTATCCATGACGCATCGAGGCGAGCTGAAAGATAATGCACTAAAAACTTCAAATGATAACACCGGCACACAAAAAAAAGTGGTTTGATCTCGGTACCCCACCGCAGTATTTTCATGTATTTTGACACGTCGAAATTCGAATATGGATGATCCAGTCACTCACAGTTTTTCCGCAAATCACGAAAAATAGCTGAAAAAGTGGAAAATTACTTACTTCATATTTTAGCGTCAGACTCCTCATAAGTTGGCAACTTGGCTTATTGGAAGTAAGGAGCTTCAAGAAGAATTCTAAAAACATGGCAGGAAATAAAGGAAAAATTGGTTACGTTGCAGGGATTCTGATGCTCAGTATCGGCGGCTGGTCAGGGTGAGCAAGCAGGCCCGCAGGAGTCGTTATCAAGCGACCGCAGCTTCTTATCAGTTGGCAACTTGGCTGATAAGGAGTATGAAGCTACAAGAAGAACTAATGCACTTGCTAGGCATGAATGTTGTCGCGACAGAATCATGTTCTGTTACGTTTGCGGAAAAGATGAAGTAAGCAAATTACGTAGGAAAATGAGTGATACATGTACAAATATATATCGTGAATGTTATGAAAGTGTAATATCTAATCAAGATGTTACATGTGCTCCGGAGAGCATTTGTTACAACAATCTCAGACGATGAACTGAAAAAAAAACAACAAAGTTTTAAAATACATCTTACCGACTATATGGTCAGAACCTCAATCACAAGAGAACTGTTACTTTTGCAATACAATAGTGGAAGGATTCAATGCGAAGACCAAATCAAAAGTATCTTATTCGATAGTGTCTTCTATTGAACCAGCAAAAACTCATTTAGAGTCGAATATTGAAGGTATGAATACCAGCGCTACAATGAATGAAGCTTCAACAAGTGTTGAAGAAACAGATAGAGAAGTGAGAGAAGACAGTGAAGAAGAATGTGGAGAAGAAACAACTAAAGAAGTGAGAGAAGACGGTAAAGGAGAATGTGGAAGTGGTTGGGACCAAAAAAATAAAGATGAAGAATATCTGCCAAAAGGGAAGAGAAATAAATCTGTATGACTATTTGATCAAGAAGGTTTGAGTGATTTCATCAGGAACGTGGGTATATATAAAGATGTATTTGAATATATGTCTGCAGAGTTGAAAAGTCGTGGGATGCTAAAACAAGGAACAACCTCGACGTTCTACAGGAATGGAGAGGAGCTATACCGCCAATACTTCAATAAAGATGAAACGGGAACTTTGGTGTCTTGTACAAACGTTTGCGGTTTGATAAATAAAATGAAACAAGACTGTTATGTTCCTGAATAATGAAGATTGTTCACAGACTCTTTAAAACGAAGTCTCAAGGCCGTACTGCTGCACAATGGATATTATTATCAAAGTATTCCAATAGCTCCCTCAACACGATTAAGAGAAAGTTATGAAAATGTCAAATATGTATTACAGAAAATTCAATACTATGAGTATGGATGACAAGTTTGTGGTGATTTGAAAATCACAGCGATCATCCTAGGCCAACAATCAGGATATACAAAGTATCCCTGCTTCTTGTGGTTATGGGATAGCAGAGATCGCGTAAATCATTACGAGAAAAAATTTGGTAAGCAAGACCAGGACTTGAACCAGGAAATAACAATATACTGAAACAGACTTTAATTGAACCATCAAAAGTATTACTTCCGCCTCTTCATGTAAAACTTGGATGTATGAAACAATTTGTCAAGTTCTTAGATAAGGAAGGACAATGTTGTCAGTACCTGAAAAGCCAATTTTCTCAGTTGACTGAGGCTAGAGTGAACGAATGAATTTTTGATGGACCTCAGATCCGTAAAATGTTCAACGACGAATATTTCGTAAGTACAATGAGCGATGTTGAAAAAGCTACATGGCATAGTTTTCAAGATGTTTCTCGAAACTCTTTGGGGAATAACAAAAGTGATGACTAAAACAACTTTAGGAGTTTAGGATATTTGATGAGCCTCAAACTCCATTTCTTGGATTCTCATAAGAGCTATTTTCCTGAAAACTTAGACGATCACAGCAAAGAGCAAGGCGATCATTTCCATCAAGATAGTAAATATGATGTCAGACTACTGTTGGCTACTGAAGAGATATACTGAAGATGACAGTAATTCGAATAGGGTAAGAAATCCATTACACAAATCTTTTGAAAATAAAAGAGAACGTTACAGACTAAAGAAAGAATAAAAAGTTTACTGAAATATAACCCATAGCTGCTCGATTAGACAACTTGACTATTACAAAAAAAGATTAAGATTAACCTAAAGAATGATTGATGGATAGAATGACATGACAATTTTTCGCGAGATTGCAGTTTTAAGTTAAATCCTTCGACAGCTTAGAAATATATATGGAAGCATTTAATGAATCAAGCGCCAACCGACAGCGCCTGGTTTTGGCAGACTTAAGGTACATATAAGTTGCTATTATTCCATAAAGGGCCAATGCTATAACTTAAAAACCAATGGAAATATAAGTTTTTGAATAATAACTGAATTTTCCTGTTTTTCCTATTTTTCTTCATTCATTGTTTAATTTTTCTCCATTCCTTCTTTTATTTACACCATCGAGATTGCATCATTAGTTATATGATATAAGCAAAACGCGAAAACAAAACGCAATTTTTAGTTTGTTTATAACAAATTATTGGGTCATAGTTGAGAGTCGGAAACAAAACAAAATATCATTACGCGTTACTTTTAATATGATAGCACAATTAGACCTTGTCACGCAAAGATAGAGCTATGTCCAGCCACTTTCCTCCCGAATAATTCTTGCTTGAAAGTAGAATTGTGCCATTTTCCTTTTGAAGATCTTTGAAGAGTATGAGCCTTTTTCTTCCCATTTTATTCATAGATATTTGAGTGAGCCGAGACCCAAACAAGAATATTTATTCGTAAAGTTTTAGCAGTCGATCTCAATACCAATATTGCAGCCCTGCTCTACGAATATGTAATTATATTCTCCTGAAATTTTTGCTTGAAACATCGTCACAAGCTGTTCGAGAGAGGAAAACCCTATGATCCTAAAAGTGTGCTAAGTATACAAGTAGCAGTGTTCTTCAAAGCCCCTTGTATGTCAGGAATAATGAACAAAAACAAATATTTATCATTGAAAATGATTTTATGGTTTTTCAAAATGTTCTTCATGATGATCAATATATTCTTGCATCCATTTGAACCAAACCGAGAAGCATTTTTGTCATTGTGAATTTTGCTAGTATTATTAGTACCCGTAGATGTCTGAATCTCATGGTGTATGTTTTAATAGTAACTTTGGCTATTGTAATTAATGAACTAAATCTAACTCTGACTGAGAGGTTGTCGCGGTTTAATTTGCTTACGACTTAGCGTTATCTATTAGGTGAAACTTGCTCCATTTCGTTTTCGTTTCCATGAATATTTATTGATTAATAATGTCATTTCTTCTAGATTCTTAACTATACTTCTATTTAATGGGCTGCCCAATCGACTAAATTGTTCTTCTTTATTGACTAATGTACAAAGGACTCGTGTAATTGTACTGAATTTTGTTTGATTGTACCCAAAATAAATTTAAATTGGATAGATTAATTTTTTTGATTTTATTCGACAGTAAAATTATATTTGTTGAGTGTTATTTATTAAATATCTATATTAGTATTCGGGAGTTGTACTGATCAACTTATTTTTTTCTGGTTAATAAAGTTACGTAGGCGGGTCCAATTGTGCTCTTGTATTGGACTAAATTCAATTGTGGTCAACTTCGCCAATTTCATTAACGCCTGAACCTGAACAACTCTTTTCTTAGCTGCTTGGGAGGAACCGCCATTTTTCTCAGCCCATTTGGTTTTAACGAAGCCGTGAAGTGAGAAGCAACTTGTGTCCGACATAATTCAATCCATTGGATGGGATTTTCGGTCAGTTGCTGGTTGGTTTCTTTGTTTTTTCCTTACCTTTTGTTTTCGCTGTGATTATTGTTGAAAATTATTGAGTTTCTACTTTTTCTCTGAATGATTCAAATGGCATGAGGGTCTTTAAAATTCTATAGAGACTATTTCTTCACCAGAATTCTTAGGTTATCCCGAACAACTTGTTAATTTTGATAGTTCTTTCTTCCCCTACCTCTCCTGGATATTTATTTTCCTTCCTTACTGAAATTTTCTTTCTAGATCCATTTATGTCGAGGAATCAGATAAGTTATTTTGAGAAATTTTCCAGATATTGCCCATAAACCGTCAACTGACTTTTCTAAATATTGGGGCTTTATATTTATTTGATTTAGCAATTCCTTGGGACTTCATTATTAGCTTTTAATTAAATAAAAATTTTATTCTCTAAGCCTAATAATTTGATATATTTAAGTTGACTAAGCCTTAATTATAAATAGGATCGACTTGCGACAAAACGTGATAACGATTTGGCAAATGCTTGTGGTATTGGTTTTTTGAAACTTAAATTTTGCCAATTTTGTTATATAGCAATCAGTTGTGTTTTGATTGCAGGTGTGACATGTTGCTATAAAGCGCAGGCCTTGAATATATTAGTTTGCTCAGTATAAAACGTTACCTTAGCAAGCTGATTCTAATCCTATATTGAATTATTACTAATTACATACACTTTTTTATGTTAAATTCTATTGCAAATATAATTAATAGATGTTTGTATTTATAAATTTTCTTAAAAGTGAAGTTAAGAGATGATAGTACGTACATCCATTTTTTTAAAATTTGATTCCTTAAGTTATTTATTAGCTAAGTGCATGCTGTAACCAACATTGGCAGTATGCAGTTCAACTCGCATTGAGTTGCTGGCGCCCTATATTTACCGGATCTCGAAATAGACAGTTGGTTCTTTCATAAATTGTCTATGAAAATACGGCGTGTAAAATCTAAGTTAACTTAAAGTATTTTCAAATTATCAAGACCAATTAGTCCTTCAATTACATCATGATATTCGAAGAAATAAAATTTCAAATTTAGTGTCCATGATAAATTAAAAATTTTTATACGGCATTGGCTCAATTTCAATACAGAACGGATAATATATAAACTCTAAATTTAGATTAATAAAAGATTTGACCTAACCTAAATCAAATGAAAATTTGAGATTATATTCTGGAAAAGGATAAAATTGGTATTATTCAGAGACATAATATTTCTTTTGTCGAATTTAGGGGTACTCCTATGGAGAGTCGACAAGCTATATTTTTTGTTCTCAATTTTTAGCGATGTATTATTAGAACCAACTTGATCAGAAAAAGAGGTATCTCATGGGTGTTCCTCATATTTATAATTACAATCACCGTATGGTAGGTCACCGTTGCTTAGTTTTGGTACTGTTATTCTGAATAATTAGGGTTAATTTTTGCGTTATACAACTCTTCCCCAATTTATTTTGATAGAGGTTGTCCTTTCATAATATTATTTGGTTTATAAGTTTGTCTAGTGTGCACAGCCACTGCTGTAGGTCTAGATAATGATTTGTTCGGGTTTGGTTTAAATACCTTTCTTTTTCTAAAAAGCTAAGAAGTATTTTTGTGGTCGAACATTGAGGTTTGGTCTTATAGATACTGATTGCGAAGGGAAATTTGGTTGAAATTGACTATGAAAGATATGTGTATTAAAAGGTTGTTGATTAAAATTTGGCAGTATAAAATTATTGTTATAGTATTGAGGTTTTTGATGTAAATTTAGGTTAAGATTAATAAAATTCTGCCTTGTTATTTGAGGTGTTCCATTATGTTGGACATATCTGATATTTCCTTCTTGATGTATTGATTTGCGTTTGATAAGAACTGCTGTCACATACATCGAATATCAGTACCTAATTGTTTCCTATAAACAGTTAAAATATGAAAGAATAAATGAGGAGGAGGAGGATGAAGAATAAATACTCTAAGCAAACAAATATGACATGTATTCGAGATAATTCTAAAAATATTATGAGAGAACAAATAAGGAGGAGGAGGATAAAAAGTATTTATCTTTTATCTTCCTCCTCCTCATTTCTTCTCTCATATGTTCACTACTCCTATATCCTAACTAGAATATCTTTAGAGCTAAGTTTTGTTATAAAGCGTGTTTTATGCCTGGGGAACTGACTTTCTTGTGGGCGTCTATGTAACTACATAATAAAATTAATATTACTAGACATTTGAAATGTTGGAGTGATTTATTCGACGATTGCCTAATCATTACTAGATCTTTAACGAGTTAGCTTTAGACATATTTGTCCGTGAAATTTCTAGATAGCAGGTAATTCCGCTCAATTAGAAATTTTCTGTATATTAATAATTTGCTAATCGTTTCCAGTAACTTTACATGCTGACAGATTTAAGAGCTAAGTATTTTGAAACAATGGCAGATTTTGTCATCGAATATCGAAATGCCATTTTAATATTCGGGTTTAAATTGGCTAGCCATTCTTTGCAAATAAATTAATAGCACAACCTATACTACTTTTTTCACTCTCAGTGCTTTCATTGTCCCTTTACAAATTATAAAGATTATAAGTTAAATTACATTGTCCCTATGAAATACCTTCAGTATTTTCAACAAGAAGATTACTGAATCTGTACTACACACAAAATTTATTGAAGAACTTAATTTTTGGGAAACTTGCGAATAAACTTGGAGAGTAGAGTCAGAGAGAGAAGAGATACTTAAATTTTATATCAATTTTAATAAATTCTCAGCAAACATTTGCAGTTGCACTACATAGCTAAGTAGATTACTCTGGTCATTTCCTCTTATAAAAGGCCTTGATGTTCGTTTGGACCAATCAATAAATTCCTCCGAAAATGACGATTAGGGATCTTTTACGTACTCTCATTGCAGGTGGTGGTATTACTTGTCACAGTTTTTCGATGGATTATGGTTTCTGGCCGCCAATTTATAGAACAACGTGTACTGCACTTCCATGAAAGTCATCACATATCCTACCGACTGCGCCAGTTAACTTAACAATATCAGAAACTCTTTCTTATTTTTCTAATACAAATACAAATTTTAATGACTCCCGAGTACTAGTCCGTCTATTCACATGGTTAAAATCTATCTACAGAATGATTATTCATTGCCTCCTTTTAGTGAAATATACTTCAATATAAACAAAATTTTAATAATAATAATAAATCTAATAATCATAACTAATGTTTATTTCATTACCTATGTATACCGTCGAAAATATCAAACTTTATAAGCTATATATTAGATATCAGTTTCCGAAATATATACGGAACAAAATTTCATTTATATATCCTGATTTTTTTCTAGTTCTTAAATTATCGAATAGTTTTATAAATGGCTTTAACATTTTTCTATAGCTCATGTAATAAAATCTTTACAATTACTTCTTAAAAGTTTGTAGGTATAATAAATATAGCAGCGCAAAAATTATTTCCTTAAGAAGTAAATCAATCTTGTAATTGTGGAGGGAAATGGAAAAACCGTTTCCAATATCGTCTCTTGAAAAAAGTCTATTCATATAGTTTCAAAGAACATTGGCGTTTCTTTGGTCAAGTTGCCGAAATTATGAAATAGGAAAAGCAGCTTTAATCCTTACAATTCATTATCTCAATATTCTTCTCTGCTTCTAACTTCGTCATGCTGTCACTTCCACAGTATTTCGAGAAACAAATCAGTATCTGAGTGGAAAGTAAATCTGAACTTAAAAATGGCCGTGTGCGTGTCGGACACGCATTATGTTAGGATATTTTATTTTCTTATTTATTTATTCCATTGTATTATTTAAAATATTAATTTAAATATTTTTTTATCAGAAAGCATAATAAAATATTAAATATTAAACTTTAAAGTTTGTTTTGTATCTTACACATTAATTAATTTTAAACAAGCGGACTCGACCGAATTACAATTATTTCTAGTAAACACAAATTAAAAAAAAATCAACAGAAACTGACAGATCTCAGCAAACATGAGTAAAAGTTTAACTAGTTTTGATACCTTCATTAACAAGGAAGGTACCTGACGTGTCTGAATCCGATTTTATTGAAACTTCGATTTTTTGTACTGGCTACAAAAATAAGATACATATGTTTTTTTATCTGCGAAGTTTCATTATAACGGAGTGATAACCTCCCGTAAAGTTCACCGCTGAAAACAGTATTTTTGAAATATTTCAGCTTTTAAGTGAAATATTTTTACAAAACATATTGAAAGTCACTTGCTATTCGAAATGATGTTAAACTATGGTATTTTCACTCCAAGGATATCACCTCTTATTTTTATTAGGGTTAACCATATATTTATGAACGTAATTTAATTCTGAAAATAACGAAATTTATTGGAATTGTTTGAAAATATTTTTTTCACGAATACCATAAGAGTTTCTAAAAATATATTAGTACAAGAAGGTGAGTTACCCCCAAATACATTTTTTTTTAAATTTCAATTTCTAATTGAGATATTTTTACAAAACGAAATGGAGACTACTGATTATTTAAAATGATGTTAAATTATGATATTTTCACCTCCAAAGATATCATCCCTTATTTCTTATAACGATAAACCACCTATTAGCGCACGTAATTTAATTTTAAAAACTAGGAAACTTAATGACATAAAGAGAGTAAAAGAGAGTGATTTACTCCAAATACAATTTTTTCAAATCTTAAATTGTATTGAGATATCTTTACAGATTCAAGTGGAAATTATTTGTTAGTTGAAGTGAGGATACCATGTTGTTTTAACCCCATAGATATCATCCCTTACTTTTTATGAGGGTTAATCTTGTAATTCATTTACATAATTTAATTCTGGATAGATGTTACGAAATTAAATCAAATTTGTTGATAATATTTTTTTATGAATACAGTAAATCACTTAAGTTGACGTGTTTCGGGGTTTCCGAAAATAAACTAGTAAAAAAGGATGAGCCACGCCCAAATGCATTTTTTTAATATCACCAGTTGTAAAATAAAAAACAAAATTAAAATTTTTTGTTATTCCAAATGAAGTTATACTATGGTAATTTCACTCCCAAGGATATTATTTCTTATTTTTTATAAAAGTGAAACCTCATTTCATACATATAGTGTCAAATTTTAATTTAAATGAACATAACAGAATTATAAATTACTATTTGTCATGCATTAAAATAATTTACCGACATGAATGCTTAACCAATGAAATAAGTTATAATATAAAATATGTTCTTATTAATGAAAAGAAAAATTTCAGTAAGCTCTGTAACGTTCATATCAACTGAAATTTGGCAATTTGATGAATAATTATACATGTATGAAATGACATTCTTTGAATTATATCCCTAAGGGCAAAAATACTAGATTATAACTTCATTTTAAATAACAAATAATTTTCAATTGGTTTCATAAAGTTATCTCAATTAGAAGTTATCTCAATTAGAACTTGAGATTTGAAAAAAAAGTATGGTGTTGCTCAATCTCTTTTACTAGTTTATTTTTAGAAACCCCGAAACATAACAACTTAACTGACTTATAGTATTCGAGAAAAAAATATTTTTAAACAAATCCATTAAGTTTCGTAATTTTTACAATTAAATTACGTGCACAAATAAATAGCTTACCCTAATAAAGAATAAGGTATCACTCTTTGGAGTTAAAATATCATAGTTTAATCATTTCGAATAAGAAATAATTTTCATTTTGTTTTGTCGAGTTATCTTAATTAGAACTTGTTATATTAAAAAAATATTTGGAGTGACTCACCCTCTTTTACAAAAATCCCGAAATATATCAACTTACGTTTATTATAGTATTCGTAGAAAATATTTTCAAACAATTTTATTAAATTTCGTAATTTTTAGAATTAAATTACGCGCGCGAAAAGAGAGTTTAGCCTTATAAAAAGTAAGGGATGATACACCTGGGGATTGAAAGAACCATAGTTTAACATTTTGAACAACAAGTAAATTTTATTTTGTTTTGTAAAGATATCTCACTTAGAACCTGAAATATCTCAAACATACTGTTTTAAGGGGTGAACTTTAGGGGAAGTTTTCAAATGAATCTCCGTAGATAAAAAAGATACATGTCTCTTGATTTTCTACCCTTTACAAAATTGAAGTTTCATTAAAATCGAAACTGGACACTTCAAGTACTTTCCTCGTGAGTTCCCAGGGCCATGACCTAGCTTGCTCATTATACCAATATACTGTTAATATAATGAACTGGAAGAGTTTTACTATTGATGGTGGCAAGATATGAATGGAAAAAAATGAAGGTGACGTGTCAAGGGCCGTAGACAATGATGGCGGTTAATAATAATTAATCGCAAATTGTATCATTTATATAAACAGTCTTTGTGTGCAAAATATTTGGTTAAGTTTCGAGCAATAATTGAAATTTTCTATCGTCCTCTGGTTAAGTTATAAAACAATGAGTAGTTATGGAAGATTTAACTGTACAGGGTGAGTCAACGATTGGATGAAGTAGGTTTGTGCCTTTTCGGTAAAATTAACAAAGAAACTATATTTATTGTTTGATACAGTTTATTTTTACGCAGATTTTAAAAATATTTAGGACTCTACAGGGTGAGCCAAAAAACTAGGACAGCATAAAGTTGTATTTTTTTAAATAGAACACCCTATATACGAATCGTATTTTCGATTTAGCTTATAATTTTAAATCTTTTTTATTAGGGGTTTACTATAACAAAACTTTATAGTTTCTGAGATAATTAAGTTTAAAAAAAAAGTCACATTTTCAAGCATCAATTCAATCCTAAATAACGTTTTCAATTTTGTGACAAATATATTCAAATTTGGAATTTAGCAAGGCCAAGGACAAGTTAACATAATTTTTACCTAATATTTGCAATAAAAGCTACAGGCTGTTGAACACATCGGTTCAAATTTGAACAAGTTTAAATGAATAAATATCTTTTTTTTTTTAAATGGTACACCCTGTATATTTTCATGTTATTTAATAGAGTAATAAAAACCCTAAAAGTTTTGTTCAATATATCCTATACCTATTTATAATAGTTTTTGAGATATTTCAGTTTTTCTTATTTTCCATACTTTTTTACAGAAATAGTCTTCATTATCATAGTAGCCATGTAAAATAATAAAAAGAAACTACAGAAACAAACAGAATGTGGTTAAATATGATGAAATACATTATTCGTTATATTACAACGGCAATAGTTTAATTAAACATAATGTGAAAAAATTAACACAACAATAACGACAAAGCAAATACATATTTACTTTTATACTAAATTGAAACAAAAAAATTACCTATTAAATACTGAGATTAATTATTTCTTTTTAATAAGTGTTCGAATAAACGACCCTCTTGTGCAATGCACAAATTTAGTCTTTTTTGCATATTTTCTCGGACCCTGGACAAAATTAGTGGCGTTATTGTTCTACAGGTATCCCTAATCCTGTTTCGCATATCTTCCACTGTTGTTGGTGGATTAACATACACCTTATTTTTAATATAACTCCATAGGAAGAAATCTAATGGGGTGATGTCGCAAGACCTTGGTGGCCACTCAATGAAACCCTCACTTCCAATCCATTTTTGCGGATATCGTTGGTCCAAAAACGCACGAACTTCACGATGGTAATGCGGAGGCGCACCATCGTGCTGGAACCACATACTGTTGAGCTCAGCCCTATCGAGACCTTGAAACAGTTGGGGTAGTTCTTCTTGTAGAAAGTTCAGGTAACTATGGCCATTTAGTGGTTCATTAAAAAAGTGGGGTCCAATAATTCGATTATGATGAATACCACACCAAACATTTAATGACCAGTGGTTTTGATGTTCTATCTATCTATCTAGTAGCGCTACAACCCTACGTGGGTTTTTGCTGCAGAAACGATTTGCCTCCACTGGTCTCTGTCCATCATGGCTTCTCTCCAGTTGTCGACACTCATAGTTTGTAGGTCTTTGGCTATATTATCTCTCCACCTTAATTTTGGTCGTCCAAGGGGTCTAGTTCCTGTTGGGTTTTGATTCCATACCATGTTAATTAGTCGGTTGTCAGGGGATCTCTGGACGTGTCCTGCCCATCTCAGTCGCTGGGATTTTATTGTTTTTATTATATTTGGGCTATGGTACAACATCTCTAGTTCAGCATTACTTCTTATGCGGTATTGTCCCGTAATTGGGTCTTGTACAGGACCAAATATTCTCCTTAGCATTTTTCGCTCAAAATATTTAAGCAGAGGTTCGTTATGCCTTGTGAGGGTCCATGTCTCACACCCGTAGCATACCACTGGTTTTATTATTGTTTGGTAGATTTTTATCTTTGAGGACCCTGACAGGATTTTTGATTTTATCAGCGTTTGCAGAGAAAAGAAGCATCTATTACCACTCTGTATTCTGGCTTTTATTTCTTCTGTCATGTCGTTATCCGATGTTATGACAGTTCCCAAATATTTGAATTTTTGGACATTCTCGAAGTTATAGTCCTCCATTGTTACGTTTTGTCTAATTCTATCTCTGCGGAGATTGCGTGCTACATGCATATATTTGGTCTTATCTTCATTAATTTTAAGGCCCACTTTCTGACTCTCCTTTTCGATTTGTAGGAAACTTTCCTTGACTCTTACAGTATTTTGTCCTATTGTGTCAATATCATCTGCAAAGGCTAGCAACATTTGTGGTCCCTGATTTGTGAATATTTCGGTATTAATGTTCGCTTTCTTGATTACCATGTCGAGTACGATATTGAACAGAAGTGGAGATAATCCGTCCCCCTGCTTCAGACCACTTCGAACTGTGAAATTGCTAGAGACTTGGTTTCCTATTTTTACACATAATTCGGTATTGTTGACACATAGTTTCGTTAGACTAATAAGTTTTTTTGGTATCCCCATGCTTTCCATGGCAATCCAAATACTCTCTCGTATTATGGTGTCATAGGCCTGTTTGAAGTCGATGAATAATTGGTGTACATCTCTGTTGAATTCCCAGCTTTTTTCCAGGAGTTGGCGTATTGTGAATATTTGGTCCACCGTGGATCTGTTAGGCCTAAAGCCGCATTGGTAGTCACCGATGTTCTCTTCAGCATAGGGTGATATTCGCTTCAATAATATATTAGATAATATTTTGTACGCTGAGTTTAATAGTGTTATCCCTCTATAGTTTGAACAATTTAATCGATCCCCTTTCTTGTGGATGGGGACAATTATACCTTTCTTCCACTCTTCAGGTATTATTCAAGTGTTCCATATATCTACTATTAATTTGTGTATTTAATTTGTGTATTTTGGTTTTGATGTTGCACCTCTTTAATCCAAAATGGGTTTTCTGTGGCATAATAATGCATGTTGCGTCTATTTACGGCACCGTTACTTCTAAAAGTAGCTTCATCACTAAACATTACCTTGCATAATAAATTTGGATTTAATTGAATCTCCGCATTTATTGTACGACAAAAGTTTACACGACTTTCAAAATCCTGTCCATGCAATTCTTGGTGTAATTCCATGTGATATTGATGATACCTATATTTCTTGGTAGTACGATTAGCGGTGGATTGTGATGTTTCACATAATGCTGCTAACTGACGGCTACCAATATTACGATTTTCCTGAACATTTAACAATACTTGTAGTTCTTTTTCTTCATTAGTTACTGGTTTGTTGACCACTTTACGTTTTGGATAATCAACAGTACCAGAAGAATCAAATCTTTGCATTAAGTTTTGAAAAGTATGGATTTTAGGCTGGCGTCGATCAGGATACTTCATTTTGTAAATTCTTTGAGCAAGAAGGCAATTTTTTTGAGCCTCTCCTATTGTATAAATCATATCTATTAACTCATTCTTTGGAAAATTCATTTTACAATATAAGATGAATGCAGAAAAAACCAAACTACACTACATAAAAACCAAAAGAAGCGATTTCGGTTATAAATTTGACACACAGAAAAATGTTCTTTTACATTGTTTTTGCCATGGCTACTATGATAATGAATTTCTGTAAAAAAGTATGGAACATAAGAAAAACTGAAATATCTCAAGAACTATTATAAATAGGTATAGGATATATTGAACAAAACTTTTAGGGTTTTTATTACTCTATTAAATAATATGAAAATATACAGGGTGTACCATTTAAAAAAAGATATTTATTCATTTAAACTTGTTCAAATTTGAGCCGATGTGTTCAACACCCTGTACCTTTTATTGCAAATATTAGGTAAAAATTATGTTAACTTGTCCTTGGCCTTGCTAAATTCCAAATTTGAATATATTTGTAACAAAATTAAAAACGTTATTTAGGATTGAATTGATGCTTGAAAATGCGACTTTTTTTCTTTAAACTTAATTATCTCAGAAACTATAAAGTTTTGTTATAGTAAACCCTTAAAAAAGATTTAAAATTATAAGCTAAATCGAAAATACGATTCGTATATAGGGTGTTCTATTTAAAAAAATACAACTTTATGCTGTCCAAGTTTTTTGGCTCACCCTGTAGAGTCCTAAATATTTTTAAAATCTGCGTAAAAATAAACTGTATCAAACAATAAATATAGCTTCTTTGTTAATTTCACCGAAAAGGCACAAACCTACTTCATCCAATCGTTGACTCACCCTGTATATGAATGATCTTAATTTAAAATTACAAAGAGAAAACCAGCTGTGCCTGATTTATATACTCATAGTTAGATAAAAAATTGTTTTCTTTTTTTTTTCACGCATTTGAATAGATGTTCAACATTCAGTCAGTGAACTGAAACTACATTTCCAGTAGATATCGTAACTGAAGCTTTGTGTGTCTTAAAAATAAATTTAGAACCTCGTTTTTCAGATGTTGATGGAATTGCAAACGATATTAAAATCCCTTTATTGCCAGTGTAGAAACCTTTGCACAGAACTTCAAATGGAAATTATTGCTCTGCAGAATAAATATATTTTTAAAGAAAAACATTTAAAGTCATCACTGTTGAAATTGTATAAGAGCCTTCTAACCATACTTTTTGATCAGCTGCATGAAGCACACAAACAATGGGAAACTGATCTCGGTAGTTTTATTCCAAATTTTGGAAATGTGCTCTCCGAGTAATGCTGATAGAATGTTCTCATTGACCCAAGTTGATTTAAAGTGATCCTTAAGATTTAGGCGGCCTAAAACTTGATCATTTAACACCTAAAAATTTAGCATAGATTGAGCACATTTTTTAATTAGGGACTCGAGATTGAGAAAACAGTTATTACAAAAGTTGCAGGATTTCGAGTGAGGCACCTTTATATGACCTTCACAGTCAATTCATTTTTTAGATGGTAACCATGATCATGAAAGGTAATATTACAGAAAAAGTTCGACCAAAGCTGTCACATTGATCCCAAAGTCAAACAAGGTCACTTTGCAAATTTTACTTGTGGACATGTGCAGAAAGGTAAGGTGAGATACAGAAGTATATTAGTAAGTAGCGTTGTATAGTTATGCGCAAAAGAGTAGAGTCAGATATGGAAGTACGCAGGAGCAATTAGCTGGACAATGGCATGCTCAGAAAGATCAGAGATATAGATATTCGTAATAGTAATTAGTAATTCGTAAGTAGCTTTGAAGATCGGGCAATATTGACAGCCAATTTTAACTACTTCCATAAGAAAAGAAGAAAAAAATTCATGAAAAAATCTTGTTCGACTTTGTAATTAATGTCACAGTCTTGGTAAGACATTTTCCGTTGTATTAGTTTCCATGATCAAAAATATTGGTAATCATCGTAAAAAACGAGATACCCTTCAAAGTGATCTTGACCACAAATTCGACAGCAGGGGTTGATTGCTTCTTATTCACCCGAAACTCCGTAACTTTTGTATATAACTTTTTCTCTATCCTGTTTCTCCTACGAAAAGATATGCTCAATTAATGCTCAATTTGTAAGCATTAAAAATTTACTTTTCAAGTCTCCTAGATCTTTAGAATAACTTTCAATCGACTTGAGACGATAACAACATTTTATCAACGTGAGTAGGAGAGTATATTCCTAAAATTTGGAGGGATTCCACCGAGATCCACTCATTAATTTTGTGCGTCCGCATTTACTCGAGGCTATTTTTTCCACTTGCGGCACTACTTTGTTGTGAATTGGCTCGTTCAAGAATGTCCTGAGGAATCTGTTTGCTGTTCTTTTTTTTGAACATCTCTTTCAGAACAAGCGATGGGTGCTCACTTCCAAAACATCAACTAAAATAGTGAAAATGTATTTATCAGTCAGAGTCAAGGTCACAAGATAATGGAAAGGGAAAAATTCTTCTATCTTTTTCTAAATTTTTTTTCCTAGATCCTTATTTTATTTTACGGGGGCAGCCTCAGAATTAACAGGCCTGACAAATAGATGGCGATAGTTGTTAAAATATAATGACTGTGTTAGATAGTACCAACCTTAGAAAGATCAAGTTTTAAGTTCAAAGACGTTGTTGATTACTTATTTGATAGCCATCAATAGTGAACGCTGTAAATTTGTAAACATGGAAAAAATAGGTCCTTGTTATGTGATTCAATACTTTAATTTGAAAGGACTTAGTGCAACCCATATTAAAGTCGAGCTAGACTCCACTTTGGGGGAGTCCGCACCTTGGTTGTCAACAGCGCAGTACGAGGCCGTACGAGCTGCGAAGAGGAACACCTCAGTGGGCAACCAAATGAGGTGATTATTCCAGAAGTGGTGAAAAAAATCCACAAAATGGTATCGTCGTCTAAAAGTGTGCGAGTTAGCAGAAATGGTAGGCATTTCAAAAAGTGCTGTAAATCGCATATTGATTAAACATTGGTCCATCACTATACACCCGAGACGAAGAAACAGTCGAAACAATAGACTGAAAGGGAAGAATCGGCTCCAAAAAAGGCAAAGACGGCTCCATCTGCAGGCAAGTTCATGGCTTCAGTTTTTTGAGATGCGCATGGTATAACTTTTATTGATTATCTTGAAAAAGGAAAAACCATCAACGGCGAGTATTAGGCGAAATTATTACAGCATTTGAGTGATGATTAGGGAAAAGAAGCTGCATTTGGCGAAAAAAAAGTATTGTTTCATCATGATAATGCGGTATTGCTGAGGTCAAAATCAATGACTTAAAGAACGAATAATTTCCCATGCACTCTTTTCGTGAGATTTAGCACCGTCGGACTATTTTCTCTTTCGAAACTTGAAGAAATGCCTCGGCGATAAAAGATTTGCTAACGATGAAGAGGTGATTTTTACATTAGATGGCTACTTTGGAAAGCTTGGCGTTGCTTATTATAAACAAAGTATCGAAGTTATTTAACATCGCTGGGAAAAGGGTATCGAGCCAAAAAGGAGACTATGTTGAGAAATAAATAAAGTTTTTGCCAAATATTTTGTGTTTTCTTTGTCAGGCCAATTAATTCTGGCACTTCCTTCGTATATTTAGCCTGACCGTGCGCGCTCATGCAACATTGTCAAACGTTTCAACTCCATTTTAATGTGGATTACTTTAAAATTTTAAGTCATTTCTTTTAATTTATATTTCAGGAAACGGTAAGCTAAATATTGTATTGCAAAAGAAAAGAATATGTATGTCTCAAAAAGCAAATTTTAAATATTTTGTGACAGAATTTGATCATAGACTCTTTCCAATGATATATTGTAGTAGCGTTAACCCTTTCATCTATAATTATTTTCTGCCCCATAATAATTAGTAACTATTTTAATAACCTATAATTCAATTTCATAGTAATAAAGACACTCTGGAAGTCTGGTCGTTCAACTTCTCTCTTGCAGCTTTAGTACCAAACACTACGGTTATTAAAGCTTACCACAACCATGACGCAGATCTTCAGGACTCGGGAAAGGCTGCAAGTTAATTAGTCAGTAGACATCTCTTGTTTTGTAGGTCTCAAAACAGCGCGCCCGCGAGTTAATTTGAGTGAAGGTTTTAATTAAATTGAATAAAACAAGTTTCTCAAAACACTTAGTCTATTAACAAAATAAATAGAATGAAACGAACTATTTACAATGAGAAACTTAAAACTAATAACAATTACGAAAAACTAACATAATTGCTCTTCTCGGCCGTTATTTAACCAAAAACTTAAAACCCAATTTTGAAGAAACACGTATAAATAGCTTAATAAAATATTAAGCAAGAAAGAAATAAAACGCGAAAAACAGTTATTTATATTACTTAACCGAACCGTATGAAAATCGCGAAATGCCCCACTAAAATAACACACGATAATCCCTTAATTTCCTAAATTAAACAAAGATAACCTTCTTTCCCGACGATTATACCCGTGACGTAATTATTCTACGACACTCAAATTGTGACTCTAATTTACTATTCCTTAAAAGAGTGTCTTCGCATCTTACACCCCCTATCCCTTTGTTTCCAGTTTGTACCCAATTACAAGATGGAACCCGGTAAACGTCAATTTCTTTCCCTTAAAGTTCGAAAGTTTCGATCGTTACATGCTGAGGGCGTTAGCTATTCTATACCGGATGCTTGATTCACGAATTGACCTGTGAGCATCTTAATAATAATTTTTATATAAACACAATTAATAAAACTATTCTATTTATTTCTATAACTAAAAGAATATATGTTAAAGACTGTAAAAAAAACTATTCACTTTTCTTGGCTGTTTTGGCAATAAACATCTTAACTCGTTATTTCTTGTGAATAGAAAAAACAGTGATTACTCAGTATTCTTTTTACAAATGGCCAAACGATATATTGCTATTATAGTGAGTTTATTTGATCATTCTTTCGTTTCCTAATAATGGGAAAATCGTTCAATATTTTAATACGTTTTAACGGTATTTCATATACCATATGTTAAAAACTACCCTTATCACGTCTGGTTTTGTTTACTTAACCAGGGCAGGATTACTAAGACAGATTTATAGCCAAATCTTAGTTTTATGACTTCATAAATTAACTGGCTTTATGTATTTTTTTAAGAAGACATTTAAACGACAAAAATCATAAAAGTTAAGCGATAACTGATTTATTTTTCCTTTAGACTTTCGTGGATAGTGATAAAAAATATAACTACCCTGTTCCCACGGAATATCTATTCACAGAGTGATTATTTAATTATTTATTTTAACAGAAAATAGTTGACATTGAACAATGAAAAATAATTAACATTTGTTCCATTACATTTTTAACGTTACGCAATCGACAAGTGATGGTACAATTCAAAGGAAATTTCATCTGGTTTTCATTAAGACAAAAATTTACACAGCAACTTAATCGAAATTCTGCCGTAGTATAAATAACGACTTAAACTTTTATAAAAAAATTGATTTTAATTATGATATAATCAGTGGCGTCGCTGAAAGCTCGGGATCCTCCGCAAAATCTCAATGGCCCCCTTTTTAATTTAGCAATATAATTTAATTCTACTGCTAAATAAACTGTAATACAGATTGTTTTTGACATTCATGAATCATAATATCGACGTTATTATGTCAAGCTTCCAATCTCACATATCCCACGCATGGCCAGATCGACGTTCGTTACACAGCAGACAGGCAAATGAAGCAAGATTTTAAGCTAAAATTCGAGCTCCTAAACATACATACTCCACGCATTGCGAGATCGATAATCGTTACATAGCAGATAGCCGAACGAAGCAAGATTTTAAGCCAAAACCCAAGCTCTCAAAACCACATACCCTACACGCAGCTAGATCGATATCCAGTACACAGCAGACAGGCAAGCAAAGCAAGATTTTAAACCAAAACCCAAGCTTTCAAACTCACATACCTCACGCGCTGTGCCTAGGGTGTGTTCTTGACAACTTATGTTTTAATAAAGGTAATACGTCAACTTTCTAAGGGTAACATATTAAAATATTGTTATTTGAAAAAAAAAACAAATAGTTTTGCATTGATTTTAATGAAAGTAATTTTGACTTAAATGGGGTTGTCGGACTTGCATTGTCTTTATTTTTATTTATTTTTACAACGTTTCGATTAGGTTGTATCTCTAATCGTTATCAAGTATAAACTGAATGTTTTGTCTTAAGATTACGAGATTATATAGGGACTGTGTCCACTGAAGCGCAAAGTTTCGGTTTTCGTATACAATGATTTGATGTTACAAAGTAGTGGTTGCCAAAGATTAGGTATCTCAACACTCGGTTTACTGAAGATTCCATAATTGTTTTTAATGTTAGCTGCTTCTATAAATTTTCTTTTTTTTTTTGGGTTCCATGTATATATTGCCGCAACCTCAGACCATTTTTATGTGGTGTTGTTTATCCCAGGCGTGTTCTGCAATATCTCGACGTTTCCCCTTTTTGTGTATGGGATTTATGTTCCTTAATTCTAACTTTTAGTGGTCGTTTGGTTTCTCCAATAGACATTCCACCACACTCACATGGAACTTTGTAAACACATTCTTTCTTATCGGTAGTTTTGGGTTTTGTTTTTGTTAAATGAGCTCTAGGGGTATTTCCTGATTTAAAGGCTGTTTTTATATTATAACTACTAGCAATTCGTCTTATTTTCGCCGACGTTCCCTTAATGTACGGAATTGTGAAGAAGGAATATGTTTCTTGCTGTCCAGTGTTCGTTGTTGTAAAGTTATTTATAACATCGTCAATTAGTTCCAAACGATAACCATACTGTTGTAAATCGGATTTAATATTTGCTAATTCTTTTTCCAATGAATCGGCATTATTGCATATAGATATAGCGCGAATATAAAGGTTGCATGTAATTCCCCATTTTGTTACAACAGAACGATTAGAACTATGATTAAGATATTGTCCAGTATGTGATAGCTTCCTGTATACTAAAGTTTTAATAGTTTCATTTGAGCGATTCACCATGACATCTAGGAAAGGCAATTGATCATTTACCTCTTTTTCCATGGTTAAGTTAATTGTAAGTCGAATATTATTTAGATGTGTCAAGAAATTATTAAGTTCTTGATCATTGCCCTTTCATACGATGAAGGTACTATCGACATATCTCAACCAGACTTTCGGTTTAACTGTTGCCGTTTCTATGGCATGAGTTTGGAGCCATTCCATATATATATATATATATATATATATATATATATATATATATATATATATATATATATATATATATATATATATATATATATAACTTGCATCATTGCACTGCTTTCTCCTTTTAAAAAACATTATAATTCAAGAGCGAGCAACTACTTTAACTTCAATCGCCCTTAGAATCGCGAGTTTTAGAGTTTTTAAGGCGTTCAAAAAAATTGCACATGGCTTGAAGATGATTCTTTCTATTTTTTAAACATCCAAGAAGCTTCATTACTCGCGATCCTATAAACAAATAAAGTATAAAAAATCTAAATGGTTTTCGCGTTTATTTCAACTTTAAATGATTGTGAAATCTCGAGACTTACAGTTTTTTAGACGTTTAAAAAAAGGGAATTACGCGATTTAAAAATATGTTGAATTTCTTTTTTTGAACGTTTAAAAAGCTTAAATTTCAAGATTTGGCAAACATTTCAATTTGAAATGAACTTAATTTTTCAAAATTTTTCGCAACTTTATCTGCCTGTTGAGAACCAAGTTTTGCAGCTTCCTGAATGGTTGAAAAGCAAAAAGAACGTCTTCAAAAAATGCGTAATTCCTTTCTTTAAGCATCCAAAAAGCTACAAAACTCGCATTTCTATAACAACTGAATTGTGAGTAATAGCTTTTATTTCTAGAAATATGGAACATGCTGAGGAACAGAAAAAAACCAATCAATGAATACGTTCAACTAAGTCCAATCGACAGCCAACAATGGGTCAGCCATTTTAAGGACTTACTCCAGGCACCAGCTACAAGAAACAACCTAAACAAAAACCAACAAGAATGAGATGCTAAAGTACGGAGACCCCAGCCTTGTCACAGAGCTCACTGTTCTATTTCAAAAAATACTCCGCACAACGTCAGTACCCAACGAATGGCGGAAAAGCATCACAATTCCGATCCACAAAAAAGGATCAAAGAAACAACCCGAAAACTACAGGGGAATCAGCCTACTGAATAGTTTAGCCAAATTGTTAACCAAAATACTGTCACAACGGATCATAGACAGGTTAGGGGCGTGCGAAGAACAGCAGGGCTTCCGGAATAACCGCTCTACTATCGACGGTATATTTATTATCAGACAGCTGGTTGAAAAATCTATCGAATACGATAAACCGCTGTTCATTTGTTTTGTGAACTTTAGACAAGCGTTTGACCGAGTCAAACTGGAACACATAACAGAATTACTGTGAAGAAAACAAGTAGACGAAGCAATCATACGCACAATATACCAACTGAATTCCAAAAACACCATGGTAATTAAAACAAATAACACTCTAACAGAGGAAATCCCTCTATCCATAGGAATAAGATAGGGTGATAGCCTAAGTCCAACATTTTTCAATGTAATCATGGACGAAATCATTGATGAGGTAAAAAGCACAAATATTGGGTACCCAATGGGACACAACACCGTTCAGATTATATGCTTTGCAGACGATGTTGCCTTGACAGCAGATAGCGAGGACAACTTACAAAGAATGCTTTTCCATCTCAATCGAACAGCCAAACAGTATAATATGATGATATCTGTGGAGAAAACCAAAGCAATGGTAATACCAAAAGAACCGGTAAGATGCAAACTAATGGTTGATGACAAACATATCGAACAGGTTGGGAAGTTTAAATACCTAGGAGCACATATAACAAGTAACAGGGCAATAACGGAAGAAGTACGCACACAAGCCAACAAAGCGGCCGTGATATTAGGCCAACTAAGAGACATAATCTGGAACAATAAACATATGACGGTTGAGAGCAAAGCAAGAATTTACAAGGTCTGTGTAAAACCGATACTGACCTACGGCGCAGAAACAAGAAATGAAACCACAAAGACAAAACAAATTATGAAAACCACAGAAATGAAAATGCTGAGAATGATCATGGGAACAAGTTTAAGTAATAGAATAAGAAATGCAAAAATACGCGAGGACAGCGGAGTGGGGGATGTTGTGAAGTGGGTTCGAAACCATCGTAGGCAGTGGAGAGATCACGTGGAACGAATGGACGATGACAGACTAGCAAAAACCGCGATGAGAGAGAAACCAAACACCAAACGGCCGCCTGGACGGCCCCCCAAAAGATGGAGAGGCAACTAGATTTCGACCTCAAACGAGGATCGTTGAGGCATTGTATAGATAACAGAACTTGGTTCTACCTAGAAGAAGAAGAAGAAGAAGAAGCTTTTATTTCATTTACAATCTTTTTTAAATGGGAAAAATCTTACGCCGCTTTTTAAATGGAGAAAACTTCAAACATGTAAATCTCGGGTAAACGATTAGCTAAGATTTCACACAAGAACGTTTTGACCACTACAAATGATTACCCAAGTCTCTATTGAGACTGATTTTGTCGACATTTTACTTTGAATTAAAGTTGCTTTTTGAGTGGAGCCGTGAGTATAGGCACTAATGCAGACTGTTACAGAGGCCTTGCGTTCAACGCGTTTAATTAGTGAGTCTTAAAGTGACTTCTTAATATATGTACATTTAATATAAATCTAAACGCCCTGTGTTGGATACGTGTCCCTTTATAATAATTACTGACACCTTGCGTTAAATGGATTGTAAAGTAGCAAGTTTATTGGATATTTATTAAATTAAATTCTAAAGATTTTTTGGATGAGCGCCCCCCCCCCCCCCTAAGCCCGGAGTCCCCCAGCGTCACGAGCCCTGCGGAGCCTTCGCTACGCCACTGGGGATAATTTTACTTTAACATGTGCAGCTATTTAACCTCCTTAAGTTCACCGGCATTGATTATAATAATTATATAGTCGCTAAACGTAGATATTTTTATCTGACTACTCACAGAGTATTTCGTGAAAAAATTATTACAGGCTTGAGTTGTGTGGGTTGCATTATTACTGTAAAAAAGTGGCCAAGGATGGATCGAGTAAAACGTCTTGAATTAAAACGAAAATAGGTTTAGACATGATAGATGAGACCATACGTAAAAATTGATCTCGTGTTGCGGAACTACTTATTTATTTAGATCCATCCAAAATAATCAGTCTTGTATTAAAGTGTTCAAATTAGATTGACGCACGTGTAATATCGGGTCTTTTTTTAATAATGAGATTTTCTAAAAATATTTCCTCAATTTTTTTCTTGGCATATTTATGGAAGTATTATTTAATATTGAACGAAACAGATCTTATTCATTTAAAATGTTTTTCATTTTGTTTCATTTTTAATTAATTAACAAAATACGCAGAATTTTGTGAATGTAAACAACAAAATCATTTGTGGAAGATGTTTTAATTATATGGAGCTAATTGAAATAAAACTAATTATAAGACAAAAGTTCCAAATATAATAGAATCAGTAAATAACAAAATTCCGTAAAAAAATTAACAATATTAATTAGGCACAAAACGTAATCATATAATTGCAATTGATAGTTTGTAGTAAAAGAAGCGCCATCTATTACACTAGTCAACAAATACAAAAAATAATTGCAACTGATGTTATAATGGCTGTCCGTGGGAGCTTAAACTATCCTGATTTAGAGTTCAACAACGGAAACTTTCCACCACGTATAGATTTTGAGATATAGAATATATCAGTTAATTTTATTTAATACAAACATTTTTATATAATATTTAATAATAAGTTCAAAACAATAAAAAAAACAAGATATTTTAAAGATAACTTTGCAAATTTTGGCTTTCATTTATATTCCTGATCGCTTCCTCTCATAAGAAACTAACAACAATCCCCCATCATTACTTAACCTCATCTGCTTTGGTAGCGTTGCTCCATTGGTAATATATCTTGGTGGAACCTTTCTTCCTGCTCGTCACTAAGCGCATCCAAATTTTCTGGGGAAAATTTCAATGGAAGTGTAAGAAGTGTATTTTAAGCACACGCGACAGCCCATTTTGCAGTAGATTTTAAGTAGTCCTTCTACAAATTTTTCTTAGTTTTCTATTTTTTTGTTACCCAAAAACTCCGAAGGAATTGTTTTAAAAGAACTCTACTCAGCTAATTCAACATTACTTAATTTTTGATGACACTGTTGATCCTTTAGTATTTTTTTAATTGGTGGTCCAACAAATATTACTTCCTTAAACTTAGCATGACTTAGTTTAGGAGAATTTTATATACGATATTTAAACGCATCTCTTTCTTTATCTAATGCTTTAATGAAATTTATAATCAATCCCATGTTAATGTTTAATGGAGGTAACGGTACTTTTTTTGATCAACAAGAAGTATATTCTTTACGTTAGCTTGACCTGGAATATATTGATCTCTTGAAAGCCATTCTTTTACTCGGTAAAGGCTCGGTGTTGCTCTACTGTCCCAAAGACAAACAAACGGCAATACTTCGTAAATCCACCCTGACACCCTAGTAATAGTAATATGACTTTTAGGCCACGACGTATTTGCCACTTATACGTCTCATAGTTTATTCCATTTAGAATAAGTGACATGTTTCCTTAATATCAACTGCATGTGCAAGATGAATAGAGAGTCCTTTACTGCTAATATGGAGCAAAATTGCTTATAAATTTATTTTAGAAGAATCTATAAATAAGCGCCATTCGTCCGGGTCATGTGCAAATCCAAATTTTTCCATAACACTGGATTAATACAAACATACATTTTATTCTGCAGTGTAAAAAACGAGGATAGCTTCTTGTTACGGTTCCTAAATATTGTAGCTTTGTTTTCAATGGCTAGTAAATTCTATTGTGGTATTCTAGACTGAACTAGATCATTTAATTCAGGATGTTCGATTAAATGGAGTGCTTTCCCTTCACTTGCGGGAAAATAAGAATCGTCCTTTTCTGATACATTATCGGGTTCGGCCTTATTGTCATACATTTCTAAATTTTCCTCCCATTTTGCCGAGGGCGCTGGAATTGGCAAACTTTCTCCACAAAGAACGGATTTTATTGCCGAAGGAATATCTGGATATTCAATATTATGTCGTTAAAATAATTTGCTAGTTTTCGCTAAGTCATTTGAACTGCAAAAGGCATAGACAAGCGTTTGCCATTTAACCAATTACTTAAATTTACTACACAGGTTTGGCAACATATGTAAGGAGTCGAGTCCCGATCTGGATCGCCAACAAGACATCCAAAATACTTGATGAGTGATAAGCTACTTTGGTTATTTTATTAATTGTCCTTTTTTGCGATTTAGGAGTTAACTGACCACATATTTAGCAAAAACTATTCGTGAGATTAACACAGCCACGTTTCTGTACTTTAGACATTTTTGTACAGGGTGAGTCAACGATTGGATGAAGTAGGTTTGTGCCTTTTCGGTGAAATTAACAAAGAAACTATATTTATTGTTTGATGCAGTTTATTTTTACGCAGATTTTAAAAATATTTAGGACTCTACAGGGTGAGCCAAAAAACTAGGACAGCATAAAGTTGTATTTTTTTTAAATAGAACACCCTATATACGAATTGTATTTTCAATTTAGCTTATAATTTTAAATCTTTTTTATTAAGGGTTTACTATAACAAAACTTTATAGTTTCTGAGATAATTAAGTTTAAAGAAAAAAAGTCACATTTTCAAGCATCAATTCAATCCTAAATAACGTTTTCAATTTTGTGACAAATATATTCAAATTTGGAATTTTGTGACAAATATATTCAAATTTGGAATTTAGCAAGGCCAAGGACAAATTAATATAAGTTTTACCTAATATTTGCAATAAAAGCTACAGGGTATTGACCACATCGGCTCAAATTTGAACAAGTTTAAATGAATAAATATCTTTTTTTTTAAACGGTACACCCTGTATATTTTCATGTTATTTAATAGAGTAATAAAAACCCTAAAAGTTTTGTTCAATATATCCTGTGCCTATTTATAATAGTTTTTGAGATATTTTAGTTTTTCTTATTTTCCATACTTTTTTACAGAAATAGTCTTCATTATCATAGTAGCCATGTAAAATAATAAAAAGAAACTACAGAAACAAACAGAATGTGGTTAAATATGATGAAATACATTATTCGTTATATTACAACGGCAATAGTTTAATTAAACATAATGTGAAAAAATTAACACAACAATAACGACAAGGCAAATACATATTTACTTTTATACTAAATTGAAACAAAAAAATTACCCATTAAATACTGAGATTAATTATTTCTTTTTAATAAGTGTTCGAATAAACGACCCTCTTGTGCAATGCACAAATTTAGTCTTTTTTGCAGATTTTCTCGGACCCTGGACAAAATTAGTGGCGTTATTGTTCTACAGGTATCCCTAAATCTGTTTCGCATATCTTCCACTGTTGTTGGTGGATTAACATACACCTAATTTTTAATATAACCCCATAGGAAGAAATCTAATGGGGTGATGTCGCAAGACCTTGGTGGCCACTCAGTGAAACCCCCACGTCCAATCCATTTTTGCGGATATCGTTGGTCCAAAAACGCACGAACTTCACGATGGTAATGCGGAGGCGCACCATCGTGCTGGAACCACATACTGTCGAGCTCATTCTTGTCGAGACCTTGAAGCAGTTGGGGTAGTTCTTCTTGTAGAAAGTTTAGGTAACTATGGCCATTTAGTGGTTCATTAAAAAAGTGGGGTCCAATAATTCGATTATGATGAATACCACACCAAACATTTAATGACCAGTGGTTTTGATGTTGCACCTCTCTAATCCAAAATGGGTTTTCTGTGGCATAATAATGCATGTTGCGTCTATTTACGGCACCGTTACTTCTAAAAGTAGCTTCATCACTAAACATTACCTTGCAAAATAAATTTGGATTTAATTGAATCTCCGCATTTATTGTACGACAAAAGTTTACACGACTTTCAAAATCCTGTCCATGCAATTCTTGGTGTAATTCCATGTGATATGGATGATACCTATATTTCTTGGTAGTACGATTAGCGGTGGATTGTGATGTTACACATAATGCTGCTAACTGACGGCTACCAATATAAGGATTTTCCTGAACATTTAACAATACTTGTAGTTCTTTTTTTTCATTAGTTACAGGTTTGTTGACCACTTTACGTTTTGGATAATCAACAGTACCAGAAGAATCAAATCTTTGCATTAAGTTTTGAAAAGTATTGGTATTAGGCTGGCGTCGATCAGGATACTTCATTTTGTAAATTCTTTGAGCAAGAAGGCAATTTTTTTGAGCCTCTCCTATTGTGTAAATCGTATCTATTAACTCATTCTTTGGAAAATTCATTTTACAATATAAGATGAATGCAAAAAAAACCAAACTACACTACATAAAAATCAAAAGAAGCGATTGCGGTTATAAATTTGACACACAGAAAAATGTTCTTTTACATTGTTTTTGCCATGGTTACTATGATAATGAAGACTATTTCTGTAAAAAAGTATGGAAAATAAGAAAAACTGAAATATCTCAAAAACTATTATAAATAGGTACAGGATATATTGAACAAAACTTTTAGGGTTTTTATTACTCTATTAAATAACATGAAAATATACAGGGTGTACCATTTAAAAAAAAGATATTTATTCATTTAAACTTGTTCAAATTTGAGCCGATGTGTTCAACACCCTGTAGCTTTTATTGCAAATATTAGGTAAAAATTATATTAATTTGTCCTTGGCCTTGCTAAATTCCAAATTTGAATATATTTGTCACAAAATTGAAAACGTTATTTAGGATTGAATTGATGCTTGAAAATGTGACTATAAAGTTTTGTTATAGTAAACCCTTAATAAAAAAAGATTTAAAATTATAAGCTAAATCGAAAATACGATTCGTATATAGGGTGTTCTATTTAAAAAAAATACAACTTTATGCTGTCCTAGTTTTTTGGCTCACCCTGTAGAGTCCTAAATATTTTTAAAATCTGCGTAAAAATAAACTGTATCAAATAAAAAAGATAGTTTCTTTGTTAATTTCACCGAAAAGGCACAAACCTACTTCATACAATCGTTGACTCACCCTGTACAGTCGCTTACGTAGGTTACGAGATGTGATACTACGATTACAGGCATCAATGAACTTTACTCGATGTAAATATAATACCAATACAGGGCTGTTACTATTATTTTGTTCGTTTCCTTCGCTTCACTATCTAATACTGACCAATACTCGTGCTAAAACAATACTGATGATACGACTGCCGGCCAGCAGCTTTTATAGCCGTTTCGTACTTCTGATATTTTCTAAAAACATCGAGTATCGGACATTCGAAAAGTGACGGCGTACTTCTAGTATACAGGGGTCATTTATAAATAGATTCGACTACAATTCAGAGTGAAATTAAAATGGGTGCCTCCGTTATTTTAAGCCCTATGGGGTTGAGACTTAGTGATTGACTTGTCATCCTTAGACAACCTCACGTGGTGCTGTTAGATTGTAGACGATTTTCCTAACTTATTGAAAACGTAAATATGGCAACGTCGCGCTCCCATATATTACAAATTTCTTTTTAAAATAATGTGATTAAAATATTCACTCATTCTTGCTGAAAAAATCATAATTCAAAAATTTTACATGTTAGGCAGTTTTTACCATCATTTTCGCATTTAGAGATCAAATTTTGCTTTTTACATTACATCCACAAATTGGCTATAAAGTAGTATTAATAACGAATTACCATTTAAATTCTCTTCATAAAAATGTGGTTTTGTTATTTCATCATTTGTTAGAGCAAAAAGTACGTTCAATTGCAGGGTTTCTTGAAAATTCTTACCTCATAAGGATTTGAATCATGCCAAAAATGGAAATCACGATGTTCTCTCTCTCTCTCTCTCTCTCTCTGGCAGCCTAATTTGGTTCACTCCTGGATATAGGCCTCCCCTAGTCTCTTCCATTCCAACCTATTTTCTGCAAGCTGGTGCCAGTTTCTACCTACTTTCTTTTTAAGGGCGTCTATCCATCTTTTTGGGGGTCTCCCGATACTTTTTTTGACAATCTAGGTCTCCATTGCACTATACATTTTGTCCACCTTGTAAAGTTTTGTCTAGATACGTGTCCCACCTAACTCCATTTCAAAGTAGCAATGCGTTTTATCATATCCTTCACTTTCGTGCTTCTTCTTACTTCTTCGTTCCTTATTCAGTCACGTAGTGATATTCCCAGCATGATTATTTCTATTGCTCGCTGTGTAGTATGCAGATTATTGGCTACTTTAATTGTTAATGTGGTTGTCTCCATTCCACAGGTCATTACTGGAAGAACGCACGAGTCAAATACTCTTCTTTTCAAATAAGGGGAATATCGGGGATTTTAGGAGCGTATCCCAATCTTCCGACGGCTCCTCATGACATTCTGATTCTTCTATTTATTTTCGCTTCTTGGTTTTCTTTCCCAAGTATAATTAGATGGTCTAAATACACATATTCCTCAACTCTTTGCATTTCGTTGTTTCCTACATAAAGTGGCATATCTTCTGAAGACATTATTTTGGTTTTTGCCAAGTTCATGCTTAATCCAACTTTCTTTGAAGCGTTTTTCAACTCAGAGAGCATTTTCTGTAACTGGTTTAAATCTTTACTTATTAATACCACGTCATCCACGAAACGCAAATAGCTGAGATATCTACCATCGATGCTAATGCCCTTGTGTTTCCAGTTTAATTGTTTAAAGACATCTTCCAGTGTTAAAGAGTTTAGGGGAAATCGTACCTCCTTGTCGCATCCCTAGACCAATATTTATCTTTTGTGTTTCTAGGTCCTCTGTTATCTTTAATTGCAGTGTGGCCTTATCAAAAATATATTCCGGATGATTTCTGTATCTCGAGTCAATCCTTGCATGACCCATATCTCGACAAGGTCAAAAGCTCTGGTATAATCAATAAATGCTAGGTGGATTTGAATATTATATTCGGTGCATTTTTCAATTAGTAATTTGATGTTCTGTAACTGCTCTATTGTACAAAAGCCTGTTCAAAACCCAGCTTGTTCTGGAGGTTAATAGGAGTCAAATTTGTTTATTAATTGTAAGCAATTTAGTCGAATGTGGTAGAAGACTTGTGTTTGTCACCTTTTTGTACAGAAGAATGACTCCGGCGTTTTGCAGTTATTAGGGATTTTACTGTTTTGAAGACATTCAAAAGAATACTCATTGAATGTAACATTGCAGACCCTCCGAGCTCCAACATTTCTCTAGATACACCATTTTCACTTCAGATTTCATTTGTGACAAAGCATGTTTCAACTCTTCGATTGTGATGTCAGGTATTGCTTCTGAATCAACATTTGTATTATTGGGGAGCTTAATGTCTGGTTTTGAGTTAACTGAAGCGTACACATTTGAGTAGAACTCCTACAATGTTAGCCACTTCGTGATGCTAAATGCTCAACTTTTTATATTTTCAAAAAAATTTTCATATTTTCATGCAATAAGTTAATTATACATGTAATCATGTAATAAGTGAATTGTACATAATATATATTATTTTTTATTGTGAACTAATAAATTTGTACTAAATATGAGTTAACTATAAAATTATGTGAAATGAAAAACTTATTGTGAATGACCTACCTTTACAGGAACAAAAATTATATAAATTGAGAGTTAACAATGAAATCGATAATATTTGCTCTTATTATAAAAATAAATTTTTAGACAAGTTCAACCACATCTTTGAAAGAAGATGATTGGGAAAAATTCCTCTTGATCACTTTTCTAAGGGAAAAAGTTTTAATACTTAGAAAAGCTCTGTGCGCAACATGCTTTTCAAAAATATTTGTAAATAAGCCAGATAATTCAGAAATCCTAATGGAAAAGGATACCGACTTCATATCTGAATTATATGATATAATCAATGAAACCACTTGATATAATGTTAGCTGACTATGTGATTTTTCAGATTGGTCGCCTTTATGTTAAATATTAAAATTAAAGAACAAAGATATTCGGATTTATAGAAAAGGACAGTTCAAATTACAACTGCTGTAAAGAGGAAATTAGAAGAGTCATTTTATGATGATTTAGATGAAGAAGACCTGACCAGTTGACTCAACAGAAAATGAATATAATATTTTAAAGAAAAATAGCCTTTTGCCTGATTTGCGGTCAAGAAATAAAATAGCAGAATAATTTGGTGTATCCGAAATATTATAAAATTAACAAAGAACTTGTGAAAGAGTAATGTATCCTCCCATATCTGCCTATAAAGGAACACAAAAAAAAATAGGAAGAGAAGTCACTTTGAGCACAACTGATGTGAAGGGGAGAGTTTTCGCATATATACCACTTTCCGGCCACTTCCGGTTTCACCGGAAATGGCCCCGGTTTTGAATTTTTAAATAGAACACCCTATATATTTTAACATTTTTGGATTTCTGAGACAATTCTAGATCAGAATGTGATATTTTTAAAACTTTTTACGTCTACTTCATTTTTTAGAGCCACTTTAAAATTGCATCTAGGTGGCCATGATCGGACGCAAACTAATCTAACGGCCTTAGGTGATTTCAAAAAAATACAATCGCAAAGTTTTAGTTACTAGTATGAAAGACAGGAATAAGACAAGATGACAAAATTACATTTTCATTTCTAACTATTAATTTTCAAATGACGACCCCTTTTTGACAACTACTTTTCGAAAAAAGCATTCTTTGACAAATCTAACGGTACTAATTTATTTGCGATTGGATTAGACATAAGAACAGAAATTAAATATTATTAAGCAAAATACTGGATAATTTATTTACTTATGACAAGTGCGCCATGGACAGCCATGATGCATAATAATTTGCAACTGTTTTTATCAAGTCTTCTTTGGAAAACAAAGCACTTACTTAAATGATGGTTTTGGTGTTGATGATTTTTTAATGTTTTCTGGATCAGGGTTGTCATATCGTAATAATGAAGGATTTTCTAATCCGATGTCAGAGATGCCATGTACTAGGTACAAACTTTCTGGATTTGGTGAATGATGTTTCTTTATTTCATTATGATGCACAAAACATTCGCTATACGCTTTGGGGTTATCAGAAAATTGACCGCCTGTGAGCGCAATTGTTCAGAGGAACGCAATTGATTATCATAATCCGTTGGTCGCAATGAATGATGTGAACTCTGAACTTGATTTTCAAATGAGTAATGAGTCACCGACGCGTCATTTGTTGATACCTCGGAGAGAGTGTCAAAATTGTCGATGAAGTCATCAAGGTCAGGGTTAAGACAACTTGTTGGTCTGGTATTAATTAAACCTTCCGGTTTAATCATGGGTAATGAGCGAGTTCTCTGTAGTTGATTCAAAAGTACTTTTGATTCTGAAAGAAAGGAAGGGCACCCGGCAGGGGATGCCGGAGAGGACCCACCGTAGCCACCCGACCTGGAGGAAACCCAAGCCGCCTCACCTTTCTTCTTTAAGAATTGGGGGAGTAAAATATCTTCGGTTGACATGATGGATGTTACTTGTCTAATAATGGAAATGTCCATTTAAACAAGCAGAATTGGTGAAACTTGGAAATATTTCTCAATGATAAATTATGGTACTCGTCTGAGAAGAGAGCTAATGTAAATGGGGTTAATTGTGGATGATGAATGAATAATTTGAGAAGTAGAAAAATTCTAAAAAATTATTTTCTTTGGATAATTTTCAGAAAAAGATTTATGGGACAAATACTCTAAGTCTTGATTTGAAAAAATGCAAGAAAAAGGGAAAATTGTCTGTCAGTCTATTTCCGAAAAAACGCGAAAACTTTTATTTACCAAATTATGCCGCTGAAACTCGAAGATTTGGAAAAAAGTTCGGCCGCTGAATTATCCGAAAAAATTTCTTTCCTTTATTCTAATTCCCGAATTTAGCTAAAAAGCCTTTTTGAATTGAAAATTTTAAATAATTTAAAATAAATCCAATGTCGCAAAATCTGCTTTAATATAAGCCCAAAGTTATAATGTGGATACGCGAAGTTTGTATCGGTGATCCATGATTGCAACCTCAGTTCAGGTATGCAATCACGAATAGCGCCCGATTTTCGAACTCTAGTGTACCGGACTCTGGGAATCGAAACCTATTTTACCTTATACCTGTTAGTAATGAACCAGAGGACTCCCAATACATCGTATTTAAACCGATTAATGCAAAAAACAAAAATATGATTATTATTATGGCCTTCAGGCGCCCCAGCCTTTGGCAATTTCCCGTGAAAAAGCTACTAGTTCGTCCAGGGGCCTCGGAGGTAATTTAGGGTTAGTCAAATTAATTAAACTTATCAGCCACGCAGCCCTCTAAAAAGATTGTCGTAGTTGTACGTCTTCTTGGCTGTTCAGCCGTCCTGAATGCGATGAAAATTCTGAAGTTGTCGTCTCTTTTGGAATTTCTTTCGTAAAAAACGAATTTCTTTAATAAAAAACGAATTTCTTTATGAAAATCAAGAGATCCGACAACTCCTATTATATCTTGCTTATTTTTTCTCTCTTCTCTGCTTCTTTTCTCCCAAAAATCGTACTTTTTGAAAACTTTCTATAGTACTTAATAGCACTAAGAAAGACAATTGAAAACTGCTGTTGATGCAAGGTTTGGTGCTATCTTTATACTTCTCCTGAGCGGGAAAAGCGAAAACGGGTTTTGGCCAATGAGCTGGCTCATACCATAAGCTCTATGCTAATCGTTTTTGACCACTCAAGAACGATGTCACTTTAACAAAACTAGTTTGTTTTCGTGCCTTTTTCATCAGTTCTTGTTGGATTGTCGTACTGACAACATCTGTTTTTCTGTATTTTTTTCTTGCTGGATTGTCATTTTGACAATTGAATGTGATGTATAAAGATGTTATTTATGTATTGCAAAAAGATTTATGTTAATAACTTAATTGCCGCGTTTTTTATTCCTAAAAAACCACTCGGTGTGTGCTTTCGGTAACGTATTCTACAGGCAAGCTGTGTTGACGTTTCGACCGGCACATTTTTTTGTTAAAATTTCTGGATTTTGATTCTATGAGTAATTTATATATTATAATGTAAAAATATTCATGGCTGTAAAACACAAAATTTCTTACATTACCTTTTCCATGCAATTTCAAAGTCATTCTGACTCTTGAAAACGTATCGCGCTTGATATTTAAGATAATCCTTAGGCCAATGAGTGTCTTATTTGCGCATCATGTGACGTGGGAGGAGCTTACTAACGAAGTTGACGTCACTTAAATATGAATGCTTTGACGATGACCCTCAGATTGTTGTTGAAATTTTTGATAATAAAAAATGTTTTAAATTTTTTTGTTTTATGAAAATGTGTTTTTACAACAACAGGTTGAATCGGAAAAGTGCGCTGCGTATCAACTCAAAAAAAAATGATTGAAATGAAACATTTCATAATATTACATTTTTAAGTTCTACATTTAATCCTTTACTTTTTCTATTAAATATTTCCTGTACCGATCTTAAATTATTTTTGAACTAATAACACTCTTGACTTAGAAAGTCATTCACTGAGTGATCTCCCTTTGTTATAGTCTAAGGTGTGTATTATCTTGACAATCTTGACATTATCAACCAGTTAATGTCATTAAATTGTAACTCTAATTTGAATTTTCTTGTCCTTTTAGAACATCTGCCTAAGATGAATGCATAGAAATTTTTATTATGTTGGGGTGTGAAGTCAAAATTAGCATTAATCAATCGATAGTATCTAGAGTAGCAAAGAAATTGAGAACTTCTAATTCTGTTATAGATAGAATCCTGGTGTAGCCAAGGAAAAAAAATATAATATTATGACTAGAGGAAAATTTTCATAGCGTTGATAGTACAACGATATTAAATGCAACGGTTTTACCAAAATAAAAAAAAAATAGAAAGGTGACATCTCTAAAAAGCATTATTTTTCTCAGAATTTTGTAAGATTATCCTAATAGATGTGAGTACTTTTGTGAAATAAAAAAGTTTATTTTTCACCAGACAAAACTGGCTGTAAAAGTATTGTCACTGGATCGAAGAAAATCATACTTCCTTTAATAAAAAGGTTAATGTCTCTGCAAGTATTGTTAAATATAGGGTAATTAGATTTCTTTCTCTGAAGTTAGTCTTACTGGAGGAAGATATCTATATTTTCTTCAATATTATATTGTTCCACGTCTAACAACTCCATTTCCAGGTGATAAAGATTCTGATTTATCAAATTTGCCTAACTCTTTTAATGGAACGATGCCTCTCTGTATTATACTTCTCATGTAAGGGAGTACTTAAATATAATTTTCCCGAAGTTATGAATCCAAACACGAGGGGCAATAGAGTGGTTACTCCGATCGCCCAACCTTAAATTGATGTTTTTTAATGGAGCAAGGTAAAAAATTAATTAATAAATTTAATCCTGACTCGGTAGGTACGTTTGAAGAAGCCGTTGATAATTAAAACGAGAAATTTCTTCATAAGTAGTTCAAAATATACGAAAGGAATTTTTAGATCGATTGATTGGACAGTTGTTGGAAAATATCCTGAATATCTTATAAAATAGTTTTCCATAGTTTGTTGTTGGTCTATTTTGTTTCAACAACGAAAAGTTTAAATATTTCAAAAACGATTAAAGAATCTAAAAATGTCCCGATATTCAGTGTGTTTTAATAAGCGCGTTTGAATTGATACAGGTAGCGCTTTTTTGATTCACCTTGATCAAAAAGTTCTCGAAATTACCACCAAGTGACGCTCTGAGTCAGCTGATTACCACATCTACCATTAACATTCACGTTATATTTTATTGTCGTAGCTTGACTTTTGCAACAGTTACACAGTCTTGAATACATCTACTTCTGCACGTGTTTTCTAATTTTTACAGTTTAAAAAATGGAGTTGAATGTGCAAGTTTGTATTAAATTTTGCGTTAAAAATGGATTCAATGGCGCGAAAATCTAGGAAATATTGGGAAACTGTCTCGGCAAAGATACACTAAAGAAAATAGTGTTTTACCGTTGGCATGAATGCTTCAGAAGTGATCGTGAGTTCGTCAACGAAGATGAAGAACGTAGTGGCAGGCCGTCAACATCGAAAACCGACGAAAACATTAATACAGTGAGAGAAATATTGGTAAAAAACCGCAAATTAACCATTTACGAGCTGGCAGAGGACTTGAGGATTGCTTGTGGATATATCCATATCATTGTAGTTAATGATTTGGGTTTGCGCCGTGTTGCTGCACAGTTGGTCTGGAAGGATCTGAATTTTATGCAAAAAAAGGCCGCGTTGACATCGCTAAAGACTTGATTTCCAAGGTTGAATTCGACCAAACATTCATTAAACACATCATTGCTGGAGACAAGATGTGGGTTTATGATTACAACATACAATCCAAACATCAGACAAGCGAATGGAGAGCTATGAATGAGCAAAGACCAAAAAAATACGCCGATTTCAGTCGAAAAAGTAAGCGATGTTCACGGTTTTCATGGACTACAAGGGTATTATGTCTTACGCATTTTTTTCAGGTCAGACAGGTAGTAAAGAGTATTATTTGGGTATTATAAGAAGTTTGCGTGAAGCAATTCATCAAAAAAGAAAGGATTTATGGGCAAAAAACTCATGGATTTTGCACTATGATAGCACACCGTCGCACTTTGCCATTATCCATAAATTTTTGACAAACAGCGAAACGAATACCATTCAACAACCATCGAAGTCACCTAATATGGTTCTCTACGACTTTTTCTGTTCGATCGAGTCAAAAAACCACTATGGGGAACATGTTTTAGCAGCCAAAAGGACGTAACTGAAAAACCGAAGATGGTTCTAATGGTCATACTGAAAATCAAGTTCCAGAAATGTTTCAAGAACTGTTATCAATGCGTTACAGTCGATGCGGAGTATTTTGCAGGGAACAATATCAACTTTGACGAATAAATTTTTCTTTTTCTGAATTAATTTCGCAAACTTTTTGATCAAGGTTGTACATTTGAAAAAAAAATTAAATTGATGAGACATTTTTCATCAAATAAGCGTATGCCATAGAAGAGATCCTTCTCTTCGTTACAACCCCGTATATGAGTATAGTCTTCTACTTCTAATCTATTAGAATTTCGGTAACGTTTGATAAGCCACGTGGAGCGTGACCCTAAAGTTATGATATAGTTCTTACCCCGGATCTAATTTTGAAACATGTCGAATTTTTTTTTGATTCTTTTTAACGCCAGGAAAAACGTGTGAAAGTTTGACCTTTACGTCTATAGAGTATTAGTCAGAATTCTCTCGAGGTTATTTTCCCAATACACGGTGTGTCCCAAATTGATGATGCATGAGATATCGTAAAATATAGGAATAAAAAAAGTCTATATGGAAAAAGTTTCTTACGGTTTTGTTGCGTTATAGTTATTAGAGTTTCTGAAATATTTAATAATAGATGGGAAATGTAGTTTTTAAAAACTTCTACAACTTATATCAATTTATAAACTTACTTTTGCTCACGTTTGAACCAATACTTGAAAATTGTATTCCCAAAACATGGCTTTTCAACGCATCACTGGGGTAGAAAATCGTAAACTATACAGTTTGTTTTTCACATATAGGAACAAATTTTGAGTGCTCAAAATTACTTGTTTGAGCTGACGTGTGAACTCGCATTGTTATGATGGAGATTGATCCATCGTATGTGGTTTGTTTCCCTCAATTGACAAACAAATGTTTGTGTACTACTCAGAATTGATCATTTCATGATTCTCTATAGACATGGTTGGTTCTGAAAAAGTAGTCAATAATTTGGTTCGAAGTGTCTCGTGCGTGAGCAAGTATTGTTAATTTTGGTTAATTATGGAAGACCCATACGGTCATCTTCCATGTACTTACCGGTTCATACGTATAGATTTGTCATCTATCATGATTATGTAAAGTAAAGGTGCCCGAATATGAGATACTATTTTTATTTTTGATCATAAAAAATAAATTATTGCACTATTAGCTCCGAATATTACAATATTAGATAGGGAATTTAATGTAGTTTATCTATAAAAGACAGTTTAGTGCTAAGTATAATACGTTTTTTATTATATCAGATAATATTAGAAAATTCAGAAATTAAGTCTCAGGAAAATGGTCTCCTATTATGAGATACTAAAGGTTGCTAATATAAGATAGTATCTCATATTAAGTTCCTTTGTGTTTGAGATCAAGATTTAGTGAATAAAGAAATAAATCGATCGAAAATTAAACTTTTTATTAGCGAGACTTTTTAATCGATAATATCATACGATATATATCATAAAGCCTTTTTAATCAACAAAATATAGTAATGACCTTCTACATCTAACTTACATATAATCTATGCCAGATTCATAATAATCACAGTGATTTTCATAATGGCACTTCTTAAACAATATCAAAAATCAACAAATACTAAAAAGACAACGGTAGTTTTCTAAATCTTAGATATCTAAACACTAAGAATACAAAAATCGATCTGCTGTTACTTCTCCACAATCCTCATGAATCCATTTAAAACAACCAAGACATTTAGCCTATTTCTCTCTTCTCGTGTCTTATGAAAACCTTCCGCTGCAGTATAGAGATTCAGCGTCATATGATTCATCATCACTGCTGCTATCTGAAAGATCAGGCAAGTTTTCATCCTCAGAACTAGAACTATCTGGCTTCTTAATTTTCTATTTCTTCGTAACTGTTTTAATATTTATCCTTGTTTGCTGTTTTTATTTGTCTTTTTAGAATCCTTCTTATGATACTTTTTATTTTCCCTTTCCTTTTTTGTATTTAAGGAATCTATTAGCGAGCTATTGTATGGAGAACCAGTAATTATGGTAGCTGCTTTAGTTTGGGCTTTATTGGACGAATGGTTTTTAGGCAGTCTTTGCACTGGCCTAAAGGCAAAAGGTGAGACATGAGATGACGTGCTAAGCACTGGATTTTTATACAAGGCAGCGCGATTAGAGGAAACTTCCGTCATGTTAAATGGATTTTCTGTCGAAGGAGTTACGGGACTTGTTTCCTCCTGATTTTTATTTGACACTCTATGATCAGGTGAAAGGTGATTAATCTGTAAACCTCTAGAGTGATTGTCGTCCTTAGACTTTGTTGTAAATATGCCGGCGATGTTACGATATAAATACAAGCTAATTTCGACCATTAAAAATTTATAAGGCTTGTTTCGTCCTGACAATGGTGGCGGACTCGTCAGTGGGTTCTATCGATGTCTCTACCAGACACCATTGTCTACGTACTTGGTTATCTTTGGATGTTATATTTGAAGTCATTCTTTGACGGGATCTATAGGTAAGATGTTACACTATAGGAGTTTGTTCATACAATATCACCCCGCCAAGGTAATGCTCTATTGAACGAAAAGTGCCTGAGGAATCTGTATGAACTAACGGCCTTTTTAGTGGTCTTTTCTGTAGGGTCCCGGCTTAATCAAAGCCCACGACTTGACGGCCTTCCATCGCATCGTCCCTGCTCGGGCGCCATGTTATAAATATGCCAGCGATGTTACGACATAAATAGAAGCTAAATTTCGACCACTAAAAATTTATAAGGCGTGTAGACACCTTTGTCTATGTACTTAATTATCTTTGAATGTTATATTTAAAGTCATTCCTTGACGGGATTTATAGGTAAGATGTTACACTATAGACGGTTTGTTCATACAACATTTTCTTCATTGAAAATTGTAAAATCATGTTCTGAAAAATATTGCGGTTACAAGGAACTAACCCAATTTTACGAAAACCATTGACAGAGTTACTCATAGTTGTAGCTTTTTCATAGGCAACGCCCAATAATCTTGCAATATATTTGTTGGTCAACGCTACATCCATGGGCTACATTAAGTGTCTACAGTGTGACGATAAGCAGACTATTGTTACATTATTGTCTCGAGCTAAGTTTATCATATGTACCTTGTATGTGTGTAGTGGCCATCTAAAATCAAGATTAGGGGATCTTTACTTGGTTTTGTGAATTTTATAAAATACTGAAACCACTTTGTGATTAAGTGTGTTTGGATCCAGCCAGAAGGATGACAATCACCTATAGACCAGCAGGTGTACCGTCCATTAGTTGTTGAGCCATATTTTTCCTTGGAAAAATTCTAAGTTGAGGAATATAGCTACCAGAAGTGTTCATGCACGTCACTATAGTTATAAGTTTTCCTCTTTCTAGAGACGTCAATGTACCAACCTGCTTCTTTCCTTCCACACGAATGATTTTGGAGCCTTTATGTCGTACCACTGTTATTCCGGTCTGGCAATCTTGTACATTCAGTGTGAAGCCGATTTTATTTTATCAACTTCTGGCTCATATAAATTAAAGAAATTGTTGACGGCAACTGGAATGAATATTTTTACTCTTGCAGTAGAAACTGCTTCAGGTGTTGTAACTGATAAATCAGTATGTCTGCTTATAAACTCACGTATCCACTTTTTACCTGTAGATGCTTTAGTTAAGCTGAATGGGTGCTTCAGAGTACGTCTTTCAGACGTAATCCATAAAATTATTGGTCCAATTATTTACAATATTTTTCTAGTTCTACTTCTAAAGAGTCAGGCAAAGTTGGAGGTCTCCCCATGTGAACCTTAACAAGCACTTCTGCATTGATATCCTTCTTAACATGACGTTCTAGAATTCTCTAAGGAACACCGAAATATTGACGCGCTTCAGTAACCCATTTGAATATTTCGCACTGCATTCGCGGCATTGTGGTTCCAGGATTTCCTTTTGGTACGTAGCATTTAAAAAAAGGGATTTTTTTTAAATAGTCGAGTTTGATCCTAATGTATATCCTAATATGAGATGTCTCATTTTAGGAGCCTCAACGTGTCTCATATTAGGAAAACATCTATATTCAACAAAATGGCAAAGAAAATACAACGAAACTGCAAATGTGTCGTAAAATTAATCAAATTCAATGACTGTGAACTGAAAGTATTTAGTGTAATTATAAATTTGTAGCAAACATCGTAAACATTTGATGACAAAAATTGGGCTGGGAAGCATTAACTGACGTTCCGATCTGTTGCTGTGTGGCTTCTGGCGACACTAGCGCCAAGTGGGTTCGGTGACTAATTTCGCCAAAACCTATCTCATATTTGGCAACTGTCTCATATGAGGCAACCTTAACATAAATGTTTTTTTAAGATAACGCGATCGTATTTTAACCGACTTCTAAATGAAGGAAGTTCTAAATTAGACCACTATATATTTTTTACGTATGTACATCGATTACTTCAGAACGGACACACCGATTTGAATGAAATATTTTACTTTATATTCAGGAAGTTGCTGCGGAGGTCTGATATTGTTTTGACTGACATTGGCTGAGTAAAATCCAGGATGGCACTGATAAAATGGCGGATAAAAAAAATTAATTTTTGTCTTATTTTCTCCAAAATTGGTTTGAGTGAATTTTCGGGTTCATACACAACGAATCTAAAATTATTTTAAAAAAATTCAATATGGTGGATTAAAAATTTAACATCCCTCGATTTTATCCAAAATTAATGTAGTGTGATTTTTGAGGGTGTAGATTAGGAATTTAAAATTAAAATTTGGCAGATTCAATATGGCTGACTAAACATTTTACATCTTTCGATTGTGTTTAAAACTAGCATAGGGGAGTTTTTGAAGGTGTAAGCTACGAATTTAAAATTATTTTTGGAAAATTCAATATGGCAAATCCAATATGGTGGACTAAAAACTTAACATCTTTTAATTTCGTTTATAAATGATACTAGGGGGTTCCTGAGAGTTTATTATGTCTAAAATTGGTAGTGAGGGGTTTCAACGGTGTAGATTGAGAGTTTAAAATTATTTTTTCCAGATTCATTATGGTGTGGGTTCAAAATTTTACGTTATTCACATGTTTTCAAAACTGATATTGGGTGGTTTTCGAAATCATAGGTTGCAAATTTGAAGTTAATCTTCTTTAATTTAATATTTTAGGTAAAATGTGAGGAATTTTGAAGTAACTACAAATAACACAAATGGCGTTTATATTTGAAAATGTTCTGAATATGTATATGATATAAAATGTCAAACTTTCTAATGAATACGTCAGATGGTACTTAGCAGCGCCAGTGTTGCCAGTTTTAGAAATATAAGCGGTAATCATTGTACTTATCGGAAGCAAAACATGAAAGAAAATATTTCAAGATATAATACAATTCATCTCGATGTTAATAAAAACAATGATTTATCCTTCCAATTTCCCTTTGCTATTTACTAATTTTCCCTGTTTGATAATTAACGTGCTTTTAATTAAACCTTATTCATGACTTCAAATTTTCTTCATATCGTCAAAATGACAAACATTTTTAGTATTGCGTAGTTCATTTGATTAGCTTCGATATGTTTTAAAATATTCTATTCATATCTATATCTTATATGTATTTTTTTTTATCTAAATGGAAATGTATTATCTGACTAGCGCCGATATAAGCACACGTTGGTAGATTCTGACGAAACAATTTTTAAAAAATTCATGGCGACTATCTTATTCAAAATTTCAAAAAATAAAGTACTTTAGCATAGTCCCAATCATTTATCTACAAAATATTGTAGACCAACCAAATACAAATTTACTAAAGAGACAAATGAAAAACCGCAACTTGAAGTTTAAAAAAAATTAAAAATTTGATTTTAACTAAAATTACCACTGAAAAACCGTATATAATATTCCTACTAACATGCAGCTGAAGGTAAAGTATGCCAAGTGTTGTATTCTGTTCTTGCTGATCGGCGCTCTATTGTAACTTTGATTTTGAAAGCTCTAGGTACTGCAGTCGTGGCACAGTGGATGGTCATATGCATGGACTCCAGAGTTAATGATTATAATAATTATTGTTTAATCGTTTATATAAAATTTTCTTTTTCAAATTTAGAGTTCGGTTTTAATCCCGAGATGCGTAAAACAACTCAAGACATACAATAACTGTAAACATTATCATTTTGTATTTTATTTCTTTTGTTTATTGAATAACAAGAATACATTTTTTAAATAATTGTTACATTTCTTTAAAAAACTTTTAACGATTTTAATCTAGGGATCCTGAAAACAACTTAAAACATTCCCGAACTGAGAAAATCATCATTTTAAATATTCTAGAATTGCTTGAAGAAATGTTTTTCTTTTTAACGGACTTCTAAAAGAAGGAGGTTCTCAATTCGTCGAGTATGTTTGTTTTTCTTTTATGTATGTACACTTATTACTCCGGAACGGCGGCACCGATTTGAATGAAATTTTTTACGTTATATTCAGGAAGTGGTCCCATATTTTATTGAACGAAATTGATGCAGTAATATCCAAGATGGCACTGACAATATGGTGGTCAAAAAAATTAATTTTGTCCTATTTTCTCCAAAATTAGTGTGGGGAAGTTTTCGAGATCGTACATAATGGATCCAAAATATTTTTAAAAACTCAATATGGCGGATCCAATATGGCGAACTAAAAAACCAATTTTGTCCTATTTTCTCCAAAATTAGTACGAGGGAGTTTTCAGAGTCGTACATGACTAATCTAAAATTATTTTTAAAAAATTCACTATGGCGGAGGAAAAAAACAATTTTGTCCGATTTTCTTCAAAATTAGTACGGGGGAGTTTTTGGGGTCGCACATAACGAATTTGAAATTATGTTTAAAAAATTCAATATGGCGGATCCAAGATAGTGGATTAAAGACTCTCCCGATTTTGTCTAAAATCAGTATTGAGGTATTTTTGTTAGTGTTAATTATGAATTTTTAAAATATTTTTTGAAAACTTAATCTGGCAGATTCAATATGGGTCCTAAAAATTTTAGATTTTTCGTTTCTCTCTCAAACTGATATAGGGGGTTCTTGAGGGTGTAAATTATAAATTTGAAAGTATTTTTTCATGATTCAGTATCGCAAATCCAAGATAGCAGACTAAAAATTTTACATTTTTCGATTTTGTTCAAAGGTGGGACTGAATTGTTTTTGAGGATGTAAATAGCGAATATAAGTTTAGAAATTTTAAATTTCTGGATTTCATCCAAAATTGGTACTAGGGGGCTTTGAAGAATTTAGATTTAGATTAGATTAAGACTTAAAATAATTTTTTTGAAATTCAATATAGCGGATACAATATGGTGGGTTGAAAATTTTATTTTATTCGCACTTTTTCAGATTTGGTATTAGAGGGTTTTCGGCGTCGTACATTACGAATATGAAGTTAATTTTTACAACTATTAGGTTGATAAGATAGAATATGAGGGACAGAAAATCTTACGTGTTCCGATTTTGTCTAAAATTGATATTGTGGGGTTCGTGAGACATAAACAAACTCAATATGCAGTATAAAATATATCGAGCTAAGAAATTTACATCTCAGATTCTTTAGTCATCGATATTGGAAGGTTTTGGGGCCTATATTACCAATCTAAAATTAATTTGAAATTTAAGATAGTGGATTTACTATGACATACTAAATATTTGTTTGACACAATTTTACTGGTATTTGGAAAACTCTAATAACCAAAGAATTTTTAGTGGTTCATTTTAGGGTGATTTACAACTTTGGATATAATGGATACTTTTTTGTCACCTTGGAGTCATTGCGAGGTACACTAATCTCGATTAATACTAAGTTCAAATAATTTATGGATATCATAATGAATTCTAAAACTAAAAATAGAAAAATAAAATTTTTATAAAAATTGAATTGACTTCTAACAGTGCGCTAAAAAGTGAAAAATAACTATCAATTTTTATATGAAATTGAACTTTTTGAAATTCACGTCAAATTATTTCTACAAATTATGGTAAGAAAGCAATAACAAATAAAGTATATTTAATCTGTTTATACGAATCACATTTTGTCAGGTATTAGTTTGGCGCCGATTTCAAAAAGTTCAATTTCATATAAAAATCTATAGTTATTTTTCACTTTTTAGCGCACTTTTAGAAGTTAGTTCAATTAAAAAAAATTATATTAAAAGTTTTGTTTATTAATTTGGTATAACATTTACCAAAAATCCGGCTGGACAGTCGTTTTCTATATTTACTAATGGCCTTTTAAACAAAAATTATATCAAATAGATCAAAGTTGCCGTCTTTAGCGGTTTTTGACCCTGAATTTTGTGGTTTCCCAATGTGTATCCCACAGCAATCACTAAATTCCTAAAAAATTGTTTAAACTTTTCCTCATTTCCCTTTTTTTCTATCTCTTACATTTTCCGATATCGTATAAATCTGTTATTAGTTCTGTACCCATTGTATATAAGAATAAATAAAAATATCTATATATGGGTATCAATAAAAAAATTTATATTTTAAAATTGGGATCGACTTTACACGTGGGATTATACAACTATTTCTTTTAAGTAAACTACCACGCGAACGTATATATATATATATATATATATATATATATATATATATATATATATATATATATATATATATATGTATATGTATATATATATATATATATGTATATATATATATATATATATATATATATATATATATATATATATATATATATATATATATTGTATTTTCCCTGTTAGGTCAGAAGATTTCCATCCGAGTTAAGTATGATAAATTTGAGTTGAAATGTTTAATGTTAGAGTCAAAGACTAAAGGAAAAATTCCCGAGATACGTATAAATTATTAAATGCGGCTGACCTGAGAACCTTAATAGAGTTTGTTTGAAGGTCATAGGAAATAATGTTTTTTACCAAATAGTAGATATCTGTTGGACTTCAATTGTCTTCATTTATTGCTTAAGCAACACCACTTTTCATACCTAAAGTAGATGCAATGGAGTATGACCGAATTTAGTGCAGCCATGCGTGCTAGGCTAAGGTCCCATTTATGTTGCATCTAGTTACAATTTACAATTGCTAACAAGGAAGGTATCCGAAATGTCCGGCTCCAATTTTAATGAAATTTCAATATGTTGTAGAGACATATCTAGTTTTTATCTGCGGAAATTCATTATAACGGGGTGAAAACCGCCCCTAAAGTTTACCCCTAAAAACAGTATTTTTGAAATATCTCAAGTTCTAAGTCAAATATTTTTACAAAACAAAATTAGAGTTACTTGTTATTTGAAATTATGTTAAACTATGGTATTTTTACCCCCAAGGATATCATTCCTTATTTATTATTAGAGCAAACCGTATATTTACGCACGTAATTTAATTCTCAAAAATTCGAAATTTAATGGAATTGTTTGAAAATATTTTTTTTTTATGAATACCACTTAAGTTTTCGAAGGTTTCGAGGTTTCTAAAAATAAACTAGTAAAAGAGGGTGAGCCACCCCCAAACAAGTTTTTTTTTTAATTCGAAGTTCTAATTAAGATATTTTACAAAACAAATGTTATTTGAAATGATGTTGAATTATGGTATTATTACCCCCAAAACGTATCATCCCTTATTTCTTATAACGGTAAACCATCTATTAGCGCACATAATTTAATTCTAAACATGACGAAATTGTTTCAAAGTTTTCATGAATGCAATAATTAACACAAGTTGGGAAATAAACTAGTAAAAGAAGGTGAGTCACCCCCAAAAATTTTTTTTAATATCTCCAGTTCTAATTAAGTTCACTTTACAAACCAAAATGGAAATTATTTGTTATTCGAAATTATATTAAGCTATGGTCAAGGATCTCATTCCTTATTTTCTATTAAGCTAAACCATATATTTGCGCAGGTAATTTAATTGTTAAAATTACGAAATTTAATGAAATTGTTTAAAAGTATTTTTTTCATGAATACCATGCCACTTTAGTCGTGTTTCGGGATTTCTAAAAATAAACCAGTAAAAAAGGGTGAGCTACCCCCAAATATTTTTTTTTACATCTCAAATTTTAATTGAGATAACTTTACGAAATAAATTGGAAATTACTTGTTATTTGAAATGAAGTTAAACTATAGTATTTTCACGTAACGTTCATTTAAATTACAATTTGACAATTTAAACAATAATAATATATGTATGTAATAATATATGTATATAATTAGTGTTTACTTTTACAAAAAAAGACGAATAATATCCTCGGGAATGAATATATACCATAGTTTAACATCATTTCGAATAAAAAGTAATTTTAATTTTGTTTTGTAGCGATATCTTAGTTAGAACTGTAGATATTAAAATAACGTATTTGGGGTGGCTCACCCTCTTTTACTAGTTTATTTTCAGAAACCCGAAACACGTTAATTTAAGTTACTTATTGTATTCGTAAAAAAGATATTATCAACAAATTTGGTGTAATTTTGTAATGTTTAGAATTAAATTATGTAAATAAATTACACGATTAACCCTCAAAAAAAATTAGGGATGATATCTATGGGGTTAAAATAATATGATATAACCTCACTTTAATTAGTAAGTAATTTACACTTTGTTTTGTAAAGATATCTCAATTAGAATTTGAGATCTGAAAAAAATTTATTTGGGGGTGACTCGCCCTTTTTTACTACTTCATTTTTTGAAACCCCAGATCATGTTAACTTGAATAAATTATGGTATTTGTGAAAGAAATACTTTAAAGCAATTTCATTAAATTTCGTTATTTTTAGAATTAAATTCCGTGCGCTAATAAATGGTTTACCCTTATAAGAAATAATAGCTTTGTTCGCAGGTCACTTTTCGAACCGATTCAGAACTAGTACGGAATTAGTTCAGGATTGTCGTACAGCTCATGCCCAGTTATTAACCGGTTCAGGTTTTTTTTTACTACGAACGATTTTGGAACTTTAAATCGTCGACTGTCGTATGAGTCTCATTATTTAACATACCGTGTTAACTAGTTATTTTTGTTGTTTTAAATAACTTAAAACTGTTTTATATTAGGTTTTATTATTTGTATTATTTTAAAGAAATATTGAATTATAATTGTTGTTCTTATATAATCTGAAGTCTAACTGAGAGTTCCTTTTAGAATAAAACATCTTGTTTTTTGCTGAATAGAATTTTTGATAAAAAAATAGATATTTTAACTGAAATCTATTGTTTGCTCTTTATTTTGTGTTTTTTATTTTCTCAAAATAATTAGCACTCTAAGGAATTTCGAATAATTCTAAAATTTCTTCAAAGTCCTCATCGCAGGACGATAAATGATTTGACATAATGGGAGTATTCACTAAAAACATATTTTTTTAGGTGTAAACTAAAAGGTAAAAAACACTTTTTTAATTTATCAATTAAGATTCTAGGTAAATTAACACTAATTAAAGTAAAACCAATATAATATAATAAAATATTTACTGGAACATCAAATGTAACAAATGACATAAACAAAAGAAAAACCTAAATAAAATAAAAACAATTGTCAAATAGTTGCACATTGCGGCCGCAGCATGAAAGCTGGTGCTGCATAAAATTCCGAACTTACAGTTCTTGTCCAATCATTAGAAACGGCATAACTGGTTCAGAATCGATTTCGAACCGAATTATTTTCTCCGCGAACATGGGACTGTAACTAAAAATTCTGAACTTTGTTATCCGCGAACGTTACTATTTCAACTGCGCATGCGTATTAGTTCAGAATCGGTTCTAAATCCTTTCCGCGAACAAAGCTAATATATTTTGGGGTGAATATACCATAATTCAACATCATTTCAAATAACAAGTAACTTCCATTTCGGTTTCTAAAGATACTTCATTTAGAACTCGGAATTTAAATAAAAAACGTATTCGGTGGTGGCTCACTCTCTTTTACTAGTTTATTTTTAGAAACCCCGAAACCGGTCAACTTAAGTTACTTATGGTATTCGTGAAAAAGATATTTTCAAACAATTCCATTAAATTTCGTAATTTCGAGAACTAAATTACGTGCGTAAATATGTGGTTAACCCTATTAAGAAATAAGGGATGATATCCTCTCATTTTCTTTTGTAAAAATATTTCACTTAGAACCTGAGATATTTCAAAAATATTGTTTTTACTGGTAAACTTTAGGGGCGGTTTCCACCCTGTTATAATGAATCTCCGCGTATAAAAAAATAAGTATCTCTTATCTTTGTAACCTCTGCAATATACTGAAGTTTCATTAAAATCAGAGCCGGACACTTTGGATACCTTCCTTGTAAGAAGTGTTTCCCTATTTCTTAAAAGGTTTACTAAAGCAATTCGGATTCTGATGTATAGCAGCGGCTTCTTTGAATTCCCTTTTTCTCCAGCATGGTACGAGGCATCAGATTTTTCTATTTTTCCACGAGATGCATTTTTCTGATGGTCCTTTATCCTTACTTCAAGTTGCATCTTCGTTTTGCCACATTCACATGGTTTCTGGTACATTGTCAATCTTGTTCTATCTGCGTTGTTACAAAATCTTGTTTATCAGATTTAATGGGTATCCGTTTGCTGCCAGCGCATCACACAAGCAAATAAATGTATATTTGCGATACAAACCTTTCTTAAGTCAAAATTTATCACTAGAAAGGCAAAAACCGAAATTTATCGAACAATAATACGACCAGTGGCAATCTACGCCAGTCAAACATGGATCCTGACAGTCCACGATAGGGAGCTGCTAAGAAGGTTTGAGAGAAAAATCCTGCGCATAATATATGGCCCATATCGAGACCTTGAAACAGACCATCACAGAATGAGCAGCAACATAGAGCTTGCGCAAATATATCAAAGCCCTGACATCATTCAAGAAATAAAGTCTAGAAGACTACGATGGGCAGGTCATATACAAAGGAGTCAAAACGATCGACTAATAAAACAGGTATGGGAGGAAGCACCACAAGGAAAAAGACCACTGGGAAGACCTAGACTTAGATGGAGAGATAACATCCACATGGATCTAGATATCCTTGAAGTTGACCAGCGAGAATGGAGGGAGCTGGCACAAGACCGTTCTAGATGGAGGCAGATAGTCGAGGCAGCCAAGACCCACCCTGGGTTGTAGTGCTACGGAGTCAATCAGTCAGTTTGCTGCCAGACTACTTTCAATATGATCTATTTCTCTCATTAAATTATCGTTTTAGTTGCAAAGAGTTAATCCGCTTTCTACGAGATTTTTTAGTTTAAGTTCACGTTTGGTATTGTTGGAATGGTTGAATGCATAGTTTAGATATTGTCTTGTGTATGTTTGTGTGGATTTTCTTTAAACTGAGGTTCGATTTCCCTATCATTCTTTCAACTAAAACATCTAAGAATTGAAATTTATTTTGTACTTCTCCATAGTGAGTTTAACGATTGAGTTAATATTGTTGAGGTGAAAAAGGAAGTTTTGAAGTTCTTCGTCGTTTTCATTCTAGATAACGAAAGTGTCGTCTACGTCTAAACCATAATTTTGGTTTCCTATTTGCGGATTTATTTGCAAAGGCTCGAATCATTTCATGAAAATGTTAACGACTACAGGTGAGAGCGAAGATCCCATTGGCAGTTCATCATCTTGAATGAAAAGTTTTTCCTGTTTTTGAAAATAGGTACGTGGTGGTAGAGATGTTCTTTCTGCTAAAGTTTTATTTTCTTTAGGTTTTTTCCTTATGACCTTTATTGATTCCTTAACTGGAACTTTAATGTATATGCTTTCCACGTCAAAGCTAGTACAAAGGTCTTCTGGTTGTACTTCCATTTAACGTATAATTTTTACAAAAAGTTACGAGTTATTGAGCCAGGATGATGTTATTCTTTGTTATGGTTTTAAGATTGGAAGGAGGAACTTGGCAAGCTCAGAAGTCGGAGAATTCCGGGAACATATGAGAGATCGTAAAGCCATATCTTGTTTATGTATATTCTGGAGTTTATAAAGTGGTCGAGTTTTGTTGTGGTGTGACGTCAACATAGTCCGTGTCTTCTTAGGAATATACCGTTCATATTCCTTAAGAACTCGATAGATTTGTTTTTCAACTGCAGATGTAGGATCTTTAGCAAGGAGTCTGTAGTTTTTTTTCCTTAAAACTTTGCCAATTTTTAGGTTGTGTGTCTCAGCATTCATTAGGATTATGGCATTTTCCTTATCTGCTGATAAAATCTTAATATTGGATTTATTCTGTAGGCTCGCTAGCGCAGTTTTCTTCTCTCAGATGATGTTTGCTTTGTTTGGCCGAATTTTTATAGTCTCTCTTATCCTCCACTCTGGAAAACAATTTTCGATACTTGTTGAATTCGGGGCGCTAATTAATCAGGAATGAGAACTTCTCTCGGAGCAGTAGTCAAGTTCAAACTTTTGGCATTTAATGAGTTTTTGGCTATGGTTAATTCCTTGGCAGAAATGTTAACTGTTTTCCTCTGACCTTGAGATGGCTATTGTCGTTCTTGACTGAGCTGATATTTGGGAATTTTCTTTTCATGTAAGCCTCCTTGTTTTGTTCTTACTTTCTTACAAGTAGCTTCAACTTTTTATTCTTCTTTTAATGTATGTTCTTTAATTTCTTTGAATATTTGACGAATGTTCTTTAGTAGGGCTGCCTTTTTGAAACGATGATAATTTATTTGGGAACGTATTATTGCGTTACAAGTGTTTTCCAATGGGAATTTTATACCATCGGGTATTATTTCCTCATCCTTTGCTCAATATACATACATATATATATATATATATATATATATATATATATATATATATATATATATATATATATATGTATATATACATGAAGTTGTCATAGCAATACTAATATTTAAAGAACTTGAGATGTAAATTTTTTAGTCCGTCATATTTTGTGCCGCATATTGAGTGTTGATACGCCCCAAAAAACCTCCAATATTAATTTTGGATAAAATAGGAAAATGTTTGGTCCTCCATATTATATCTGTCATATAAAGCTGCAAAAATTAACTTGAGGTCCCTAACCTACGACTCGAAATCTCCTAATACCAAATTTGAAAAAATATGAATAACGTAAAATATTTAAACTTGGATCCGCCGTATTGAATTTCAAAAAAATAATTTTAACTTCCTAATTTAATCTAAATTTACACCTACAAAAATCTCCTAGTATCAATTTTGGACACGATCCGGACATGTAAAATTTTTAGACCATCATATTGAATCTGATACATTAAATTTTCTTAAAATAATTTTAAGTCCGCTATTTACACCCTCACAAACGATCCAGTAACAATTTTGAATAAAATCTAAAAATTTTAAATTTTTAGTCCGCCATATTGGATCGGCCTATTGAATCTTTTATATAATTTTAAATTCGTAATTTACATCATCAAGAACGCCTCTATAACAATTTTGAAAATAATTGAAAGATGAAAAGTTTTTAGGACGCCATATTGGATGCGCTATATTGAATTTTTTTTAAGATAATTTTTAATTTGTAATTAACCTATCCAAAAATCCACCTACACCGATTTTGGACAAAATCGAGACAAGTAAAATGTTTGAGCCACCTTACTGAATGTTCGACTACGGAAACTACCCCATATCAATTTCGGAGAAAAAAGGAAAAAATTAATTTTTTTTTGTTCGTCATACTGAATTTTTTAAAAATAGTTTCAGATTCGAAAACTCCCCTATACGAATTTTGGAGAAAGTTAATTTTTTTTGTCCACCATATTGAATTTATCAAAATAATTTATGATGCGTTATGTGCGACCCCGAAAACTTCCAATTACAAATTCTGGAGAAAATCGGAAAAAAATAATTCTTTTTGTTCGCTGTACTGGATCCGCAATTTTGAATTTTTTAAAAATAATTTTAGACTCCTTATGTGCGACCCCGAAAACTTCCCTATACCAATTTTGGAGAAAATCGGAAAAAACATTTTTTTGTTCAGCAAATTGGATCAGCCATATTGGATTTTTTAAAAATAATTTCAGATTCGTTACGTACGACCCCGAAAACTCCTTATTGTCAATTTTGGAGAGAATCGGACAAAATTATATTTTTTTGTCCACCATATTATCAACGTCATCTTGGATTTTACTAAACTAATTTCATCCAAAATGGTATGAGACCACCCCAGCAACTTCTTGAACATAACATAAAAAATTCATTCAAATCGGTGCTGTCGTTCCGAAATAATCGGTGTACATACTAGTGGAATTGCGAACCTTCTTCTTATAGAAGTTGGTTAGTTATCACGAATTAAAATCAGTTTTGACAAGTCGCTAGACAGCGTTTATGACTTTTCAAGTCTCCCTCGTATATAAAAATCATTTTATTTAATATATTACATATCTGTATGAACCATAGAATTACATTCTCCGACTATGGTTTTTTTACGACGACCGACGATCAAATTGGATAACATCAATATTTCCGATCACTTGGACAACCGAAATAGCACTTTTCAGTGAGATGTTTTTTACCGTTCAGTCCGAAAAAGTAATTCCTCATGTGTCAGGAATGTGGTCCAATTATTTTCTTTTTTTCGGACGGGAATAGACACATTAATTTAGTTTTGTGCGTGGGCACATTTTTTTGTAAGCTTAGGGACTAAAGACTTTTCACGAGCTTTTACCTAATCAACAGTTAACTGTTTTGGATACGGATACTCAACGAGGGTACAGTAGCGGAGTTTATTTGAAATAATTTCATGTATAAACTAAAGGAGTTATTAAAAGTTTGCAAGAAATGCAAAATCTGTTAATACACAAACATATATTTATTGTAATAAATAGTGCACATCATTATTCTATGGCGAACAAGCTTTTTAATACAGGGTAGAGCAAATGTTCAGGAATGGCTTAATTATGGGCGCACGGAAAGAGATAGCGGATTCTGTTATTTTAAATCTCTAACAAATTTAGAATTTTTTTTTCGTATGGAATACCCAATGGATAAATTTATTTGTGTCGAATTTATTTGCAATTTAATTTAAAGTATTTATTTTGTCCTTAATCTACCTTTTTACCCTTCTTTCTAATTCAAAATTTGTTTTTATATACCTAAATAAATTTTGAAAATATCTCTGACACTGATTTCAAATCAAGGTTATTAGTATTTTTATTATCGAGTAAACCAGTACTTATCGAAACAAAATACTATGATTCAGTTAATAAACCAAGAATGTATTACTCTACTTATGCTGATAGGATACGACGATAGACGATAGATTCTTCCAACAAGTAAACGACTTTTTCAGTCAAACTTTCTCCGAGTGATAGTTCATTTTTAAATCAGCTGCCAATAGGATGTTTCATAATTTTGAACGTATTAGCAAGCTTAATAAACTACTAAAGACCGAAAATGGCTGCTAATAATAACACAGGTTTACAAAAAAAAAGTGGATGTTTATTTGACCAGACCATATTATTCTTATGTAATTAGACGTCCTGAATCCAAATCTAAGATCCGCTAACCTCTATCACGTCAGGTTCAAGGTACTTTCAAGGTCAAATGGAGTATAATTCACTAAATAAATTTAAAGAAGGAGATACGTACGTTCTTCAGGTCGCTGAATCCGAATTCGTGATTTGTTTAATTCCCCAAGGTCGACTAGAGGTCATTTTAGGGTCACTACAAGGTCAAATTGAGAAAAATCCAGTAGTAAATAAATATGGAAAAAAATATAGGTTTTCGGAGACGCTGAATCCGAATTTGTAGTTTGTTTAATCCCCCTAGGTCAGCCAGAGGTCATTTAAGGGTAATTATAAGATCAAATTGAGAAAAATCTACTAAATAAATCTTAAAAATAAGATATGTAGATTTTTAAGGTCGCTGAAAATTCGTGGTTTGTTTAATCCCTCAAGGTCAGCTAGAGATCATTTCAGGGTAATTTCAAGGTAAAATTGTGAAAGATCTACTTAATGTATCTGGAAAAGAAGATATGTAGATTTGTGAGCTCGCTGAATCCAAATTCGTGGTTTGTTTAATTTCCCAAGGTCAACCAGAGGTCATCTCAGCGTCATTTAAAGGTTAAATTGAGAAAAATCTACTAAATAGATCTGTAAAGATAGGTAGACTTTTGAAGACGCTGAGTCTGAATTCGTAGTTTATTTAATACCACAAGATTAACCAGAAGCTATTTCAAGGCTATTTAAAGGTTAAATTGAAAAAAATCACTAAATAAATGTGTAGAAGAAGAGAACACACTCATCGCTAGATCAATATCCGTTACATAGCAGAGAGACAAGCGGATCAAGTTGTTGAGGCGAAACTCAAGCTCTGAAAACCTCGTGTCCCACGCATAGCTAGATTGATGTCTGTTACACAGCAGATATGCAAGTGAAGTTAGTTATTATAAAATAATAATCCAAAACCCAAGCTCTCAAACTTACATAATCCAGGCACAGCTAGATTGATATCTATTACACGGCAGACAAGGGAGCGGAACAAGTTTTTAAAGCAAAACTCAAGCTGCCAGAACCACATACTCTAAGTGCAGCTGAATTGATTGCCACCACACAGCAGACAGGCGAGCGGACCAAGTTTTTATAAATAGGCCAAAATATAAGCTCTCATACCCGCATATCCCATGCGCAGCTATATTAATGCCCGCTACGCAGCAGACAGAGTCGAAAAGCAAGGATTTATGAGTGTATCAAATAAAACCCAAGCTCTCCGAAAACTACATACCCCTGGCACAGCACGTATGAGATTTTGGAGTTTGTGTTATACACTAATAAAAATTCGCTTCGCTTGCCTAATAACGGATGTCGATCTAGCTGCGTGAGGGGTATGTGGTTTTAGAAGCTTGGGTTTTGCCTTGAAAACTCTGTTTACGTGCTTGCGTAAGGTACGTTGTCTTGGTAGCTTGAGTTTCGACTCAAAAACTCGATTCGCTTGCCTGAATGCTGTTTAACGAATATCGATCTAGTTGCGCGTGTGTTCTCTTTTTTACAGATCAATTTAGTAGATTTTTTTCAATTTGACCTTGAAATATCTTTGAAATGGCCTCTGGTTAACCTCGAGGCATTAAACAAACCACGAATTCAGATTTGGTGTCCCCCAAAACTCTATATATCTTGTTTTACAGACTTATTTAGTACAGGTTTCTCAATTTGACTTTGAAAGACGCTGAAATGACCTCTGGTTGACCTTGGGGGATTAAACAAACTACGAATTTGGATTTAGCAACTTCAAAAACGTACGTATCTACTTCTTTAGATTTATTTAGTGAATTTTACTCTATTTGACCTTGAAATGACCCTTAATCTGACGTGATATAGGTTATTGGACCTCAGATTTGGATTCAGGGTGTCTAATTACATAAAAACGCAATGGTCTGGTGAAATAGGTATCCACTTTTTTTTTGGAAACGTGTATAATTAATTCCTGAATATTATGTCTGCCTTGCAAAAGGAACAACGGACTTTTGTACCAAAAGTTGCCCTTGTACACCATAAAACGGAATATCCATTAGACCAGCTGTTCCCAATCTTTTTCTTCTTGCGAATCCCGTCTAAAAGCTGAAATAAATTACTCCCTGTGCAGTCGTTACGTACAGTAAACGAAACACTAAAATTTGGTTATTGAAATTAATTTTCCATACTGAATAACAGTTTATTATGAACAACTACAACATAATCGTAAAACGTTTACAGAGAAGCATTATTAAAACTAAAGTGATAGGCTAACCTATAAAAAAGAATTAATACAAAATGAATGCAATAATACAGAATTTTTAAAATAACCTCAATAAGATATTTGTGCCTGTTTGATGGAACAAAGAAAATTAAAATTTGATTCAATGTTTGAAAGTTTGAGTCTTAAATTAAGTTCTGCATTTAATCTATTTCTGTACTTATTTTTCAAGTAAGTGCATATTGAAAATTCTATCTCACATCGATATGTTGTTACAAAATGGTTTTAAACTGCTATCCTCAAAGAAAACAAAATACACCCTATTAATGTAACGTTTCTTCAAAAACTACCAGAAGACGATCCTGCTGTATGTAATTTTGTCAGGAAAGAATAGAGATTATAGACGTACAAACTGATTTTGAAACCCACATTTTATCTTGTGATGAGATCACATTCTATCTTAATGGCTTCAGCAAGCACAATTGCCGGTACTGGTGTGACCATAATTCTCATTAGATGATAGAACACCATAACCAACATCCTCAAAAATTAACCTCCTAATTCACTAACATGGTCTAACTTTAAAACCAATCTAAACTGTCAGTAAAGGGTTTAAATTAGCAATTGTATTAATAAACCAATCAAGTTTAGAACCTTAAAAATAGAAGGATAAAAAATCATTATCTAATCGGTAAAAATGGAAAATTTGGTTCATTTTTAAGAGGCAACTCTTCCTCATACCGATTTTAAGGTTCTATGTCTTTATCTTTAATATACCTCTATGAGCGATTATTTATTAACATATCCAATCTTAATTGCAATTATATCATCAACAAAAGAAAATTGGCCGACTAGAAGTTCTAACTTCCATGACAACCTTCTTAGTGAATCTGGCTCTACATTTTTTGACATGAATTATTGCAAACCACATTAAAGGATTTTTTCATCCTTCATAACAATTTAAAATAAAGCCGAATTATACCAGCTTTAAATCATTTATTTGATGATAAACAACGACTTGATATTAGGAAATGACATTTCGTTACAACAAGATGGAGAGCCAGCGCATTTGGTAGACTATCTAGATGGAACGTTTCCCGGAAGCTCAATTGACAAAAGAGGGCCTATTTAATGCTCTTCTAGATTACCTGATCTAATCTCTTTTGATTTCTATCTTTGGGGCAATTTAAAACCTGTAGAATATAAACAACCCTGCAAACAAAATTTAAAATGCAGTGCAAGATATCCTTCATGAACATTTGCGGAAAGTGCTTTCGCAGTTGGTGTAAAAGTTTCTGAATTCTGTAAGCAATGAAAAACACTTTACCCATTACTTTTTTTAATAACACAGGTGGACGAGGTTCTCTTGTTGGACAGCTGGGGATCGTTTTGGAAGTAATCTGAGTCTGAGGCCAGAATTCCCCTATCACCTCAGAATTTTGAAATATTTGAGGTTATGTACCCGAAAAATGGAGTTTTTGGCCACTTTCCATTTTTTTTGGTCTTTTTTATAGTTGCATCATTTAATATTACTCTTATCCTTCAAAATAAGCCACTAATCGGTCATCTCCGAGTTATTCTTGCAAAGTTATGGTCATTTTAAGATATGAAATATATCTCAATAACATCATGAGCATGTACATTAATCCTTTGAGGTACAAATTTTTCCCTGAAGATTGCAGATGATGTTGAAGATTGACTAAAATGTGGTTGTCCGACTTGCATTGTCTTTATTTTTATTTATTTTTACGACGTGTTGCTTAGGTTGTATCTTTAGTCATTATCAAGTATAAACTGAATTTTTTGTGTTAAAACTACGAGCTTATATAGGGACTGTGTCCATTGAAGCGAAAGGTTTCGCTTCACTGTACGTACCTCAATGATTTGATCTTACAAAGTATTGATTGCCAAAGATTAGCTAAATTTTCTTTTTTTTTCATGTTAGGTTCCATATACATAGCCGCAGCTTCAGGCCATTTCATATGGTGTTGTTTATCCCCCGCGTGTTCTGTAATAACTGATCTCGACGCTTCCCCTTTTTCTGTATGAGTTTTATGTTTCTTAATTCTAATTTCTAATGGTCGCTAGGTTTCTCCAATATACATTTCACTATTTTGCTTTTGTTAAATGAGTTGTTTTTATATTATAACTGCTTTTCATTTTTGGTCGTACGTTTGGAAGTCCATGACCATTGCATTTCTCTTGTCCGCTGGTAGAATCTTTATGGATTCATCCTTATGAAGTCTTTTTAAGGCTGAAACTTTCTAGCTTGGAGAGATTTTGAATGAGATTTTTCTTGTCTTCCAAGGTTGATTTTATTTTCCCCTTAAATTCATCGGAATGGTTTTCGTCGACTTGTATGGATTCTACAGAGTTTATGATGCCTAAAACAAATATATTTTTAGATGTTACTTCGAAATTACGCCCCTTGGTTGTGGTTGGTGTTCTTCTGCTGCTGAGAGTATTTTTGAAGATAGCTTTATGATGGTTTTTCTTGAAGCTGTTTCAAGTAGAGTAGGCTGTTGTTGTGATTTTAGTTTTTCCAATTTATTTCGGTGTTTCCTCGCCATATTTTCTTTCAGCTTGTTGTATATATTGTCTATTTTATGGAAAATTGACTCATGATCATCTAAGAGAGTTTCGGCTTTAATTTCTTCATAGCGTTGTGTAGCTTCATCCCACAGAAAGGCATTTCGCCACCGGTGATAATTTATTTGTGTTCGTAGTAATGCTTTACTAGCATTGTCCAGAATACGGTGTGTATTATTATCTGGTATCGGCGATTTGAATCTGAAACCAGTAGGAATGACGTTGCTGTCTCGAGCTTGAGTAAAAATAGTGGGATTTCTCCTTGGCAAATTTGATCTTAATTTTCTGGTAGGCTTTGGTTTAAATCCCATTTACAACAGAATAGTTATCTTTTAAAATTAACTGACGATGTTATAAATTATTTTAGAACAACCACCACTGGACAGCAAGAAACACATTCATTCTTCACAATTTGATACATTACGGGAATCTCGGAGAAAAACAAATTGCAACCAGTTTTAATATAAAAACGGCATTTAAATCAGGAAATACGCTTAGAGCTCATTTAATGAAAACATAACCAAAAACTGTCGATAAGAAAGAATGTGTTTACAAAGTTTCATGTAAGTATGGTGCAATGTATATTAGAGAAACCAAACGACCACTAATAGTTAGAATTAAGGAACATAAAACTCATACAAAAAAGGTGAAACGTCGAAAGCAGGTATTTCAGAACACGCCTGGGATAAACAACATCATATAAAAGGATCTGAAGCCGCGGCAATATATATGTAACCCAACATGAAAAAAAGAAAATTTATAGAAGCAGCTTACATTTAAAATAATAATAAAATATTCTGTATAAGCTGGTAGCCTTAAGACAAAACATTCAGTTTGTACTTGATAGCGGCTAGACATATAACCTAACCAAAACGTCGTAAAAATAAACAAAAATAAAGATAATGCATATCCGACAACCACATTTTAGTCAATAATTTTTTCTGCTGTATAAGTTTCTCTCGAAAATTTGTGCTTGACCGTTGTTGTGTTCCCTCAGTGCAAATATGAAGACAGAAAATTGAAATTCTTATTTTCAAGATTGCGGAGGCAAAATGGCATATCAAAATTTACAAAAAATGATATTGGTATAAAAAAAATTTCACTTGATGGTTTTCGGAATCGTTGAATACGAATATTATATCAGAAAATAGAAATTTTTATTTCTAAGATGGTGGCTTTAAAATGGCGGATCGACATTAGCTAAAAACGATATTTGTTTCTAAAAATCTGCTAACTTCTACTTAAAACGGTCTTAGCTTTGCAAGAAAAGATCGTTGGTGACTTATTTTGAAGAATAAGTGTGGTATACAATGATACAGTTAAAAAAAATACCAAAAAAGTTTTATACACAACCTCAACTATCTCAAAATACTGACGTGATGGCTAATTCTAACTTTAGATCGGATTTATATGCTGTATCTTACTTCGGAAATGATCCCTAGCTGCCTGACAACAATGAAGACCTCATTTTTTAATGTGGTCATTTCAACAATTTTTATTTCATTTAACTGTTAAAATTCACTGTAAGTAACTACAGTTCTTTCGTTAAAGATACGTTTTATCTTTTATAATTTTACTGGCAAGGTTTTAGAGTAATTAAATCTTTAATTTTTCTATTTAGGAGTACAATAACTAGTTGAATTTCGATAATTAAACGTTTGTAATACGCAAACGAGCAAAGCCTCTAACTTAATGAGTGATTGATTAGTGGTAAAGCGCCAAGTGATACATAGTGATAATATACAAGCTGAGCCACTTAAAAAATTTATAAGTGACATTGTCATTTGACAGTTGTTGATGTGATCGGTATATAGGATACAGAATTGAATAAAAGAATTGTAGTTCAAGACGATGAGGAAACCCGGAACAGCTGTCTTTTTTCTTCATCCTTTGTTAGGCCTTTCGGAACATTAATCTAACCCTGTATAAATTGGTTGGATAATTACACTGGAAAACGGCCAAAATGTATCTAAAATAAAATTGACTAAATCTTGCCATTGTTGATGTGCTAAAACCGAATAAAAACATCTTTTAAATATTAGTTCAAGTTTTAGAGATATGTGATGTTATGTCTGCTTATATATTAAAAATGGGACCGCAATAATTCACGAGGTATATCTGTAGTGTAATAACAATAGAGGGGTGCGACGTTGCCAAATATACGTTTTCCCCAAGTTACGGGAATTTTGCACAACTTGGCAATATCTCATGGGAAAATCATTTAAATCCATGAAAATCGACTTTTATGTCTGCTTTGTACTGAACAGCTCCTGTATACAAACAAATGACAAATGTCACTATTGCAAATAATATGGAATTGAAAAGAAAATTCTCGAAAAATATAGAAGTCGTATTTGGGTATATAAGTAGTTACAAAGCGAAGAGCTTAGTCAGTCGAAGTTAGCCGAATCGAATAGGTGAGATGGTAAGATGTTTCGAAACTATATAAACAATCCAGATCATTTCTGTTATGTTTGTAGTGAAGTGACTTTTGCGTTTCAGAAGCGGTCTATTACCCCATGGATAAAAAAAGTCCTATCAGGTTTATTTCGGATGCAATATTGGGGATGAAGACATATATTTGCTGTCGTACATGCGCTTAGGTCTGAGAAACTGATTAACTAGTAAAAAACGATCTATGCGGTTTGGTGTACCAATGATCGGGAGAGAGCCTTTAAATCAAGTTGATGATTGCCATTTCTTAATTATACCTCGTGTTGGGCACAGATATATTTAAGAAAAAAAATCGGTTATCAACTATCTAAATATACTATTTGCCATGAGACTTGTGCCTCATAGTGATGAACTTCCTATTCCAGAACTCCCAGAAATATTCACTTATGAAGATAATACCGATTTCTCAAGAAGATATGACATCAACATCAAGAGATTTTGATTTCACACTCAGCATGTTATACCGTCAATTGCACAAAATAACCCAATCAGAATTAAACGATCTTGTGAGAGACTTAGAACTTTCAAAAAGTAAAGAGGATTTCTTAGGATCAAGATTGCAGCAGTGGAACTTATTAGAAGACGATATTTCAGTATGTGGTTTTCGTAAACGCCATAAAGATCTAGCACCATTTTTAACGTGGAAAGGAACTTGGTTTTCTGCAATAACATTAGCCGTTTATTGGAGGCTTTAAATATAAACTACAAGCCAGAGAAATGGAGGTTATTTATAGATAGTTCAAAATAAATTTGAAAAACAGTACTATTACGTATGGGAAATATTTTACAGTCTATTCTTGTTGGATACGCAGTTCACATGAAAGAATCATATGACGATGTGAAGTACCTATTGATAAAATACGATAAGCACCAATGGCAGATCAGTGGCGACTTAAAGGTGATTGCACTTTTACTTAGGTTGCAGCTAGGCTATATCAAGTTTTGCTGTTTTTGTGTGAATGGGACAGTCGGACAGAGGCATTTATTTAAAAGAGAAAAGACTGGTCCATTCGACAATCATTAGAGAGAGAGAGAGAGAGTGAAAAGAATGTACAACATATGCCATTGGTAGATCCTAAAAAGATTTCGGGCTTAATGAAAAACTTTGTTAAGGCACTGAATACAGATGGGCCAACTTTTTAGTACCTGTGTCAGAAATTCTCAAGGCTAAATGAAGCAAAAATAAAAGCACGTATTTAAAATATTTTGAAAGACAAATATTTTGACAGTACAATATCAGATATTGAAAGAAATGCTTGGAATGATTTTTGCCTCGTGGTCACTAATTTCTTAGGAAATAAAAAACTGACAACTATGTTCCTGCTGTTGAAAATATGCTCTCATCTTATAAAAAAATGGGTTGCAATATGTCTTTAACGATCCATTTTCTACACAAATATATACTTTTTTCCTGACAACTGCACACCTGTAAATGATTAGCTCGGCTTACGCTTACATCAAAATATATCAACAATGGAGAAAAGGTACCAGGGAAGGTGAAATGCTTCCATGCTTCCCCACTATTGTTAGAATCTTTCTAAAGATGCTCCAGAAAGAATTCCCAAAAGAAAAGCAAAAAGACAGGATATTTAGTTTTGTTTGAAGGATGTAGATAATATTGAAGATTGACTAAAATGTGATTGTCGGACTTGCATTGTCTTTCTTTTTTATAGATTTTTACGACGTTTCGATTAGGTTGTATCTCTAATAGTTATCAAGAATAAACTGAATGTGTTGTCTTAAGACTACGAGCTTATACAGGGACTATGTCCATTAAAGCACAAATTTTCGCGTCGCTGTACACATCTCAATGATTTGATGTTACAAAGTAGTGGTTGCCGAAATTAGGTATCTCAACACTCGATTTACTGAAGATTCCACTATTGTTTTTATTGTAAGCTGCTTCTATAAATTTTCTTTTTTTTATGTTGGGTTCCATATATATTGCCGCAGTCTCGGACCATTTTTTATGGTGTTGTTTATTCCAGGCGTGTTCTGCAATACCTGATCTCGAAGTTTTCTCTTTTTGTGTATGAGTTTTATTTTCCTTAATTCTAACCTCTAATGGTAATTTGGTTTCTCCAATATACATTTCACCACACTCACGTGGAACTTTGTAAACACATTCTTTTTTATCGGTAGTTTTTGATTTTGTTTTTGTTAAATGAGCTCTAAGTGTATTTCCTGATTTAAAGGCTGTTTTTATATTACCTTCTTCACAATTCCGTACATTGAGGGAACGGAGAAAATAAGATGAATTGCCAGTAGTTATAATATAAAAACAACGTTTAAATCAGGAAATACGCTTAGAGCTCATTTAACAAAAACAAAACCAAAAACTACGTACAAGAAAGAATGTGTTTACAAAGTTCCATGTGAATGTGGGAAACGTCGAGATCGGGTATTGCAGAACACGACGGGGATAAACAACACCATATAAAATGGTCTGAGGCTGCGGCACTATATATGGAACCCAATATGAAAAAAAAAAAGAAAATTTATAGAAGCAGCTTACGTTAAAAACAATAATGAAATCTTCAGTAAACCGAGTGTTGAGATACCTAATCTTTAGCTACCACTACTTTGTAACATCATATCATTGAGGCGTGTACAGTGAAGCGAAACTTTGCGCTTCAATGGATACAGTCCCTATATATACACGTATTCTTAAGACAAAACATTCAGTTTATATTTGATAACGATTAGAGATACAACCTAATCGAAACTTCGCAAAAATAAATAAAAAATAAGACACTGCAAGTCCGACAATTACATTTTAGTAAGGATATTTAGTATCTGTACAAGTGTAAAAATACGTACTTTTTATTATTTTGCGAAAAATAAAAGAAAACTTATTTTTAAAAATTGCAACTTTTTAGTTTCATTGTAATTTTTGTGTTCAGCGCCTCAAATTTAAGAAAATAATGCACTTTTCATACAAGATACAAAACATAAACTCAAATTTGTTGCGTAGTGTTGGTTTTATAAAAAAAATTCCTCATGAAATTATTATTTGTCAAGTTATTTTTACTTAAGAGTTATGTAAATGTTCAAATATAAAATTTTTTGTTAATTATATAGCCATAAATAATTTTATAACGGAAAAAGTAGGATTTAGAACAACTATAGTAGGAAATTGATATTCATTTTCAAAGTATTCAATAATATAATACTTGAAAGCGAAAAAAAATTCATCCCAACTTTTTACATACAGGGAGGTATCCTATCTTTTTTTGCACCTCGTCTTGCTTTAGCATGTGCCGACAAAATTTCATCGCAAAAAAAGGAAAAGTATTGAAGTGACAATATCTGAATAAATTTACATGACTATATTATTTCATTCATTCTACCACTATCTCAACTATACAGGTTGCTAAAAATTCCCATAAAATGCTTGGTAATTCTGCGTGTCAATCGAACGTAGTTTCTGTTGATTTTTTAGATAAAAGGGTGATTCTAAGAAGAAAATAAATCGAATTTCAGGCTAAGTAAACACTCTAAAGAAACGTGGCTTGAAAAAAATAAAACAAGAAAAACAACTAAAATAGGCAAGGTAATCCAAGAAGAGTAGCGTGGCTAAATAAAACATCGTTCTCTAAAACAATTGAGAGAGTGGAAAATAATAAAATATTATAGAATGCATAACTTTAAATAAATTTTTATGTACCACGTGGCAAGAAAAATATAAAGGTATTTTAAACTTTTGCTTTTTAGGAGAAATATGAAGGACACTATAAAAGTTTCCTGCTTTATAATTAATCAAAATATTTTCGGTTTTTGATCATTTTATTTTTCAATTTTAACGTACTTACACGTCTTGCAACAATTTTATTTTATCAGAAAAAAATAATCTATGTTGTCCTTTAAAATAGGTATGAATATCCTCTTTCAACTAATTATCTGTTGCAAAATTATGTCTTTCGAGGTGCTTTTTCAATTTGTGAAAAGAACGGAGAAATTACGTCACTCGTAAACATCGCTTTTAATTTTTTATGTTATCAACATTACGACAACTCAGATATTTCTATCGGATAATCAAAGCTTTTTTACTTATTGAAAAATTTTCTTTGGATAAGCGGTTTTGTCACGAAAAATAATTTCAACTAAATTACATGCATACATCAAAGGGACCGAAGTAGACTCCGATCACCTGTTGGTGGCAGCCAAAGTTAGAACTCGCATATCTTCACACAAAAACAATAAATCCAGAACAGAGGCACAACACGACACGAATAAACTACGAGATCCACAAATATGCCTAGCTTACAAGAACAGAATCTCCCGGAACCTTAGCAGAATAGCAGAAACTGACAATATGGAAACTAGCTGGAAGCACATAAAGGAAAGCATCAGGGAAGGAAACGGAAGTGTATTGGGCCCCAAACCAAGACCCAACCGACATCCCTGGTTCGATGATGAGTGCCAAAATCTTGGTGCCATCAAAACAGAGGCACGAAGGATTAAAATGCTTCATAAGCCATCAGAGCAAACAACAATTAGGTTTAACGAACTAAGAACACAGCTACGTAAATTGATCAGGAAAAAGAAAAAAGAATATGAGACAGAAAAAGTACTTAACTTACAGGCTGATTTTCAGAACGGCAATACTAGGAGGTTCTACAAGGAAGTGGGGAGGCATAAAAAGGGATTCTGCCCAAGAAGTGCCACAATACTAAAGCTTAACGATGGCACAATCACCGCCTCAAAAGTGGAGGTACTGGACAGTTGGAAGTGCTACTTTGATAAACTACTGAACGTGCCGACGCAGAAAGAACCTGAAGCTACAGTATTCGCTACGGCAGAGATTAATATCGCACCTCCATCCATTAGAGCCATTAAGAAGCTCAAAAATCACAGAACGGCAGGTCGAGATAATATCTTGGCAGAAAGTCTGAAACTTGGAGGGAACGATCTAATCACACAATTACATAACCTCGTGAAACAAATTTGGAATCAAGAAATCATTCCTGATGAGTGAAAAGAAGGGGTAATAATTCCACTCCACAAAAAAGGGGACCAAATGCAATGTAAAAATTACCGAGGTATTGCTTTACTAAGCCACGCCTATAAATTATTCTCCAACATTCTCCTTCAACGTCTCTCTCCGTATATCGAGCGGAAAATCAACAGTTGACCAGCTGTTCACTATCCGACAGATGCTGGAGAAATGTTGAAAGTTTAACAAAAACTTATATACCCTGTTCATAGATTTCGAGCAAGCATATGACAGTGTTATTAGGATAACGTTGTGGGAAGTTATGGAAGAATTTGGAATCTCGCACAAGCTGATTAGACTGTGTAGAGCGTGCCTAGAGGGGGCAAAAAGCTGTGTCAAAATTGAAGGAGAGTGTAGCTAAACATTTTCTATCAACAGAGGGTTAAAATAGGGAGATGCTTTGTCGCAAGTACTGTTTAACCTTGCACTGGAGAAAGCCATAAGAACAGTATCAGTTGATGCAGAGGTTTTTGGGCCAAGTGACCTTAAACTTATTTTGGCCTAGGCGGATGATATGGGCGCGATAGGAGAAAGCACGATCAGTGTGAAAGAAAACTTCATAAAGATAGAAAAAGAAGCTCAGAGAATAGAGCTCCGAATAAATGAAGGAAAGACCAAATACATGCACGTCCCCCGCAACCCCGCCCGAGACAGAATCAAGCAGAACGTCACCATGGATGACTATAATTTTGAGCATGTGCGAGTGTTCAAGTATCTGGGCGCAGTGATAACACGGGAAACAATAATATGCAGGAAGAGGTTAAAAAGCGCATCACACAAGCAAATAAATGTACATTTGCAATAGAAACCTTGCTGAAGTCAAAATTTATCACTAGAAAGGCAAAAACCGAAATTTATCGAACAATAATACGACCAGTAGCAATCTACGCCAGTGAAACATGGACCCTGACAGTCCACGATACGGAGCTGCCAAAAATGTTTGAGAGAAAAATCCTGCGCATAATATATGGCCCATATCGAGACCTTGAAATAGGCCGTCACAGAATGAGAAGCAACATAGAGCTTGCGCAATTATATCAAAGCCCTGACATCATTCAAGAAATAAAGTCCAGAAGACTACGATGGGCAGGTCATATACAAAGGAGCCAAAACGATCGACTAATAAAACGGGTATGGGAGGAAGCACCACAAGGAAAAAGACCACTGAGAAGACCTAGGCTTAGATGGAGAGATAACATCCACAAGGATCTAGCTATCCTTGAAGTTGACCAGCAAGAATGGAAGGAGTTGGCACAAGACCGTTCCAGGTGGAGGCAGATAGTCGAGGAGCCAAGACCCACCCTGGGTTGTAGTCACACATATTTAACTCTGGAGAACGTGGTGGTCATCTTACTGGTACCTCATTGCCTCTTGCAATCCATCGGCTGGGATATTGGTCTGTAAATTTTTCTGAATAGCAAAGGAAAAATGGGGTGGTGAACCATTATATACCTATCATAGTTTTCGCCTAACTAAAATGGCCAATATTTCCTGAAGAATTGGTAATGTGCTCTCTGCAAAAAATTTAGATAAATATTCCATTTATCCTGTCTGGAATCACAACAGAACCAATAAGGTAGCGATCAATAATACCTAACCAAACATTTATTTTAAAGTTATTCTGATAGTGTGCAACTTTAATGGCGTATGGATTTTCATCCGCATCAACATTTTCGTTGTGCAGATTGGTGACTCCAGATTTTGTAAATTACTCCTTGTCAGTAAACAAAATTTTTCTACCAAAATTTGTATCACGAATTCTTTTGTTTCGAATTAATTCACGAAATGTAAGGAGCATGAGGGATCATTCCGTAAAAGTTCCTGAAACTTTTGGACGTAACATGGATGTCACAACTGTTCTTTTAAAATATCTTTTACAATAGTTTTAGATATATCCCGCCAACGTTTTAAGCAACAGGTGCTAAAACTCGGATTTCTTCAACTCTTTCCAAAATGTCTTCTTCTTTTTCGAATCATCCAGTTGTTCGAATACGACTCCTACCTTCATTTTTTTTTCGAAATTACCCGGAGATGATGTCCAGTATGGGCAAATGTTTGATGATTTGGTATTCGGCGGTTAGAAAATCTCTCCACGTAAACCCTAATGCCTCCATTCCTATTTCCTTCACAAAACCGATACACCAGGAGCATGTTAACCTTCTTAGAGTGAGTGTAGTTGTCTATGTTTAATAGTAAAATAGAATTCGAAATTTAGAATTTTTATCTTATTTTAGTCGACTTCTTAGATAGTGACGGCAATCTGTCATTAGTGAAACTTTTAAATGTCCCAGCAACAAAGTCACTCGAAAAATTACTCAGGTTTACAAAAAAAGCGGATATTTCACCAGACTATTTTATTCTTATATAATTACAAGCCTTGAATCTAAATCTGAGGTCCGCTAACCTCTATCACGTCAAGTTTAAGGTCATCTTAAGATCAAATAAAGTAAAATTTACTAAATAAATCTAAAGAAGTAGATATGTACGTTTTCGAGGTCCCTGAATCTAAAATCGTAGTTTGTTTAATCCCCAAAGATCGTCAAAAGGTCATTTTAAGGTCACTATAAAGTCAAATTGGGAAAAAAAGTAAAGGTCAGCCAGAGGTTATTTCAACATCATTGCAAGGTCAAACTGAGAAAAATCTTCTAAATAGATCTAAGAAGATATGTAAATTTTTGAGGGCGATGAGTCTGAATTCTTGATTTAATACATCAAGATCAACCGAAGGTCATTTCAATGTCACATTGAATAAATCTACTAAATAAATATGTAAAAAAAGAGAACCCACACACAGCTAGATCCATATCCGTTACATAGCAGACAGGTAAGCGAATCAAGTTTTTGAGCCGAAACTCAAAGTCCCAAAACCTCGTATTCCACGCGCAGCTAGACTAATGTCTGTGACACAGCAGATATGCAGGTGGAGTTAGTTATTATGAAGTAGTAATCCAAAACTCAAGCTCCCAAACTCACATAACCCACGCAAAGCTAAATTGATATCAATTACACAGTATATAGCCGAGCGGATCTATTTTTTAAGGAAACCCAAGCTCCCAAATCCACACATTCCACGTGCAGTTAGATTGGCTAAACAGTCGACAGGCGAGAGGATCAAGTTTTTACAAATATACCTAAACATAAGATCTCATAACCACATATCCCACGCATATCGAGGTCAATGCCTGTTACGCAGTAGACAGAGGCGAAAAGCAAGGATTTATGAGTGTATGAAATAAAATCGAGGCTCTCCGAAAACCATACACTCCAGGTACAGCATATACGAGAGCTTGGGGTTTGTGTTTTATACTTATAAAAACTCACTTCGTTAGCCTAGCTGTTATCTAACCGATATCGATCTAACTGCGCATGTGGTCTATCGTTTTAGAAGCCTGGGTCTCATCTAGAAAACGCGTTCCGTTCACGTGGCTGTTTATAGTGAACATCGATGTAGCTGCACGTAGGGTAGATGGTTTTGGGAGCGTGTCTGCTGTGTAACGGATATCGATGTTGTTGTGCGTGGATTCTCCTTTTTTACAGATCTATTTAGGAGATTTTTATAATTTGACCTTGAAATGACTTTGAAAAAACCTCTGATTAACCTTGAGGTAATAAACAAACCACGAATTCACCCCAACAACCTACATAACTTTTTTTTCAGATTTATTTAGTATTTTTTTCTCAATTTGATCTTATAATGACCCAGAAATGACCGCTGGCTCATCTTGGGGGATTAAACAAACAATGAATTCAGAATCAGTGACCTCAAGAACCGACATATCTAATTCTTTAGATTTATTTAGTGAATTTTACTCCATTGGACCTTGATATGACCTAGAATCTGACATGATAGAGATTAAAGGACCTCAGATTTAGATTCAGGGCGTCAAATTATATTTAAAAGAAAGTAGTTTGGTCAAATAGGCATCAATTTTTTTTGTAAACCTGTGTTATTTTTACAAGTATTTTTTAAAATTATCGTTAATTGGTTATGTACGTAATTAAACATATTTTTTTCCTGACAAAACCTCATTCAACGAAAATTTTTCAAGAGGTAAAAAAGCTTCCAAATACATGTGATTATCCGATAGAAATATCTAGGTTGTCATAACGTTGATGACACAAAAAATCAGAAGCAATATTTACAAGTGACGTCACTTTTATAACACTTCCACTATCTTATAGCCGGTCGCAAGACCACTAAAAAACGTCATATTATAGTGTTATTCCACATACCAAAAATCAGTAAATTCAGTTGCCAACTTTTTAAGAAATTTGTGAAAAAAAAACGAAGCATTATCGGATATAACTAAGTTGACTTAAATCGACTTATTTTGACGTCACTGTCGATAAACATTGTACACGTATATTTTGGACACCCTGTATAAGCTCGTAGTCTTAAGATTTAACCTTATCGAAACGTCAAAAAATCAATACAATTCAATTCCGATAACCACATTTTGGTCAATTTACTTTCATATTTTTTGAGTATGGTTTGATTTAAAAAAAAAGTTATTTTCTCTTATTGAGCACTGATTTTTAAAATCAGATTTCTTTTTTATCTTTTAACAAGAACAGAGGCCTATTGTATGGATCGATAACATTTTGTAGTCGCCGATATCATATTTTTATCTTGAGCTGCTGAAACGTGATAGAGGATTAAATGGCGAGAAAAAAAGTTAATATAAAATTTCTACTTCGCCAACGACGTTCATCCTACAATATTGTAGATTACATCGAGCTTAAAAGTTGGCACAGGGAAATAATCTTTTTTTGTGCTTTAGGTGCGAATGTTGCGAAAATTTTTGTTCATTATGGTTCGATAGAATTAAATGTAAAACTTAATTTTCATATTATTACATTGAAAAATTTTCCAACCACTGTAATCTAAGTAGTATCGGTTTACCTTCATATGATTTTAGTACTATTTTATGTGGTACTGCTACGAGACGAGACAATTTCCATTATAGTCTCATCTCTACGTAATCTCGTTTCATTTCTTCTATCAATATAGAAACTTACATCAGATGAGAGTAAATGGATCGAAATGACAGTTTTGCTTTTTAGAAACAAAGATAAATAGATGTAAAACGTATTTTTTTTTGGTGTTCTACCGATCTTTCAAATTGTAGATGGGTTGTTTGGTCACCTAAGTTCTAACAAACATTTTGACTTACAAGATTTTTTGAATGTGGTAATGTTCTAATAGAGACCAAAGATACGAAGACTTTTCGGAAAATCAGTTTCCTGAAAGGGTAGATTTTCCTATTTCATTAGGCGCTAAAGTGACGCTTTCAAGATAATCATAATTTATTTAATTTTACCTTTTGTTAATTTCTTCAAGAGACGTCGATGAAAGAAGGTCTGAGACTTTTTAGTAAATTCTATATCCTTATTTTGAACAAATTACTCATTTCTCTTATCTACTACTACCCACCAAAATAACAAAACTTTCCAGTTTTATTTTAAGGTCTATTAATTTAATTTTGGCTTTTTTGGGTAATTGTATTATTATCAAATTATTTTATTTGCAGATCGGTTTACCTGCTCAACTACCCAACAGTATATACAAGTAAGTACTTAAGAAGATTTGTTAGACATACTTTTAGTAACTTGGTGACTTAGTAGGATTAATAATCTGCAGAAACAAAGACAAACTTAGAGGGACTGGACTAAAAAAAAACAGAGAGGTCATAAATCAAAACTTCAGAGATGATGACTGATGATCAAAAGTAACCAACACATTTAGTCAGATTATCGGTTAACTTTTGCGGATCTTTAGATAAATTAAAAGTTTAATCTATAACAGTTTATACAAGTATTATATTTAATCTCTTGTTCGCTAGTATGTAGTATAGTATGTATCAACCATTTTGATAATAAAATAATGCAATGTAACTGACAATATGATTTATCTTATTAAATACTGTTTGATGTAAAGTATATTCTACTAAATGGGGGTATTAAATAATTCCTCTATATTTGAATTTTCACTACAGAAACTTAGAAAGAATATATCCTTTATTACCACCCAAAATCTGTTATCCATAAAGAAATATAAATGAATTATCAAACTTAGCCAGTTTTATTACTTTTGGGTCGTTTCAATGTTTTCTTAAAAAAATATAAACCCAGACAATTTATGGTGACATAAAGTAAAAAGTTCCTATCCTCTTAACATTTTTATATAAAGCTCTCCCTGGGTAGGTAATTAAAATCGAAACGATAATCTTAACATGTGATTTCGGCGAACACTGATAGAATGTTTTTAAATTGAACAATTTTCTCATTATTAAGGAAACAAAAGAAAAATCAAATAAATCGCTATAATGCAATATATTTGTTTGATTACAAGTATAAGAAATTCGTATAATGATTGTTTTTTCTATTCAAAAAAAAAAATAAATAAATACCTCTAAAATGGTTAAAAGTGGGAATAGTCTTTTTCCAGCTATTATCGTTTTCTTTTAGTTATAGAAAGACACATAATAGTTTTATTAACTTTATTGTTAAAAACATTATTAATTTAAGGTGCTTAGGTCAAATCGAGAATTAAATATTCAACATAAGACGCCTACTGTTCTCTACGAATGATAGGTCGAAATATCTGGGAAGAGAATCAGGGCGAGATAGATCTTAAAGAAAACCGCGGCGGGAGGTCCAGGTAAGGAAAGTTTGGGGGAGCTTTTTAAAAAGTCATAATATCAGTGACGATTTGGGATTCGATAAAGATGGTTTTGAAAATCTGTTAGACAAGGTTACGTTTTTCGCATATAACCGGTTTTGTTTAAGAAGATTTTATTTTTGATTTATCATTTATCTTTGGGAAAATTAAGGAAAGATTTTGTTTTCTTCTACCTGAGAAAAGGGCGACTTAGGTACTGTTTTGTTTAAAAAGTTTAAATAGCCGTTTTTCGTGTTGTTACTCGACGACAGACAAAAGTTTGCAAAAATATGAGGCGGATATAATGAGGCTAATAAATTTGACTTATCAACATATCTGGAAGAAATAAAGCAAAAGTTTGCAGTAAATAGTTTTATCGAAGGTTTGCACGACCCAGAAACAAGTCAAACTCTAAAAATTGCGTGATTGAAAAATATTTCCGAAGTTCTTGCTTATGTTCTTCAGTTTGAGACAGTCAAACAGACCTCAAGGAACCAAGAGATAATCAAAAGAAGAGTAAACATTTTCCGGGATTATCGCAAGACTAACGAGGAAATCTTCATGAGGCTATTGAGGGAGCTGCAAAAATTTTTGAACAAACGAAAAACACATGACACAAACACCTAAGCTTCATAGCAGAAATAGATTTCGTTGTTGGAAATGTAACCAATAGAGGCCTGTACAAAGCCACTGTACTAGCGGTACTGCTCCTGACAGTGATCTTGATGGTTATCAGCTTCATATTGCTGATGTAGGTGATGAAGTTCGAAAGAGCCATTTGGAGAAAGTCTTTGCTCCTTAGGGTGAACTTATTGAATTCTGGTTACATAATAGTATACCCTGTTTTGGATTTGCTGTTTAAAAAGGCAAAAAAATGCCGTAGTTGCCGTCAAGGCTTGCGATGGAGTTGAAGTATGCAGTTGTCGCATTAGAATGACTTATACCAGACTAAGAAGAAGGGGCAGGTTCTATTCGAATAACATGCGTTGTTACGAGTGCGGATACAATAGTTACTTTTACCAGATTGTCCGAAAATTACTGTTGGTGGAGGTGACAGAAGAAAGGACCGTTACGAAAGAGACAGAAGAAGTACTCGGGGCGATCGTGGAGAACGAGACGAGAAGGACCGTGATCGCGAAAGAGGCTACGGAACAAGAACGTTCTACAGGTTATCTTCGAGAAGGTATGTTGAGAGGGACCACGACTGCGAAAGAAACTAGGGAAGAAGAACGTCCTACAGGTTATCTTCGAGAAGGTACACAGGCGACTACAAATAGAATGAAAATCCGCTATGACTTCGAAGTCAATAGTGGTGGATTCATGAGTGCTGAAAAAGGGTGATTGTACAATTTGAAAAAAAATCAACGCTTTTGAAGCCATGGGAATATCCGTACAACGTAGTGACTCGACTAAACTATCTGGTACACCGAATTCAGAAAAGCTCACATGCGAAGATGAAAGTCATGCATCTTGACAGATTGGCGCATTATCAGTATCAAGCTATTTGATCGAAACGATCAAAACTTGGAAGGGGGAATGTAACTGATTTTATAGTATTAGTTGTGTTTCTAGTTTGTAGGGGTTTAGGTTTATTTTGTACGAGTTCATAATTTATTGAAGTAATTTTACCTTTGTTAATTTCCTCAAGAGATGTCTAAGAAAGAGGGTCTGGAGCTTTTTAGAAAATTAGATTTCCTTATTTTCGATGTGGAACGCCTATCATAGAAGATCTAGAAATCGTCGGATTATTAATTTTTCTTATTTTTGTTACAATATGTAGTAGTAAAATTCATCTAGAAAGATCCGTAATCTTCTGATATCGGCAAATATAAAGGGTTCAGATCGGCTTTCGTGGACAGTTTAGTTTGAGAGTTCGTTAAAGTAATCAGTTATTGTGTTTCTTAATTGATTGTTAAAAAACCTCTGATTATTTTAAATGACTGAATTAGAGGAGCCGGACTGATGGTTCTCGCATGTTGGCCCGCGGGCTGTAGCTTGGCGACTCCTGATTTAAATCAATAGCAGCGTTATCGTTCAGAAATCCAAAATTGGTTGTGAATTACAATGATAATCATCTTCTAAGTTGTAAATTATGTGATTATTATACACTTTACCTGTCACAAACATAAAATTACATTCCATCTCCATTGAATATTTCACCTTAAACTATTACACCTCTACCTACGAAAGGATGGGCCTTTTGGGCAAATTGGTTATTAGCTCCTGAATTTCTCGATCTTTAGACAAGAACTGTCTTCTTGCTTATACGCTTCTTATTGCTAAATATCTCGAACACCACTCATGACCTCAATTTATCCTTTCATTACATTAAATCCTACATTAGGCTTTGTGAACCGCTGTCTTATTTGAACGATTTTGTGAGGTAATGGGACTTCTACAGGCAACAACATGGTCCTGGATAAGTAGCGTTAAATTATTCTATTATTTTGTTTTTCTTGGAATTGGTTGATCTTGTCCGTTTTCTGCCCTTTGCTCCTCGCCAACGGTAATGTAATCCTCTGTTCAGATAAGAAATCCCGCTTTGGGGATATTTTGAAGATTAACTTACTTTCAAGCAGCTTCTTGTTAATTTAGTTTGCTTCGAATGACGCCATTCATAGTGTTTAAGAAAGAATATATTCAGTATCACAAGAATGCCCACAGTAATCATGAAACAAAGCTTAAAGTTCCAAAAAAAAATTCCACCTTGTAATTTTTTACTGAGAATTCTGTTTTGGTAAAATGGTAAATTTATATAAATATTTTTTCCACGAAACAGGATAAGTGGAGTATAGGTGTGCTTCAAAGTAGCCTGACTATATACCAGAGATAAGGAGAAGGAGCAGAGTCACCTTCATTCCGAACACAGGGAAAAAGTACACTACATACCATAAATCTCTGCGACCCTTCAGTTTCACATCGTTTACTTTAAAAACGATGGAGAAGGCAGTAGATAACTATATTAAAATAGAAATTCTTGAACGGGCGCCACTGAATCCTCATCAACATGCGTATCAAGCGCGTAGGTCTACAGAAACCGCACTGATACAATTGACAGATGAGATTCAAGAAGCACTTAAGCGGAAGGAAACTGTAATATGTGCTATCTTTGATATAGAAGGGGCTTTTGACAACACTCCACATGAGGCAGTCAAAAGAGCACTTAACGATAGGGGAGTGGACGAAATGACATCCAAATAAATAACATGACTTCTCTCTACTAGAATAACAGAAATAGGACAGGACACTATCGCCCTCTGTAACCAGAGGATTCCCTCAGAGGGAAGTATCCTCTCCACGTATGTGACCTTGATATATCTTGGCATATCTTGTCTGGGCTATGCTGATGACGTGATCCTGATCACAAAATTTTGAGAATACCCTCTGTGATATAGTTCAAAGAGGGCTTGAATACACCAAAATTACCCTAGTAGCCTTTACAAGGAAAAAATACCTCAATCTAAAAACCATCAAAATTGATGAGAATGTTATTTAGAAGTCAGAAGTTAAATATCTGGGACTGACCCTGGATAACAAACTCCTCTGGAACAAGCGTGAAAAGAAAATAATCAACAAGATTACAAAAGCCTTGATAGTCTATAGAAACTTTGTGGAAGAAAGATGATGTATAAACCTAAACAACACTGCAATAATGAGACCAGTCATCACATATGGGGCAGTGATCTGGAGAAAAATAATTAGTCTGGCTAGTACGAGAGATAACCTCGAAATTTGAAAGATTGGCCTCTGTATGTATAACCGGGGTAATGAAAACTAAGTAAGTAAGTAATCCTAAACTTCACATCTCTACATAGATTTCTAGAGAACATGGCGAAGAGAACGATTTACAGGATGATGAGAGATGAGGTCATAAAACGAAGGCCCAATCTCTTATCCAGAAATCAACAAATCTGGGACATGCCCCAAGATGAAATGAAAAAGAAATTAAGCTTTGTGAAAAACTTCAGCACAAAGTTGAGTCGCAAGAGCGAATGAGACAGAAACACAATTGGAACAGTCAGCAAGAAATCCATTATATGGTATACAGATGGCTCCAAAACAACGAAGGGAACTGGAATGGAAGTGTATGGTCCAGCACTAGACATTACGAAAGCTTGGGTAAGTCACCAAGCATTTTCCAGGCAGAAATTTATGTCATTGGGCCGCCAAGAGATTATTGTCTTGTTGGATATTCAAGCAGCCATCAGTGCGCTGAGCTCTCAACTTATCAGTTCCAAGATGGTCTGGGAATGCTTAGAGGAACTAAATGATTTGAATAAGAATAATAAAGTCACCCTCATGCGGATACCAGGACATATCGAGATAGAGGGGAATAAAATAGTAGACAGGCTCACGAGGAATGGGACTGAGATACCGTTTCTGGGGCCTGGGCCTTTCTGTGGAATCAGTAGCAGCGTAATTCTGGAAGAACTAAAGATAGAAGAAGAAAGCAGGAAATCCAATTATTAGACGACGCTGCAAGGATTGAGACAAGCGAAGGTTCTTCTCGGGAACTAATACCAGAAGACATTCAGAATGCAAAAGCTTAAGTGAAAACCAACTCAGAGTTCTGACAGGGGTCCTGACGGGGTATTGTCACTTGAAAGGACACCTCAAGAAACTCGAACGGGTAGAAAGAAACGAGTGCAGATTCTGTGAGGAGGAGGACGAAACCTCTATTCATATCCTTTCAGAGTGCAGCGCAATCCTAGGATGCGGTTCTTGGGAATACTCCGAATCGAAGAAAGGGAGCAGTAGGGGGCACAATAGATCTACCAGGTCGCAGTGTACAGATCCCAACTCTACGCACTTACATAGTTGTGCTACTTTTTTTTTCTGAAAATTTTTTTTTCAGAGAAAACACAATATTGTATCCTTAACTTTTCTTGACCAGTTTATATTGTATCTTCCAGTAAACTATTTTTTTTCTCTACATCTTTTAATGATCAGTGTGTTTGAATGATTGTATTTGAATCAATATTAAACTGATGAAATGCGTTGATTTAAATCCAAATTAAAATCATAATTTATATCGTCATTCTAAGCTTGTTCTATTTTGAACATTTTAATTATATTTTAGAGTTTAATTTGAAGAAATAATAAAGTAATCTTCGCTACGAGGAGAGGTCTTTTTAGGCCTGAAGGATTTCGGACATTATGAAACTGCTCATATATCTCACGTTTAAAGTTAATATAGGCTTTTTTATTGGCTATTTGAGGGTAAAACTTCTGTATATAAATTATTCTTCCTTTTTACTGGATTTTATATCTCAAAGGCCTTGTTCCATTAAGAAAGCCTTCCCTCTTTAAGTATTGTCGTTACTAAAAATAGACCAAAAATATTGGTAGAGATTGCAGGCTGCCGCCAGAATAATAAGTGGATTGATTATACAATGTGTCCCACGACGAAATGCTGCGATTGATTTCTCGGAAAATAGATTTTGAATAATTTTTAAAATTTGCTAGTTCACTAAAGTAGATGAGGCAATTCGGCTAAATATTCTTAAAACGTTGGCACTTCCGTTTATAACGGAAGTTGAATAACTTTTTTATGCTTCCGTATATTATTCTACTTTAAAATTTCTATTTCTTAACATCTTTTATCCAAAAAAGTTATATTTAATACGAGTAGTCATTAGGCCCCCGTAGCGTGGGAAAAAACCGGTGACCTTGAAAGCTGGGCGTGGTCACATGGTCGCGTGCCATGAGATGACGTAATGGGTGTGGTCGGTTGGTCGCGTGCCATGAGATGATGTAATACTTCAATTAAACTAGTAGGTACTGGATACCTTGGTATATCTTATTTTTATTAATTAATTAAATAATTCCCTATATAAATGTCACCTATCATATGTCACCTGTCAAAGTCATATGACCTACCATCTGTCATATGTCACCTGTCGAAGTCACATGACCTACCATCTATCACATTGCACCTGTCAATTCAAATAAACTTTTAAATCGTCTTCTTGTTAGCTGATTATTTTGCAAATGGCAAATGAAAAGGTTCAAACTGATAAAATCTTAAATTAATCATTATACCGAATGTATAATAATTAAAATAGGATTATTAACAGTAAATAGATTCAATGTATTTTATGAAATTTATAAGACAAGACCTTAACGAGGTGTCAGGCGGGAACTGATCCCTTAAGTCACACCCCATTTTCGATTTTATGAATAAAATTTAAAGCAAAAACCATTAAAACGTAGATTTATTTAAGACCCTTTTTTTATTACATTCAAAATATTGCAATTATAATTATACAATTTAAATCAGAGTAACTTTATTGCATTTTCAGTCTTTTATATCCATAAGGTTCTGAGCTGCCGTCAGGTAAAAATTTTCTCTTGGTTGAATTTGGTTTATATAATTTGATTTCTGTGCAAGTTGTTACCAGGTGCTCCTTGGTTCGGCGAATGTTCTTGGAAACAATTGGTACTGGATCGGACTTTTGAAGAACCATATTCTTTATGGAGTCAAAATTAATAAGTTTTGCTGCTTCATAGTTTAGAGAAATCCCCTTAACTTTGCAAACAACCTCTTCTCTATTATTTTTCGTAGAAAAAAATTTAAAAGCATAATTCTTAGGGCCACCAGATACAAAGTTGTTGATATACGAATCAGGTCCGTAATTTTCCAATTCATCAGTCATATCTCCAATAAACTGTCCAGTGGATATGTCGATTTCGTTGTCATTTCTTGTGGTATAAATAACTGAGTCTGTAACGTAATATAAAACTCTGTTACCGAGGTGATCCAGATAGTCATATAATTTAAGTCTTGCCTGTGCCGTGACATATGCAGCTATTGCCACGTTAACCGTAGGTAAAGGGTCAAATGCTTCTTCTTTATACTCGTAATTGACAATAAGGGTATTTTCATTAACAGGAAGAATACCATTAACGTAAATTGCTGCATTTGTAAACATTGCATAAAACTCTGCAGAATCATTAATAATTTTCGTTTGTGGTTGGTTTTCTCTCTGTCCAAATTTTCCCCAGAAGCTATTAAGCATTAATTTTGCCAATGACCTGAGACCAGGATTGTCTAATACCTTATTGTAGTCTAATTGAACATCTTCTTTCTCGAAAAATTCCTGAATATATTTGTTCTTTTCTTCTTCCGTTTTACAATTTTTAGGCCAATCGGAAGACTCTTGTTTTATTTTAATATACTTATTCATCATAGCTGTGAACAATCCCTCCTGTTCAAGTTTTTGTTTACTAAAACGTTCAGTCTTATACTGCCAAATTTCGTAAATGTCTAAAAGTATATAACCTTTCTCTATAGCCTTCGCTACTTCATCAATTACCCAAGTTCCATAAAGTGCTCGGTCTTCATCGTTATGGGTACATTCGTATCGATTCATATTTTGCCCACATTCTTGACAGAGAACAAACATTAATTTATTGTTCATTTTCATGGGCAAAACGAGATGATAGAGCTCACTTGGAGGAAGAATCTTACATTTTATAATGCCGTCTGTTTCATTTAGATTTAACTTTCTACACTCTTCTCCTACCCAAATTTTCGGATGACCAGTTGGAAATTTGCCATATTTACAAATATAAGGATACAAAGAACAGACATCAGCATATTTAATTTTTTCCCCTTCTTTAACCTCATAATATTCCCATACATTTCCAGTTCGACCACCATAAAAGGCATCTCTAGGATTTAAAGGAATAGAGTTAATTAGAGGATGTGTTTTGGTGTAACTTTCAATCTCGGGATTGTCTTGTAGCTGTTTTCTAAATTCACATTCCCACATTTCATTTACTACATAACCGAAACTTTTTTATCTTTCAGTTTTTCTCACAGTTGCTTCATATCTTAAATTTAGAGTTTGTGTTGGATCTTCAAACAAAGGATCATTTCTACCATTTGGATGACATTTTAGACACCCATGATAATAACATCCGTGAAATTCGAAAATTTCATTTGTTTCCGGACAAAAACCATCAACTTTTACTCCGTGCAAAATAACTTCTTGATCTTTCGCAGCATGTATAATATTTATTTGCTTTTGATTTTTCATACAGATTATCCACTGAATTCCAATTTTACTTTGATTATCCCTCCATCTATATCCATTTTTGGGAATTATTCCTATTGTGTTAGGTCTTAGGAAATTTCTTCGAAATACCTTGTTACAAGCGGATGCAATGGTAGTGACTTCACTAAAGGGACATACATTCGTAGTTGTCAATAGTTGCTCTCTAAATTTTAGGCAAGCTCTGGTTAGAATTTCTACGTCTGAAACACAGTAGTCAACTAGCTCTTTCTGCGTATCAAATTGATCATTTTTGTGCTCTTCATACCATTTTATAAACTTTTCTCTGTCTTCAGCCTTCATACTGTCTGGACTATAGTACTCGATTAACGGTAAAGATCCAATATAATTTTGGTTTGCTTTTGTGTTAAACAAATGTGGAAAATAGCCTTTCTTAAAATCATCTCCTAGTCCGAAAGCTGTTGGTAACTTACTAAGAGGCATAGGAAAATAATTTAGACTGTCTATAAACTTAATATTATCAATTAGCTTCATGATTATTTTTGTTCCTCTCATAATTAATTCTGGTGTTAAATCTGTTTTTGTCAAAATGTGGTTTAAAATAAATTGGTGGTCGAAGGCTTGACCATAGTGTGCAATTATCACCACATTTTTAAACCTTTTTCTTATTTCTAATAAATGTTGGATAAATGTTCCGGTGGGATCTTCTTCTTCTTTTATTATTTTGGATCGATATCCACATTTTTGACAAAAATAAAGATTTGCCTCATCTATACATTTATCACAACACTGTTTATATACACAAAGATTGACCTGATGTAAAAGCGAACCGTTGGTTAAAACCTTTTCCTGTCGGGTTTCCAAATCATAAAATACAAAGAGTACATCCTCTGTTTTAGGTTTGCCTTTATCTTTTTGAATATAGCAGGAATGATTATTAGGGACATGAGATTTGCATATTTTATAAAAAATTTCTCCGCATATATGTTGCCTCGAATGTTTTATGACTTTGAAGCAATTTTCGCAGCACCTAATTTCAGTACAAACAGTAGATTTTTTCCACGAACCAACCTCTAAGTGATTATCATAACAATTTTGACTTCTAAAATGTCTATGACAACTGTCACATTTAATTTTAACTTGATTAGAAGCACATTTTGGAGACTGAAAACAAGCTGGACACGTACCTCCACATCTGTGAGCATTTTTGTTATTGGACGGAACGTGACAGTCTTCACAATAATATCGACATGTAAAGGTAGGTGTCGAAGATAATATAACATTAAAATGACCATTGTGGTGTAACAAATTAAGTTTTTTATAGCCTTCACTTGCACCTTCAAAAATGACATCTCTTCCTTTAGCTCCATATTTATAAACGACAATTTTATAATCTTTCAAATATTGTTGGAATTTCTGCAGTTCAAGAATTCCAGATCCTGTATCGGGAATAGTTACTTCGGCGTTTGTCAACAATATCATAGCTCTACTTGTTTGTACTTTTCCGGTATCTTTTTTCACTTTATCAAATTCAGGGTCTTTTTCAACTTTTGCCATAGCCACTACCAAAGCTCGAGGTAAACAGAGGTTGTCCTTGTTCTTAATTACAATGAGACCTCGTCGTCTATTACACTCCTCTTCAAAGGTGTTAAATTTCATCACTCTTCCTCTTCCTGTCGGTGGTCGAACTGATGTTACACTTAGACAAAAAGAATCCGTGTTAAGGCCGGTCGAGTTGGATTGATAGATGCTGCTGATAACATCCCAAACATCTTCAAAGTTTACCTGCTCTGCAAGTCTGAAACGAATCCAACCTTCTCCTCGGTTAAAGTCTTTTGAGCAAAAACTAAAACCAACCTGGTCCTGAGGTTCTAATTCTTGTGTGGCTTTCTGGATAACTTGATTGATCGCATCTTTCACCCAACCAACAGGTTCAGTATCTTCAGGCACAGGCTTTAACTTAAATTCTAGAGTACGACCAGTAAGATTATACCTTCGTACTCTATTGATGTAATCATTAACGATGACAAATTTTTCCATTATTCTTAAGTTCAGCACACCTTCACTCTGTAACGATCAACATTGAAATGACTCGTCTTACCAAAAATGGAACCTAATAAAATAACTGCAAAAAAAAGTTAGTTTTCAACAATATGGTAAAAATAGAATGTTGTGTGGGAGCTAGGGCTCACATGTGATCTTTTTGATATTATTTTAAAGGTATATGAAAAACAAAATTAAACCTGTACAAATATATTGACATATCAGTAAAAAATCAATCCTTACCAAAATTAAAGAAAGATGTAAAAAATTATTCCAAACTATTACACTTGTTGCCGTCGTTATGGCAATTTAGCGTGTTATAAAAACCCAAACTTAGCAACGTTGAAGAAAAAATTGCAAAAATTTCTTAAATTAAAAGCTTGTTTTCTTCACGATTGCAACAGCAGCACTATTACAAAAACGAATGCGTTATCTGTAAATATTAATAAGAGTCAATAATAAATTAATATGGATTACCGGGGAATAATAATAAGATAGCTTTAAGAATTTAAGTACTGTTTACTAAATACATAATTATTGAATTTTCAAATGTCCAATCTAGCTAGTTAGTAAGTAGCAGTAAAATTTCCTTATATTTTTCTAAATCACTAGCGGAATAACTACCAGGTTGTCAATGTGTTAGCAGACTCCATAAAGCATCAATTAAAGTAAAGCGTTTTATTTCAGTTATAGAAATTATCAATCTACACTTGATAAGATTGAAAGTATTAGTGATACAGAGCATGATGACAAGGGTTTTGGAACTTTTATTAATAAATAGGTGATTATTTAAATAATAATAATAGTTTTATATTCCTAGCTAAGCAGACAGATAGGCTGTTATTTATTTTAGAAAATATTACTTTTACCCTTCACCCCTCAAGGGTATCACCCACTTATACAATCATTCAATAAATACCATACATAAAGTACACTAATTTACAACAATTTTTATGGACATAACAAAAACCTCACACTCTCTGACACCGCGACATTACTTTTAAAAGAGAATCCCTTTAACATCACTAATTATTAATCAAAAAATTGAACTTATCAGACTATCCCTGATAAGCACTCCAGAAACTACACGCACTACTGAAGAAAATTCTTCCACAGCCCTCTTTTTGATATACCACAACAATTATGAAATGGGTGAGCCGAATAAAAACGAATACACCCGACTAGAAAATAGGAAATACGAAATAGCCTCAGGGCACCTAACGCAAGAGGGTATGATACCCTTTGTGGTGGAGGGTTGAAAGTGGTGCGATCAAAAAGAAGATCTCCAAACTCAACAAAGGGGCGTGGGGGAGATTTTTCGTTTATTTTTTGATAAAATAAGCCGTTTTTAAGATATTACCAAAAATAGATTTTTTCCTTTATAAAAATTGAAATACCTCCACAACGGCACATTTTATCGAAAAAATAAACGAAAATGTCTCCCCTAAGAAGTTCTCGCCGAGTTTGGTGGTCTCTTTTTAGAAAATATTACTTTCACCCCTTCACCCTCAAGGGTATCACCCCCTTATAAAATCATTCATTAAATACCATACATAAAGTATACTAATTTACAACAATTTTTATGGACATAACAATAACCTCACACTCTCTGACACCACTAATTCTTAATCAGAAAAATTGAACTTATCAGACTATGCCTGATAAGCACTCCAGAAACTACACGCACTACTGAAGAAAATTCTTCCACAGCCCTCTTTGTTATATACCACAACAATTATGAAATGGGTGAGCCGAATAAAAACGAATACACACGACTAGAAAATAGGAAATACGAAATAGCATCTGGGCACCTAACGCAAGAGGGTATGATACCCTTTGCGGTGGAGGGTTGAAAGTGGTGCGATCTAAAAGAAGATCTCCAAACTCGACATAGGGATGTGGGGGAGATTTTTTTGTTTATTTTTTTGATAAAATGTGCCGTTGTGGAGATATTTCAATTTTTTAATTTTTTATAAAGGAAAAAATCTATTTTTGGTAATATCTTAAAAACGGTACATTTTATCAAAAAAATAAATGAAAAAATCTCCCCCACATCCCCATGTCGAGTTTGAAGATCTTCTTTTAGATCGCACATCTTTCTACCCTCCACCGCAATGGGTATCACCCCCCCCCCCCTATACAATCATTCATAAATACCATACATAAAGTATTCTAATTTACAACAATTCTTATGGACATAACAATAACCTCACACTCTCTGACACCGCGAATTTTACTTTTTAAAGAGAATCCCCTTTAACACCACTAATTATTAATCAAAAAAGTTGAACTTATCAGACTATCCCTGATAAGCACTCCAGAAACTACACGCACTACTGAAGAAAATTCTTCCACAGCACTTTTTGTTATATACCACAACAATTATGAAACGGGTGAGCCGAATAAAAACGAATACACCCGGCTAGAAAATAGGAAATACGAAATAGCATCTGGGCACCTAATGCAAGAGGGTATGATACCTTTGCGGTGGAGGGTTGAAAGTGGTGCGATCTAAAAGAAGATCTCCAAACTCGACAAGAGGGGTGGGGGAGATTTTTTCGTTTATTTTTTTGATAAAATGTGCCGTTGTGGAGATATTTCAATTTTTTATAAAGGAAAAAATCTATTTTTGATAATATCTCCACAACGGCACATTTTATAGAAAAAATAAACGAAAAAATCTCCCCCACATTCTCCTGTCGAGTTTGGAGATCTTCTTTTAGATCGCACCACTTTCAACCCTCCACCGCAAAGGGTATCACCCCCTTATACAATCATTCATAAATACCATACATAACGTATTCTATTTTACAACAATTTTTATGGACATAACAATAACCTCACACTCTTTGACACAGCGAATTTTACTTTTTAAAGAGAATCCTTTTAACACCACTAATTCTTAATCAAAAATTGAACTTACCAGACTATTCCTGTTAAGTACTCCAGAAACTACACGCACTACTGAAGAAAATTCTTCCACAGCCCTCTTTGTTATATACCACAACAATTATGAAATGGGTGAGCCGAATAAAAACGAATACACCCGACTAGAAAATAGGAAATACGAAATAGCATCTGGGCACCTAATGCAAGAGGGAATGATACCCTTTGCGGTGGAGGGTTGAAAATGGTGCGATCTAAAAGAAGATCTCCAAACTCGACAGGGGAGCGTGGGTGAGATTTTTTCATTTATTTTTTTGATAAAATGTACCGTTTTTAAGATATTACCAAAAATAGATTTTTTCCTTTATAAAAAATTAAAAAATTGAAATATCTCCACAACGGCACATTTTATAGAAAAAATAAACGAAAATGTCTCATCAAAGAAGTTCTCGCCAAGTTTGGTGGTCTCTTTTTAGAAAATATTACTTTCACCCCTTCACCCTCAAGGGTATCACCCCCTTACACAATCATTCAGTAAATACCATACATAAAGTATACTAATTTACAACAATTTTTATGGACATAATAAAAACCTCACACTCTTTGACACAGAGAATTTTAATTTTAAAAGGGAATCCCTTTAACACCACTAATTATTAATCAAAAAATTGAACTTATCAGACTATCCCTGTTAAGAACTCCAGAAACTACACGCACTACTAAAAAAAATTCTTCCACAGCCCACTTTGTTATATACCACAACAATTATGAAATGGGTGAGCCGAATAAAAACGAATACACCCGACTAGAAAATAGGAAATACGAAATAGCATCTGGGTACCTAACGCAAGAGGGTATGATATCCTTTGCGGTGGAGGGTTGAAAATGGTGCGATCTAAAAGAAGATCTCCAAACTCGACGAGGTGATGTGGGGGAGATTTTTTCATTTATTTTTTTGATAAAATGCACCGTTTTTAAGATATTACCAAAAATAGATTTTTTCCTTTATAAAAAATTAAAAAATTGAAATATCTCTACAACGGCACATTTTATAGAAAAAATAAACGAAAATGTCTCCCCAAAGGAGTCCTCGCCGAGTTTGGTGGTCTATTTTTAGAAAATATTACTTTCACCCCTTTACCCCTTAAGCGTATCATCCCCTTATTATAATCATTCAGTAAATACCGTACATAAAGTATTCTAATTTACAATAATTTTTATGAAAATAATAAAAAACATCTTCGACACCAAGAATTTTTCTATAAATGACAACCCCTCCAACATCACTAATATTTATTAAGGACTTACCAAGCTATCCCCGATGAACACTCGGAGAAACTATGCACACTACTGAAGAAAATTCTTCGGCAGCCCTCCTTTTGTATACTCGGCAACGTAACGAAATGGGGGGGGGGGGTATTCGGGAAAGAAAAACCAATACCCCCCCCATTTCGTTACGTTGCCGAGTATACAAAAGGAGGGCTGCCGAAGAATTTTCTTCAGTAGTGTGCATAGTTTCTCCGAGTGTTCATCGGGGATAGCTTGGTAAGTCCTTAATAAATATTAGTGATGTTGGAGGGGTTGTCATTTAAAGAAAAATTCTTGGTGTCGAAGATGTTTTTTATTATTTTCATAAAAATTATTGTAAATTAGAATACTTTATGTACGGTATTTACTGAATGATTATAATAAGGGGATGATACGCTTAAGGGGTAAAGGGGTGAAAATAATATTTTCTAAAAATAGACCACCAAACTCGGCGAGGACTCCTTTGGGGAGACATTTTCGTTTATTTTTTCTATAAAATGTGCCGTTGTGGAGATATTTCAATTTTTTAATTTTTTATAAAGGAAAAAGTCTATTTTTGGTAATATCTTAAAAACGGTGCATTTTATCAAAAAAATAAATGAAAAAATCTCCCCCACATCCCCTCGTCGAGTTTGGAGATCTTCTTTTAGATCGCACCATTTTCAACCCTCCACCGCAAAGGGTATCATACCCTCTTGCGTTAGGTACCCAGATGCTATTTCGTATTTCCTATTTTCTAGTCGGGTGTATTCGTTTTTATTCGGCTCACCCATTTCATAATTGTTGTGGTATATAACAAAGTGGGCTGTGGAAGAATTTTTTTTAGTAGTGCGTGTAGTTTCTGGAGTTCTTAACAGGGATAGTCTGATAAGTTCAATTTTTTGATTAATAATTAGTGGTGTTAAAGGGATTCCCTTTTAAAAGTAAAATTCGCTGTGTCAAAGAGTGTGAGGTTTTTATTATGTCCATAAAAATTGTTGTAAATTAGTATACTTTATGTATGGTATTTACTGAATGATTGTGTAAGGGGGTGATACCCTTGAGGGTGAAGGAGTGAAAGTAATATTTTCTAAAAAGAGACCACCAAACTCGGCGAGAACTTCTTTGATGAGACATTTTCGTTTATTTTTTCTATAAAATGTGCCGTTGTGGAGATATTTCAATTTTTTAATTTTTTATAAAGGAAAAAATCTATTTTTGGTAATATCTTAAAAACGGTATATTTTATCAAAAAAATAAATGAAAAAATCTCACCCACGCTCCCCTGTCGAGTTTGGAGATCTTCTTTTAGATCGCACCACTTTCAACCCTCCACCGCAAAGGGTATCATACCCTCTTGCGTTAGGTGCCCAGATGCTATTTCGTATTTCCTATTTTCTAGTCGTGTGTATTCGTTTTTATTCGGCTCACCCATTTCATAATTGTTGTGGTATATAACAAAGAGGGCTGTGGAAGAATTTTCTTCAGTAGTGCGTGTAGTTTCTGGAGTGCTTATCAGGCATAGTCTGATAAGTTCAATTTTTCTGATTAAGAATTAGTGGTGTCAGAGAGTGTGAGGTTATTGTTATGTCCATAAAAATTGTTGTAAATTAGTATACTTTATGTATGGTATTTAATGAATGATTTTATAAGGGGGTGATACCCTTGAGGGTGAAGGGGTGAAAGTAATATTTTCTAAAAAGAGACCACCAAACTCGGCGAGAACTTCTTAGGGGAGACATTTTCGTTTATTTTTTCGATAAAATGTGCCGTTGTGGAGGTATTTCAATTTTTATAAAGGAAAAAATCTATTTTTGGTAATATCTTAAAAACGGCTTATTTTATCAAAAAATAAACGAAAAATCTCCCCCACGCCCCTTTGTTGAGTTTGGAGATCTTCTTTTTGATCGCACCACTTTCAACCCTCCACCACAAAGGGTATCATACCCTCTTGCGTTAGGTGCCCTGAGGCTATTTCGTATTTCCTATTTTCTAGTCGGGTGTATTCGTTTTTATTCGGCTCACCCATTTCATAATTGTTGTGGTATATCAAAAAGAGGGCTGTGGAAAAATTTTCTTCAGTAGTGCGTGTAGTTTCTGGAGTGCTTATCAGGGATAGTCTGATAAGTTCAATTTTTTGATTAATAATTAGTGATGTTAAAGGGATTCTCTTTTAAAAGTAATGTCGCGGTGTCAGAGAGTGTGAGGTTTTTGTTATGTCCATAAAAATTGTTGTAAATTAGTGTACTTTATGTATGGTATTTATTGAATGATTGTATAAGTGGGTGATACCCTTGAGGGGTGAAGGGTAAAAGTAATATTTTCTAAAATAAATAACAGCCTATCTGTCTGCTTAGCTAGGAATATAAAACTATTATTATTATTTAAATAATCACCTATTTATTAATAAAAGTTCCAAAACCCTTGTCATCATGCTCTGTATCACTAATACTTTCAATCTTATCAAGTGTAGATTGATAATTTCTATAACTGAAATAAAACGCTTTACTTTAATTGATGCTTTATGGAGTCTGCTAACACATTGACAACCTGGTAGTTATTCCGCTAGTGATTTAGAAAAATATAAGGAAATTTTACTGCTACTTACTAACTAGCTAGATTGGACATTTGAAAATTCAATAATTATGTATTTAGTAAACAGTACTTAAATTCTTAAAGCTATCTTATTATTATTCCCCGGTAATCCATATTAATTTATTATTGACTCTTATTAATATTTACAGATAACGCATTCGTTTTTGTAATAGTGCTGCTGTTGCAATCGTGAAGAAAACAAGCTTTTAATTTAAGAAATTTTTGCAATTTTTTCTTCAACGTTGCTAAGTTTGGGTTTTTATAACACGCTAAAGTGCCATAACGACGGCAACAAGTGTAATAGTTTGGAATAATTTTTTACATCTTTCTTTAATTTTGGTAAGGATTGATTTTTTACTGATATGTCAATATATTTGTACAGGTTTAATTTTGTTTTTCATATACCTTTAAAATAATATCAAAAAGATCACATGTGAGCCCTAGCTCCCACACAACATTCTATTTTTACCATATTGTTGAAAACTAACTTTTTTTTGCAGTTATTTTATTAGGTTCCATTTTTGGTAAGACGAGTCATTTCAATGTTGATCGTTACAGAGTGAAGGTGTGCTGAACTTAAGAATAATGGAAAAATTTGTCATCGTTAATGATTACATCAATAGAGTACGAAGGTATAATCTTACTGGTCGTACTCTAGAATTTAAGTTAAAGCCTGTGCCTGAAGATACTGAACCTGTTGGTTGGGTGAAAGATGCGATCAATCAAGTTATCCAGAAAGCCACACAAGAATTAGAACCTCAGGACCAGGTTGGTTTTAGTTTTTGCTCAAAAGACTTTAACCGAGGAGAAGGTTGGATTCGTTTCAGACTTGCAGAGCAGGTAAACTTTGAAGATGTTTGGGATGTTATCAGCAGCATCTATCAATCCAACTCGACCGGCCTTAACACGGATTCTTTTTGTCTAAGTGTAACATCAGTTCGACCACCGACAGGAAGAGGAAGAGTGATGAAATTTAACACTTTTGAAGAGGAGTATAATAGACGACGAGGTCTCATTGTAATTAAGAACAAGGACAACCTCTGTTTACCTCGAGCTTTGGTAGTGGCTATGGCAAAAGTTGAAAAAGACCCTGAATTTGATAAAGTGAAAAAAGATACCGGAAAAGTACAAACAAGTAGAGCTATGATATTGTTGACAAACGCCGAAGTAACTATTCCCGATACAGGATCTGGAATTCTTGAACTGCAGAAATTCCAACAATATTTGAAAGATTATAAAATTGTCGTTTATAAATATGGAGCTAAAGGAAGAGATGTCATTTTTGAAGGTGCAAGTGAAGGCTATAAAAAACTTAATTTGTTACACCACAATGGTCATTTTAATGTTATATTATCTTCGACACCTACCTTTACATGTCGATATTATTGTGAAGACTGTCACGTTCCGTCCAATAACAAAAATGCTCACAGATGTGGAGGTACGTGTCCAGCTTGTTTTCAGTCTCCAAAATGTGCTTCTAATCAAGTTAAAATTAAATGTGACAGTTGTCATAGACATTTTAGAGGTCAAAATTGTTATGATAATCACTTAGAGGTTGGTTCGTGGAAAAAATCTACTGTTTGTACTGAAATTAGGTGCTGCGAAAATTGCTTCAAAGTCATAAAACATTCGAGGCAACATATATGCGGAGAAATTTTTTATAAAATATGCAAATCTCATGTCCCTAACAATCATTCCTGCTATATTCAAAAAGATAAAGGCAAACCTAAAACAGAGGATGTACTCTTTGTATTTTATGATTTGGAAACCCGACAGGAAAAGGTTTTAACCAACGGTTCGCTTTTACATCAGGTCAATCTTTGTGTATATAAACAGTGTTGTGATAAATGTATAGATGCGGCAAATCTTTATTTTTGTCAAAAATGTGGATATCGATCCAAAATAATAAAAGAAGAAGAAGATCCCACCGGAACATTTATCCAACATTTATTAGAAATAAGAAAAAGGTTTAAAAATGTGGTGATAATTGCACACTATGGTCAAGCCTTCGACCACCAATTTATTTTAAACCACATTTTGACAAAAACAGATTTAACACCAGAATTAATTATGAGAGGAACAAAAATAATCATGAAGCTAATTGATAATATTAAGTTTATAGACAGTCTAAATTATTTTCCTATGCCTCTTAGTAAGTTACCAACAGCTTTCGGACTAGGAGATGATTTTAAGAAAGGCTATTTTCCACATTTGTTTAACACAAAAGCAAACCAAAATTATATTGGATCTTTACCGTTAATCGAGTACTATAGTCCAGACAGTATGAAGGCTGAAGACAGAGAAAAGTTTATAAAATGGTATGAAGAGCACAAAAATGATCAATTTGATACGCAGAAAGAGCTAGTTGACTACTGTGTTTCAGACGTAGAAATTCTAACCAGAGCTTGCCTAAAATTTAGAGAGCAACTATTGACAACTACGAATGTATGTCCCTTTAGTGAAGTCACTACCATTGCATCCGCTTGTAACAAGGTATTTCGAAGAAATTTCCTAAGACCTAACACAATAGGAATAATTCCCAAAAATGGATATAGATGGAGGGATAATCAAAGTAAAATTGGAATTCAGTGGATAATCTGTATGGAAAATCAAAAGCAAATAAATATTATACATGCTGCGAAAGATCAAGAAGTTATTTTGCACGGAGTAAAAGTTGATGGTTTTTGTCCGGAAACAAATGAAATTTTCGAATTTCACGGATGTTATTATCATGGGTGTCTAAAATGTCATCCAAATGGTAGAAATGATCCTTTGTTTGAAGATCCAACACAAACTCTAAATTTAAGATATGAAGCAACTGTGAGAAAAACTGAAAGATAAAAAAGTTTCGGTTATGTAGTAAATGAAATGTGGGAATGTGAATTTAGAAAACAGCTACAAGACAATCCCGAGATTGAAAGTTACACCAAAACACATCCTCTAATTAACTCTATTCCTTTAAATCCTAGAGATGCCTTTTATGGTGGTCGAACTGGAAATGTATGGGAATATTATGAGGTTAAAGAAGGGGAAAAAATTAAATATGCTGATGTCTGTTCTTTGTATCCTTATATTTGTAAATATGGCAAATTTCCAACTGGTCATCCGAAAATTTGGGTAGGAGAAGAGTGTAGAAAGTTAAATCTAAATGAAACAGACGGCATTATAAAATGTAAGATTCTTCCTCCAAGTGAGCTCTATCATCTCGTTTTGCCCATGAAAATGAACAATAAATTAATGTTTGTTCTCTGTCAAGAATGTGGGCAAAATATGAATCGATACGAATGTACCCATAACGATGAAGACCGAGCACTTTATGGAACTTGGGTAATTGATGAAGTAGCGAAGGCTATAGAGAAAGGTTATATACTTTTAGACATTTACGAAATTTGGCAGTATAAGACTGAACGTTTTAGTAAACAAAAACTTGAACAGGAGGGATTGTTCACAGCTATGATGAATAAGTATATTAAAATAAAACAAGAGTCTTCCGATTGGCCTAAAAATTGTAAAACGGAAGAAGAAAAGAACAAATATATTCAGGAATTTTTCGAGAAAGAAGATGTTCAATTAGACTACAATAAGGTATTAGACAATCCTGGTCTCAGGTCATTGGCAAAATTAATGCTTAATAGCTTCTGGGGAAAATTTGGACAGAGAGAAAACCAACCACAAACGAAAATTATTAATGATTCTGCAGAGTTTTATGCAATGTTTACAAATGCAGCAATTTACGTTAATGGTATTCTTCCTGTTAATGAAAATACCCTTATTGTCAATTACGAGTATAAAGAAGAAGCATTTGACCCTTTACCTACGGTTAACGTGGCAATAGCTGCATATGTCACGGCACAGGCAAGACTTAAATTATATGACTATCTGGATCACCTCGGTAACAGAGTTTTATATTACGTTACAGACTCAGTTATTTATACCACAAGAAATGACAACGAAATCGACATATCCACTGGACAGTTTATTGGAGATATGACTGATGAATTGGAAAATTACGGACCTGATTCGTATATCAACAACTTTGTATCTGGTGGCCCTAAGAATTATGCTTTTAAATTTTTTTCTACGAAAAATAATAGAGAAGAGGTTGTTTGCAAAGTTAAGGGGATTTCTCTAAACTATGAAGCAGCAAAACTTATTAATTTTGACTCTATAAAGAATATGGTTCTTCAAAAGTCCGATCCAGTACCAATTGTTTCCAAGAACATTCGCCGAACCAAGGAGCACCTGGTAACAACTTGCACAGAAATCAAATTATATAAACCAAATTCAACCAAGAGAAAATTTTTACCTGACGGCAGCTCAGAACCTTATGGATATAAAAGACTGAAAATGCAATAAAGTTACTCTGATTTAAATTGTATAATTATAATTGCAATATTTTGAATGTAATAAAAAAAGGGTCTTAAATAAATCTACGTTTTAATGGTTTTTGCTTTAAATTTTATTCATAAAATCGAAAATGGGGTGTGACTTAAGGGATCAGTTCCCGCCTGACACCTCGTTAAGGTCTTGTCTTATAAATTTCATAAAATACATTGAATCTATTTACTGTTAATAATCCTATTTTAATTATTATACATTCGGTATAATGATTAATTTAAGATTTTATCAGTTTGAACCTTTGCATTTGCCATTTGCAAAATAATCAGCTAACAAGAAGACGATTTAAAAGTTTATTTGAATTGACAGGTGCAATGTGATAGATGGTAGGTCATGTGACTTCGACAGGTGACATATGACAGATGGTAGGTCATATGACTTTGACAGGTGACATATGATAGGTGACATTTATATAGGGAATTATTTAATTAATTAATAAAAATAAGATATACCAAGGTATCCAGTACCTACTAGTTTAATTGAAGTATTACATCATCTCATGGCACGCGACCAACCGACCACACCCATTACGTCATCTCATGGCACGCGACCATGTGACCACGCCCAGCTTTCAAGGTCACCGGTTTTTTCACACGCTACTGGGGCCTAATGACTACTAATACGAGTCGTTTCGAGCAGTCGTTTCTGAGATAATCGAAATTAAATGTTTTATAGCGTATTGAGACACGTCGTAGCCGCCTTATTCACTTTAGTATTTAGTACTGTACCAAGAAATTTGGAGCATATTAAAGAGCCAATAACAAAATAAATTTACATATTTACGAGCTAATAATGATAATTATCATCATTAGTTAGAAAAGAACATTGTCAAATGATTCAATCTGACAAAACTTTATAGTTTAATTTTAAAATTTATCATTTATTTCTTAATTGCACTAACGCAAAAATGACCGATATGATATACACTGTTAAAAATAACGTTAATATTAATGCAGATTTAAAGTCTACATTAAATTTAATGATTTTGTACTAAAAATCGTGAATAATTTACATTTACTTTGAATGTAAAGCATGTCATTCAAATATCAGTACATTAAATTTGAATAAATGATATTAAAATTAATTCACATATACCCTAGTACTAAAGGAATTTAAATTATTATTCAGTATATACTGCAGGAGATTCGGGAGATGGCGCAACTTGTACTGAACTTTTTGTTCAGAATAACATAAGTTGTTTAAAGGATGAAATTTTCTTGTGGTGAGGTGTACATGACTGCCCTGGGCCCGTATCCTCGAAAGCGTGATGTGAAAGGTGATGTGAATGGCGATGAGAATAGCGATGTGAACTTTTTGACAGTAAAAGCCGTATTCTTAATAAGGCAATGTTGCCAGATATGAACGTGCTAAAATTCGAGAATTTAAGAAAAAATGGATGACAAATTGAACTGAGCTGTCAGACCGAAAATGTCCGTCATATGTTTGGTTGTCATTTTAGGCAAAAAGTAGTTTTGGTACGTTAAATTAATCGTCAAAAGTAAAAAACATAGCGCTGTTATTGTTATTTTTGTGAAGTTATTAATTGCCATTACAATATTTGTAATTTGCCTGGATTAAATTTATCTTAAATTAACACTCTAGAACTGTTAAACAAAAATGATACAAAGAGCCAAGTATTTTGAGATTCTAATATATAAAGAAAAAGGGATATCAGGAAAAATAGCAGTCATATATACAAAGTCATATACTGACAGTAATTACAGAAAGCCAGCACTGATTAACCTTGAAACGGTGGAAATTACAACTCTACGTAGTATGACTAAAAGCTATTAGCCCAATCCACTACGGAAACTATCCAATCAGTTATTTATTGTATGAATTCACAAAATATCCAGCCTCTTACTGCAAGATGTTCTGTCCTGACAACTAAATTTCAAAGAAAACCTGAAACTTGAACAATGATAGAGAAACTGTTTATGACCAGGGACCAAAACCAAAGGCCAGACAGAAGACGTCCATTAAAGGTACTGGCGGATCTCACATTCAACTTTTAATACAGTTTTTGTATTTTACAAAGATTTGTAGAGGTTTAAAGATCAAATGTACCATAAATAAAGTTCTTATGCTGAAGGATCTCATATTTATATGTCCCGATAAATTATAATCATAATATTTATTTAATTGTAGTGTCGTATAGTGCTTAACACAGTCTAATTAAGAAGTGCTGTAGTTAACATAATTTATATGTAAAATTGGTTACTTATTTAAATTAAAGCTTCAGATAGCTTACAAATTGTGATTTCTCAAATTTATTATAAGTTTGGTCGTGAAAAGAATTATGTTAGATTTAACTGTTTAAAACTAAGATACTCGGCTGTTATGGACACAAGTATTTATGTTAAATTCATAAGCAGAACTAGCCCTAGGAAAACATTTTTAAATAGCACGCTCATACAATTGAGTTATGAACAGAATCTCCTGTAATAATTTTATATGTCGGTAATCTCAAATTTACTTAATATTTGCGAGACATATTCAACTTTCTAAGTATATTTTATTAAAAAATTTGAAAATATTAAAAATATCGGGGTACCACCTAATTAAAGTTTCAACTGTTTATTCAAAAAATACAACGTCTTAAAGAAATGGTTCATCAACATATTATTTTTTTTAATGACGAGTTATTTTGAAGAACAAAAAATAAAAAATTTTTTAATATTTTATTTTTTGAAATACGTGCGTTAAATAAGTCATTTAGCGGCTGATATTTCATTTGCGCATGTTTCACCTTTCGCCTGCCTGCCACCGGGCGAACGAGGATATGAGTGATGAACATTTCAAGAATACGCGTTCGCCACCTTTTCGCCGTTAACTTCACGTTCCCCAGTTCGAGGATATGGCCTCAGTACTGACAGAGACCAATGAGTTCGAAACCGGTCTAGATACCGAATACTACCTATAGGAAAAATGTCCATCTTCTCCTGGTAATTTCAGAATTTTTTGAACTCATATTAATGTTGCTGCATTAGATATCGTAAAATCAATGAACACGGGCTGTATATTTAATGTACCGGGTGGGCAAATTTCGATATTTTCATAGGCTAATTTAAAAACCACAATCTGTACAAAAAATCCTAAACAGATCATGGCTATCTTCATTCGTTTACGATCTATAGGGCGATTTTCGAATTTGAGCAAATTCTAATATGATGTATAGTTTGGTTATTATTTAAGATATTAAAAAAACGAAAAAAACTTTCTATGGGCTTTTTTTTTACATTAAATACATTGGCGCTCTTATTTTTTATTTCCTATTACCAAAAATGAGATACGACTTAAAGTCTTATCTTTTAAATGGAACACCCTATATATTTTTAGCTTAAAAGTTTGCATTTATTTTTTCTTTTAAAATGATATATCATAGTTGATATTTCTTAATATCGTAAGTCCTCGACCTTCAAATTTTACTTTGAATTTAATAAATTGAATTAGAAGTTATTTTATCTTGGTAGCCGTATGTCATCTAAATCACAGTTTTTTCGTTTGACGTTTAAGGATTTTTCATTAATTTGTATCTTTATAATTACACACTATTGAGTAATTTTAATATCTTTAATTATGAAATATTCAGCAGGTCAGATACAAATAAAAATTTCGATAATTACATGTATTTTAAGTATAATAAATTAAAAAACCGGTATATTAGTAATATCAATAAAATTCTAATTAAAGCAAATGTTCAAACTGATATTTCTTATTATTGTAAGTCCTCAACTTTTGCAAAATTTTACTTTAAATTTAATAAATTAAATAATTAATTATTTTATCTTGGTAGGCGTCTGTCATCTAAATCAAAGTTTTTTCATTTGAAGTTTAAGTGCCTACCATTAGTTGTAGTCGTCATAATTACGCTGTATTGAATTTAAAAAAATTGAATTATATCGGTATGTTTTATTTAAAACAATAACACTTGTTATATTGCATCTGAAACATATTTCAATTATTATCCGGAAAAAAGACAACCTCATAAGTCTATTTTTTGGGATTAAAAGAAAATCTCACCTATTATGGAACATTTACCAGACCAAGACCAAAAAATTACACCATTCAAGATGCTGAAGAATTGGTTATAAATGTAATTGGGGTGGGGGTTGCAAACCCTTCAATTTCAAGCCGTTGAAGCTGATTCTGGAGTTTCAAGACATCGTGCTCTAAATATTTTAAATAAACATATATTTCAACTTTATGCAATAAGGAAAATACAACATTTGTAACCAATTGATTATCAACGTCTACTGCAGTTTTGTCTGTGATATCGTCAAAAAGATCTGCATGATCCATTATTCTTTAGGAGGGTAATCTGGACAGATGGATCCTAAATTAGCAGTTCTGCAATTTTCAATAGGCATAACAAACATTACTGGTCTGATATCAACCCTTACCGTACTGTTGACGTCCGATTCCAAGAACGGTTTAGTTTTAGCGTTTCGTTTTAACTTATAACATTTACCAAGAAAATCTTAATAGTCGATGCTACTACGAAATGTTAAATCGACATCTAATTGAAGAATTTTTCAACAATCTTCCTTTACATCAGAACCGTTTCAGAATTATTAGATATTAAGTTTGGAAATAATTGGATAGAAAGTAATGGGCCAGTGAGGTGGCTACCATGATTACCAGAACTGACGCCACTATATTTTTTTGTTTGAGGACCTATTAAAGACAAAATCTATAAGAAAACCAATAACAATACCATTGAACTTAGAGAAAATTTTATGGTTGTAGGAACTCAATATTAAATATTCGTATTCATAATGCAGTTCGAAATGTTATAAAAAGGTACAATTTATGTATTCAAAATAACGGACATCAGTTTGAATATTTGCTTTAATTAGAATTTTATTGATATTACTAATATACTGGTTTTTTAATTTATTATACTTAAAATACACATAAATATCAACATTTTTATTTGCTTCTGACCTGCTGAATGTTCCATAATTAAAAAATTTAAAATTACTCAATATTGAGTAATAACAAAGATACAAATCAATAAAAGATCCTTAAACGTCAAACAAAAGAACTTTGATTTAGGTGACATACACCTACCAAAATAAAGTAACTCCTTATTCAATTCAAGATAATAAGAAATATCAACTATGATATATTATTTTAAAGGAAAAAATAAATGCAAACTTTTAAGTTAAAAATATATAGGATGTTTCATTTAAAAAAATAAAACTCATCTCATTTTTGGTAATCGGAAATAAAAAAATAAGAACGGCAATTTATTCTACGTAAAAAAGTGCCTATAGAAATTTTTTTTTAATATTTTAAATAATGACCAAACTATACACCATATTAGAATTTGGTCAAATTTGAAAAGCGCCCTATAGATCGGAAATCAAGATAGCATGATCTGTTTTCGCATTCATGTGTTTCTCTAAAAAAGAACTCGAGAATGGGGTGTGAGACTTTTTGTACAGGTTGCGGTTTTTAAATTAGCCTATAAAAACATAGAAATTTGCCAACTTTGTACATAGCAGGCGCGGATCCAAGGGGGGGCGGTGGGGACGATCACGCCCTATAGATCGGAAATCAAGATATCCATGATCTGTTTTCGCATTCATATGTTTCTCTAAAAAATAACTCGAGAATGGAGTGTGAGATTTTTTGTACAGGTTGCGGTTTTTAAATTAACCTGTAAAAACATAGAAATTTGCCAACCCTGTACATAGCAGGCGCGGATCCAAGGGGGGCGGTGGGGACGATCCCCCCCCCCCCCAAGAGCCTTGAGTTCAGGAAAATAGACCCGATTTTGCCTCTTATACTAAAGTTTATTCAAAAACTAGAGAGAGTAATAACTAATTTTTTACCCTTTTTTTTTCTTCGCAAACTACCTGTGTTCTTTAGTCCGATGTCTTTGGCAAAATCTGTTAGTCACATATATTTTTTAAAGCAATGGATTAGAAATTTTGTAGTCAAGTCAAAAATATCGGTTTATAATAATAGACTAATTGGGTTGGATAACAAAGGATATTTGGATGTGTGAAATATTAAAAAGGATTTTAATCCTTGTCATAGGCGTCGGAAGAAGGTTTATTTTTTTTACTTAGTATTTGTGGCATACAATATTATTTCGGTAATAAACTTAAAATAAAAAGTTTTTATATTATCTTATTTCTTATGATTTCTTAATAATTCACATACATCAGAAAATATAGAAAATTTTGACATATTTAACACAAATCACAAATGTATTTTAATTATTTTTTAATTCTGTCATAGAAACCGTTTTAGGCACATTCAGACTAAAACCTAACCTTTTTCTCTGAAAAAATTATATATATATATATATATATATATATATATATATATATATAATTTATATACTTACAAAATACCTATTGTCAAAAATACAAGAAATTAAACAGATATAAAAAAATAAATTCGTCCATATTATATTGAAATTTTTTTGAGGTCATTTTATTATTAGTTAAAAACATTTTTAGGATATTTGACGTTTCAGTTTATTTATTTCTTAAACCATCTGCAGAATTAATTATTAAACACTAAAAAGGGTTTCAAATGTAATTAATTTTTATATGTTACAGAAAATTTAAAAAATAAAATGTGTACGCTGGTAAACATTACATATCTAATTCGTAATCAAAGTCTATCTCACGGATTACGAGACCGAGTTTCCACATTTTCTTTTATTCTTTTATTGTTTGGATTTTTTCAATTTTCTGCACAAACTTTATTTAAAAAAATCTTTCAGAAGTTCAGTTAAATTACTAATTTAGTAAATTGTGTTATTCTTAGCAACTCTTTCTTTTACTTGAGAGAGACATTTCCTTCTCCAACGGAGATTTTCCGGATGATCTATAAGAACAGATTTCCTATCTGATTTTTTCCAGCAAAAATTAAGTTTTCTGAGTAATTTCCAGAGCTCAGTTCTTTTGATTTCAGGTAAATTCTGATCTTCTTTGATTTTAGATAGAATTTTGTCGACGGTTGAGATCTACTTCTGATAATAATATGTATGTACAACTCCTTTTATTGCAGTTTACATCTCTTCTTCCAAAGAGGTTTTTCGTCTGGCTGTGATCGAATGTAGCTTGGGAGTACTAACAATTTCAGTCGTTTTTTTCTCCTTCAGTATTCGGTACATAGTAGATTTTCTAACTCCTATCATGTTGGAATACATCTCAACAGAGCTTTTAACATTATTATCTAGATATTGATATTTTAAGGCATCATAAACATTCGTCGTAATAAGATTTTCGTTGAGGAAAAATGCCCTAGTTTAACGATTTTGAAATAAATATAGATGTGGAAGCCATATCTTTTGGGTATCTCACTAATCTCAAATAATATATAAAAACAAGCACAAACACAGACTCACTGACAGAAATTAAATTGAACTATCAGAAATTTTATTATTGCAGTAAATTTATAAAAGCTTATAATATTTAAATATGTTTAAATATAATTAGATATACGGCAGTCCTCAGTTACCTGCGGCATTGGAGCAGGTACGTTGAAGGTTTCGGTAACAGTTTTATAACTCTCTCTAGTTTTTGAATAGAGTTGAGGAATGGGTATGCTCACGATCGCCCCTTCCCTTCTTATGAGCTTTAAGTTCAGGAAAATAGACCCCATTCTGTCTCTTATACTACGAATGTGTATGCTGCTCGCATCCTCCCCTGTCGGCAACTTGTTTTTTATTGTTATCGCCCTTAGAAAAATAGACCCGACCCTGCTTTTTACACTACAAATGGGAATGTTGCTGGTGTCCCCCCCCCCCCCCCCGATGACAACTTGCTTTCGATTGCCATACTGTACTTTTGTGATATCACCGCCCCCCCCCCCCCCCCAAACAGATAGGCTGGATCCGCCCCTGGTACATAGTCACCTTTAAAAATAATTATCGAACTTTAAATTTAATGTATGCTTACATTAAATTTAATGGAATAAATTAATTTAGATTAATATAAATTATTTAATTTAATGCATTATATTAAATGCATTTAATAAATATTTGTGAAATTGGCCTCAAGCACATTTACATTAAATCTAATGCATTTACTTTTTACAGTGTAGTTTACTATTATTGCCAAGAAAATAGTCGGGAGTCGGTGAAAGTATACGGAGATTTTCAAATAGACGCATAAAAAACCACGAAACATATGCCAATTTTGAGAGGTGTCTTACAGAAACCAATAGTTGTGCTCTTGCAATGATTGATTACACTGTTCTGTGTTTTGAAATTTTTGTCAACCCCTGATATTTTTTGAGTTTTTTATGTAATATGTTGAATTCAAATATGAGCTCTGTGTTTACCTTGTAACGAAGTTACTAAATTTTTGGGCAAGTGTATGTTCGCCGGGATTTAATTAATTTATTTTACATCCGAAAAATCTGATCCTTGCGGGAAAAGATTGCTTAAAGTTTAAATATTACCGGAATATAATTAGATTCACCGCGCTATGCCGGGAAATATAATTTTCCGAGATTTTCAGAGCGTCCGACCATAGTAATCGCGCGCCGCATACAGCAGTATCGTATGCGCGATCATCGCACACCGTCACACGTCAGCGTAGTGGGAGCTCGAGCCGTCTATTTAAGTCCGAGCAGACCATTATTTCGGGGAGAACTAAACGTTCTCCACCCGGGTCAACAGTCCAAACGGACTGGACTGGGTCGCCTGCTGGGCCGCGCCTTCCTGGTCTGGTGATGTAGGTGAGGCTAGGCTTGTGTGTATATGGTTTTTACCACACACTTCCTTCGTTACGTCCTGCCCCTCTAATGACCAGGAATGTGTTTACCGCCAGGTGCCCGCCGAGGTCCGTTGACAAGGGCGCTAAACAACTGCCGCCCCGACGCCTATCGCCGCCGCCGCGTGTAAAGACCGTCGCCGTATAAAGATGCCGCCGATCGACGCCGTGTTGTTGTTGGGCCCTCGACCACATTAAATCCCGAGGGTGGCGCCCGAGAACCGACCTCCGAGTGGATGTTTTGACCTTCAGGCAGTCAAACCGTTGATCAGTTGAGAGAGCAGGGATATCCCGAATATACGTAGATGCCGCTGACCCGATACCCCTGCGCTGAGTATTTGACTGATGACTGTCTGCACGAGAAATATCTACTAAGCGATGTTCCGCTGCCGTGAACGAAGAAGAGCCGAAGAGCACAACCTGCTCCCCCGCTCCCCGCCTACGAAAACGCGTCACAACCTATCAACGATAAGTTTTAGAGAAGGAAAGAAGAGTATAAAATATGAGAAACCCCAACCATAAGCAATCCAGTGAATTTTCAAAGATTACAAAAGAAAACAAAATCACGTTTTTACAAAATATATTTCATTTTACATTTAAAAGAGTATAATAAAATCAAATAAATTATTTGGTTGCTTTTTTTCGCTTGTATTCGTCGAGACCGTTTTCACCTTTAAGGGTCCAACCGTAAGTTCGCTAACATGTTTAGGGTTCATTTTCCATTATACCGCTTTTCCATTTTAATAATTTGTGTCTGAAACTGCACAGTGAAGAATTTTAAATGGGAGAAGAGAAAATGCAGTTTAAGTGACATGTTGCAACCTAACGTCTGGTAAGATTGGATAATTTCTTCAATTAGATCTCCGTAGTTCTCCGATTTACCTAAGCAATTGCTATACACATTTTTGAAGGCAGTCCATGCCCTACGTTCTTTTTTCGAAAGTGTAATTTGAAAATTTTCTGTCTTTGAAAAGTTCTCGTATTTGCAGCCCTACGAACATTTCTTCTTTAAACTTGGCCTCACTTATACGCGCGAATATGGAGAATTTCTTTTTCTTCTAAAGGTGCCCATCTTCTTATCATGTTGGCGACCACGTTGGCCCATCTTATCCTATTCACTGCAGCTCGGAATAGTTCAGTTGATGTTAGGCCAGTCGATTTTCTAAGATTGGCCAGCCAGGATATACGCCTGTGCCCAGGGCCTCGCTTGCCCTCAATCTTGCCCTGCAATATCAACTGCACAATGTGGTCACAGTAAGCCAGTTTTCTGTTCTGTACAGTAGTAATAATTTCCTTTTCCTTTCTGAGCCTCTCGAGTATAGTAATTTTAGTTGTACGGTGTGTGTATGAGCCCGTAACATGCGTCGGTAGCATCACATTTCGAATGCCTCTAAGCGTTTAATGGCAGCCTCGGTAAGACTCCAGCTTTCAACTCCGTAGAGGAGAACACTGAAGACGTAGTATCTTATGCGTATATTAATATCCAGAGAGAGGTTACAACGTACTTCCTTAAGGCGGGTAAAAGCGTCTCTGACTTTTTCAATACGAGTTCTTATTTCGTAACCATGATCCCATGTATTACTGATATTGCAAACCAGATTGCATATTTTCTCCACTCTTTCTAATTGTGCATCGTTTACTGTAAATTGGGCGATTATGTTGATGTTCTTGTTAATAACCATTATATTAGTGTTTTTATAATTTACTTTTAGTTCGTATTCATTGCATGCTTCTACAACATTATCCATCACTCTCTGGAGATCTTCCGCACTGTCTGCCAGCAGTACCGTGTAATCTGCATATCTAATATTATTGATAAGTTGATCATTTACCACAATACTGTCTTTTGATTCATCCAATGCAATATCTATGCATTTCTGTCGAACTCCATTTCCGACTGCAAAACTATCGGACAGTTCGTTGTCGAGGCGCACTATTGTTTTTTGCCGGTTTGAGATTAATCTTATATCTTTACTATCAATTCCCGATGTTTGTAGAATATCAATTAATTTTCCGTACCGGACTATGTCAAACACCTTCTCAAAATCAATGGAACATACAAGTACGTCGCAGTTGACATCTCTCGCTCTTTGTATTAGCACTCGTAAGCTGAAAAATACTTTTCTTGTTCCAAGGCCTGCCATGAATCTAAATTGCACTTCACTAAGACGTTCTTCTAATTTGGTGTAAATGCGAGAGTAAATGATATTAAGGAGTACCTTAAGTGCGTGGCACATTTAACTAATTAATCTGTGGTCTTCGCATTTCCTAGCGTGATTTTTTTTAGGAACTGGGATGAATATTCATAGCGGCCAGTCTCTCGGTAAATGTCCACTTTCATATAAGTTGTTGAATAGCTTGGTGAGAGTTGTGATTTAGGAGGCCTCCAATAACTTCAATGCACGTCATCAGGTTCCGGCGATTTCCGATCTTTAAGTCGTTTAATGGCCAATTTAACTTTTTGGTTTGTTATTTCTAAGCCGTAGGGATTGTTTATTTCGGGTGGTGCTCTTGTTGTGTCTTCGAACAGTTCTTGCACATATTCTTTCCATCTTCTTAGTCTATCTTCAATCCTGATCAAGATATAGCTTTTGCTGTCTACAATTATGCCTGTGTTGCGCTGTTTACTAGTGTTCTGCATTTCTTTAATTTTTTTGCAGATATGGAAGTCGTCATGTTTTTGTTTTAGAAATTCAATTTCTTTACATTTTTTAGTCATCCATGTCTTTATTGCTTCTTTTATTTTCTTTATTATACCTTTGTTGAGTTTATTGTATTCATTAATATTTTTATTTTTAAGTTTTCGTTGTTCTTCAATCATTTGCAGTATTCGATCTGTCATCCATTCTTGTTTCTTTTCCTTTTTTGATTTAAGATTTTCATATGATGGTGTGGTAATTGCTCTGATCTTCTATGTTGTTGGTGTAATTTTGGGCTATTTTTGCGAAGTTTTTATTAAGCTGTTCTTTGACTTTTTCCTGGATGTTATTTTCCTTTATTAATTTTATGCCCCTTTTGGGAATCACTTTCTTATGAATTACTTTGAGTCATATTTTGATTTTTGCTACTAATAGATTATGATCCTGATTCTCTCTGGTGTATCTCTGGGAGCTTTCCATGTATAAAGCCTTCTGGGATGTAGCTTGAGAAATGTATTGATGGCAACCATATCCGTCTCCTGGTAGAACTGAATCAGCCTTTCTCCTTTATCATTTCTCGCGCCAAGACCGTATCTTCCCATAACGCTCAACACTACCTTGTGCTATTTTATTATTAAAATAGCCCATGATTGATTCATGTTTTATGTGAGTTTTAGAGAGTCCTCCAGAGTCCTATTTCTTCTTCAGTAGATTCGGCTGTGGGTGCGTTAACCTGAATGACGTCTATGTTAGAAGGTCCGGAGTTGATCTTCAATACTGCAACTCTATTCGACATGGATGTAAATCCTAATCCTATCATCGCGTTAGTTAATTCCGCTTTTACTGTTATAGCTACGCCATTTCTGTTTCGTGTTGTATCATCTCCCAAACAATAGATATAGTGCTTAATTATGACCATTTTTCCGGAATTTTGGCCATCGAACTTCACTGCATCTTAATATATCGATGTTCAGGTGTTTCATTTCTTGAATAACATTTGCTGCTTTGCCTGGTTGGTGCATACTTCGAATGTTCCAAGTACCGATCCTTTTCGTGTTTGGAATTTTATTGGCTGACCAGAGGATTCTTAGCACCCTCTCCATATTTAAGGAGTGCGCGAGACTGAGGGTCGTTTCTCTATGATTTTCAGCCATTATGGTGGGCTGGGGAATATTAGATACCAGGTAGTTTCCCGATATTTTACTGGCCTTGAGAATTAGCCGCTTCTAACATGAAGTACCGACCTACACAGATTGTATACTGTAGACATATAAATACCGAAGAAGAATTGTGGGTACGAATACAAAATTCAGTAAACACTTTATGCATAAATGCAGAGATAATGGAAAGGATGCAGTTTAACTTTCTCCGTTGAACTAATCTTTAGCTATAAGGTAACGAACATTGTTTTTAAAATTTACTTAGAATTTAATTAAATAATTTATTAAATAAAACAGAAAAGTTTTGGTTTGCAATTGACGGCTGCTGGAAGCGACATTTTATATCTTTTTTAGATAAAAGAAGTCAAAAATTAAGAGTTTTCAATTAGAAACTTAATATCCCGAGGCACAAAAAAGTTATGAAGCTTTAGATGTAGTGCTACAGAGGGCGCTCTTAAGTTTTGAAATAAATTTGCCCTTCTATGAAAAATCCATCTGACGTAATGAAATTTTGCAGACAAATGCTATCAATTAACTCAAGGATAGACGTGCAACAAAACTGCAGAAAAAACTGACAATGCCGATAACTTCAAAAGTTTGTTGAAAACAAATTGTATAAAAAATATGAAGTCTTAAAGAAAAAGTAATTAATATTCCGATAAGCTAGAGCTGTGGTTTAAAGACGTTTAACCAATATCTCCAGCAAGTCAAAGCAATGCTTTTTTTACTTTGATCTTGAGATGACGCCAACAATACAGGCTGGGGAATAATTTACGACGAAAAGATAAATGAAGGTCTAAACCAAATTAAGAGGTATGGATTTTTATAACCTAATTTCAGATAAGATTAAAAATAGTCTGCTTTTTACAAACTCACAAATAAAGCTTTGTCTTTTGAAAATAAAAAAATCACACCAAAAACATTAATACAAAAAACGGTCTGGCCTTCTGTTATTTTAGTCTGCTCAGCTGTCAAAATAATTGAGACCTAAATGGGTGCAAAGCTGTATTTCAAAAGAAAATTATGCCAAAAAATGTTCTCGATTCGAACGAAAAATACTTAAATTCATCGGGATTTATAGTCAACGAGCTAGTGAACTTTTAAGCATCCGACAAACTTTCTTAATAATTTTTTGTGAAAAGTGAGAGATTGTTATAACTAAAGGAGAAGCCAAACTTTCAAGTACCGATCCGGGCGCTTAAAGCGAGGATTGATGTTCAAAGCTAAACATTTATCCTTATAAAAATATGATAAGCTACCCGCATAAAAATTTATTCAAATAGCGTTTGTAGTTCGTAGAAATCAATGTTCTAATTACAGATAGCAATATGGAAGCTAATAGAGCCCCACACATACAGAAAATGCGACAATATATTGGAAAAAATATGATTACCTTTCTGTTTGTAGCTTAGCCTAGTTTTAGTATATAAATCATATGGAGCACAATTACAGACACATATAACCAATTCCAGGTAAAAATTAGTGCAGTTTTTGACGTAAATTCCGAGATGGATGAGTTTTTTTTTCGAATGTACAAGTCAAAGTTAAAAAGAAGTTTCAAATAGAAGTTGTAAAAATTTTAAAAACCTACAATTTGAGCCTTTATGCGATAATTTTCATCAATTTGTTACTGCAAAAACCCTTAAAATCGTTGTAAATCGATTATTTATTGCAAAATTAAATTTTTTTGCACTTTTTTAATTTATAGGGAAGCCCTCGTTATTTTCAACAAAATGATATTTTATAATAGTAAATCTGCTAATTTGTTGCTGAGATATGCAAAATGTTGATTGTCATAACTTTTTTTTTGTGAACATTTTGACCTCCACAAAGACTCAATCTCTTCGGGAAGGCTTAAATTTTCATATCTTGTTAGGGGCAAATGAAAACATTAATTTTCAACCCCTTAATTATCGCTCTAAAAAAGAGGGTGTGCCGTATTCATAATTTTGCGAGCTACTCCAGATAAAAAAAACAGAAATTTGTCCATTCGTTGCTGAAAAACTGTCAATTTTTCCGAGCGCTGCTGATTTGGAGCTGCGAGTTAAGTTTTCTCGCGCGCGAGAGAGCTCTATTTCTTTATAAAAAAACACTCCCTTTTTAAAGCAATATTTACGGGCTTGAAAATTAATTTTTTCATTTGCCCCTAACACGATATTAAAGTTGAGGCCTTCACTAAGAGATTGAACCTTTGTGGAGGTCAAAATGTTTACTTAAAAAAAGTTATAGCAATCAACATTTTGCTTCTTGGGATAAACAATTAGCAATATCTCAGCAACAAATTATCCAGTTTACTATTATAAAATATCATTTTTTCTAGAAAAACGAGGGTTTGCCTTTAAAAGCAAAAAAGACTAAAAAAGTTAGTTTTACAATAAATAATATATTTATTATCCCATTCCTCTTTATGCCCCTCTCACAGAGATGGCCACACTGCAGAATAGTATAGATTTCTGCTGTTGAGATCATTGTACCTTGTTCGAGAGATTAGAGCTCTCTGACTTCCGTGCTCTTGTCAAACACTCCGGCTCCAGCTTGTCACAGTCCATCTGTGACTCACCGATTCTGGTGGTTCCATTTCTCGAAAGATTTTCTTTCCCCTCCCAATCGTCTCTACTATGCAAAATTACCTTAATTTGTTTGAATTGGGAATGATGGACATTTCTCCATTACGTTTTTTCAGACATCTGAGCCGCTTAGTCCAGTTTCAAAACTACCCTAGATAAGAGAGAAGATAAGCAGCATTCAGGGTTGCGTTCTCTATATATTAGTTAAGAAATGGGAGCTAGGCCCTTTAGATTCCTAGTGGAGGGCAGTCCTCATCGCACTCAATATTCCCACACAAGCAATTCTTTGAACTTTGTCAAGTTAGAAACGGTGCTTGCATTTTTCTTTACTAGGCCATTAGATAATAACGGCGTACGTGATCATGGGGCGGATCACCATAGTGTATATCCAAATAGCATTCTCGGTATCTGCTTACATGCCCATCTAAAGGTTCATTTACAAGCTCATAAAGCACATATGACCTTTTAGATTCGAGCCTCAATAAGGTCATTCCAACTTAGTCGTCAGTCTAGAATTACTCCTAGGAATCTGACTATTCCCTTGTATTAAAGGATCTTTCTCGTCAATGTGTTTGAGGGAAGGTTCCTTTTTTTTTCTTTTTGTTCCATTTCGGCCTTGTCCGGATTTATTCCGAACCCATTCCTATGTCACTATCGTTCCGTGATCCGGACGGCCGCAACATTGGTCCCCCTGATCACGGATATCGCGATCGGGGCACAAAATCAATATATCCTTGGTGTAGGCCTACGTATACAAATCAGTCACATTTATCTCAGCAGGCTATCAACAACAAGGCTCCAAAACAAGGGCGATAAAATTCATCCTTGTAGACAGCTTTTATTTGAGAGTGATTTAACAGTTGCATTGTTTAGCTAAACATATATTAGTCTCTGAGTTCAGAGCTTCGTCGTTGTAGAACATTACATATTTTGACTTTCTTTATTTTACTGCCCACATAATGCCTTTTCTAGGCCAGGCCTAATAATAATAACAAATAGTTCTATAATCTGGTTAGATTTAAACGAATCTGAGATTTGTTAGGGTACTTAGCTCTGAGAGTATAGTGTATTCAGAATTATTAAAAATTGACTAAAAAGTCCAATCACTTATAACAATGAAACTGCAATAAAACCTTTCATCCACAGCTGTAAAGTTATACCGAAATCCGTTCAGGTCCGGAGTAATGATTATTTTTAATTCTAATTTTGATTTTGTTATGTTCCTAGGAAATAAGTTAATAGGCAAGAGTTGATTTTTATATTAAATTAAATAAAACACGATAATAATATAATACATTATAATATTTGCGTATGTATAAATACTTAGTTAACATTAAGTTCTATTTTACTAAACTAAATTTATTCCATTGTCGCTACTGTCATCCGGATTAATAACTAATTTTTCTATTGCATTTTTAAGATAGACATAGTTTTTTTCTATTTCTTTTAGATGTTGTACACAATTTTTCCAATTAATTTGAGAAATATTTTTCGCTTCACTCTCAATTAAAGCTAATACATTAGAATTAAGTGTATGTCAAATATTATTACGACGAATTCCTGCTTTAAGTTGATGACATAGTTGCTCAACGGGGTTGAATATACAGTGGTAAGGTGGTAACCGCAATACTGTGTGACACATACTTTCCGCAAATTCGTCGCAATAATATACAAACTTTTAAGCACTTCCAATAACTCTTTTTTGTATAGTTTTCATGAAAATATCTATGATTATCGTACATATAGTTTTGAAATTTGGCTTTTGGATCGTTTGAACAAGGTGCTTTGTTTAATTGTATACTATGGTAACTCGGGTTGTCCATAACAATAACGCTATTTCGCGGAATATTAGGCAATAATTTAGTTCTAAACCAATTTCCAAATAGCTCCGCTATTGTATCGCCATGATAGTCAATATAAAAATCTCTAATGTTTTTGAATGAAAGATACAAATCATTCAGAACAAACTCATTTTCAGATCCAGCATGTAAAATTGTTATTCTTTTACCGCAGTTTGACGGCGCACGTGTCACATACTTACCACTAGAATCGTCCCATCCACTAATTGGGGTGTCATTGATATCAATTCATGTTTCATCTAAATAAATTATTAGTCTTTTTTGTGTTCTTTAGTCACTGATTTTTCTCAAATATTTCCCTCGCCATTCTTGAAGACGCCTGAATTCCATTAGAATGTGTCTTTTATTAATCTTTTTGAATTTCAATCGCATTCCTTGGATGTACTTCCACAAAGTCATTCTTGAGCACTTAATTTCGGTTTCAAGTATTTTCATTAAATTGTCTAAAGTTAGAACATATCGGTCTTCATACATTTTATAAATTTTTTGTCGTATAATGTCTTCGTCACCATAGTCTAACTTTCTCAAAACTCCATCTTCACTTCTTTTTTTGCGTTATAAAAAGCTGTTTCCTCTACAGCTTTCTTAAGACACAAATTACCGCGCTCCATTAAGGTTAGAAACACTTTCTTAATAATTTCTTTAGTATCTGTTGATAAATGCACTTTTCGATTTGTTTCACTGTCACAAATCTATTAATTTAAACTGGCTATTTCGGTTCAGATTCAATATTATAAATAGTAAATGTAAATAATAGCTAGAATTTTACCTGCATTTGCAGGTTATTCCGGGCCTGTGCTGCTGTAAATTTATATCTGCCCTATGTTTACCCGACTTTTTAGTCGGTTTCTAATAATCCTGAATACACTATAAATTAAACTTTATTTTTTCGCCACCCCTTATATCGACTGTAGCTCCTGCTACTCTCCTGCACTTCTGCTGTTGCATTTTAGCCTATTCATCATTGTCAACTGACAGTGTAACACAAATGCAGATGAAGTTATTTTAGGTTGATTTTCAGCTTATTTCGCATTGAAATATGGAATAAAATACATACGTCTTAAAGGAACAAAATTACGGTACTTTCTAATATTACCAAAAATACTCATTATACTCATAATACCCAAAACCTGAAAACATAGAAATAATCTTTAGTGCCACTTTCTGTTTTCTTAGCGATACTAGCTTCTTATCTTCACGTTATTATTTCGGTCTTATTAGAAAGAAAAAACACGGTTTAATAATAAATTTCCGAGAAACAGTAAACTTTTTTCCGCTTAGAAATTGTGCGGGAAAAAGCTTTCGTTTATATCGCCTTTTTTCTGGTTGTTGTCTTTTTTTCTGTGGTATATGATAGTATATAAATTACTAAAAGGCGCTTGTGCCCATTTTGCTTTTCGTTCGAGTTTTTAAATGCGATTAAAAAGAATAAAAAAAGTAAAGCTATTATACTTAATTTTTAGATCAAAGTAAGTGTCAGTGTAACGTTGATTCTAACGCGAGGGAAGTGGTTTACAGTATCGAAATATGGCCACTCTTTTCTTTAAGGGTTTACACTACCCTGATATTTTTTAAAAATCGAATTTTTATACTTTTAGGAACATTTCAGGATTTAGCCATTTAAAAATTCTAATTATTTCCAAAGTTATAGCAATTAGAAGTGAACGCGGTAGGGTGTTGGCCTAAAACTCATGAAACGAGCGGACCGGTTACAGCCTTGACAAAGAGTAATGTATGTTTCAACATCTATCGTTTGGCTCTTACCTTCACTAATGGGGGTTACTACCTGGGGCATTAAAACCCCTTTGTAATACCGAGAGCGGTACCAAATTTAAATATATACAACAAGCTAGGAGTATTTTTTAAAATAAGGTTTAGGAAATTTTTATAAAATAGTTGTTTTTTAAATTAATTAATTTATTAAACAAGTTATTAATAATATTAATTGAATTTTAAAATGGAACTGGACGGACATCGAGAACCTGCAAAGGAAAATAAGAACACTCCTAACAAAAGCACATAAACACCTCCCTCGGAGTGCTGTTGAACGTACAATGCTTCCAAGACACCAAGGAGGAAGAGGACTGGTCGACATTGGTAAGCAGCTCGATCAACAAATAATAAACTTACATTCTTATTTCCACACTACATTGAGCAATATGCGAGGCAGACGATTCAATGCCGCTACAGCTATGAAAACGGGATATTTCTTCTCACCACCGAACAGACCCAGAGAACTTACAAGCCTGGCCACAGAAACCACTTCATGGACGGCATCCAAATGAGGTCATTCAGGACAATGGCGACAACTCAGCGTCGAATTACTGGTTGATTTCAGGACAGATGTTTCCGGAAACGGAGAGCTTCCTGTTAGCTATCCAAGACCAAGTTATTTCGACGAAAAACTATCTGAAGTTCATCATCAGAGATCCCTCAATAGAAAACGACCAATGTAAATATGGCTGTGGAACATCAGAGACAATCCAACACATAACTGGAGGATGCCAAGCGTTTGACGTAACCGACTATAAGGAAAGACACGACTCTGCCGCCAAGATACTTCACCAAGAATTAGCAGATAAGTTAAAATTATTGCAGGCAGGAAAAGTGCCGTACTACAAATACAATCCGGAGCCTATTCTTCAAAACAACGAATATAAGTTATATTGGGACCGAACGGTTCTAATAGATCGAACAGTTGCTCATAATAGGCCGGACATTATACTAACAGATAAAATTTCTAGGCGAACTACACTGATTGACATTGCTATACCTAATAACAACAAACTAAGACCAAAATACAATGAGAAAATCGTCAAATACAGAGATCTGGAGGTGCAAATCCACAGACAGTGGGCAATAAACAGCGTCCACACGATTCCCATAATTATATCAAAAACTGGAGTGATACCAAAGAACCTTCTGTAGAACAGCAAGGGCCTGGACCTTAGTGAGCATGTGTATAAACCGATGAAGAAGGCAGTTCTCCTTGTAACCGCGCGAACCGTCCGAAAGTTTATAGGAAGTGCAGAAGACCACGCCACCTAGGACCCGGAAACATGAAAAGGGTGCCCGTAGAGCTTCATACTTTTGGTGTATACCTGGTATGAGTGAATAATCTCTAGAGGGAGCGCGAAGCCTTTTGGCTTGAAAATTATAATGTTAATAAACTAATACGTACATAAATACGATAATATACTTTATTATAACATGGAAATTTATAATAGAGGAAGAAAACAAATTACTTAAAAACTATAAATCCAACTATCCCTGTCTTCACCCAACTTAATGATAAGGAAATCTACAATATAATGCAAAGATAAATAAAAATCTAATCTAATCACGTGTTCAACTGATTTTTTCTAGCTCTGTGCATCTGTGTGATTTATGAAATTTTTCCTAATCAACTCTATGACGCTAGAGCTTACTGCAGGAGTGCTGTTTCCGAAGTGTATCTTATATTTTAATTGATGCCAGCATCTGTTAGTGTGACGGCTATAACAACAAAAGGAATTGATTCTATTTTGGGCTACCTGAGTGTGATTGACTGGGACATTTTCTATCAGAATGTCGGTTATTAATGGCTCTCCTGACATTTGGTTTCGGTTTGTGAGCAGCTGATCTGCAAGGCCTCCTGTTCGGTGGTTTAATGAGACATTAAGGTAAAATGAGGGATGAGTTCTCTGTAGTGAAGCTTATAAGCGATGGGAGTACGGAATTCCGGGATTTGTATAAACTTATAAATAACAAATATAGACAGAACGTTGCTTCTACAAAGAAGGGAGTTTTCTGGAAAATTCTCAAAACAAAAGCATAAAATGTGTGGAGCGTTATTAAATCAATCAGCACATAATACTTATAGTGCACTGATCAGCGCTAGGAACTTTGGTGAGTTCTTCAGAATCTACAGATTGACACAAAAATATAGCATGCTATGGCTCCGTCAATCCCAAATTCATTGCAATCTTTTCCCGTTACGGAATGTGATGTTTGGAGTGCTATACATGTTTCCAAGGGATCAAACTCTTTTGACATATATGATATGAGTAGCATCATTCTGAAGGAGACTAGTGTCTATTTGGTTAAACTTTTGAAGCGTTTATTTAATTGTACTCTGGTAATTTTCCGGATTGTCTAAAAATAATAAGGACTGTTCCTTTGATTCAAAAAGGGAATGTTGATTCCATGGAACACTATAGACCTATATCTTTGGTTCCGTTATTGGGAAAAGTATTTGAGGTAATATAGAAAAACAGCTTGAGTTGTTATTTTGAACATCACAATTTTTTGAGCCCTTCAAAGTTTGGTTTTCGCCGGAAATTTTCGACTATTCAGGTAGTTGCTGCAGTTATGGAGAGTGCGGTTGAGGGGTTACAAAGTGAGAAAAGCATGGAGCTCTCACTGTGTGACATCAGTTTTGCCTTTGATAGTGTTTCTCATGACCTTTTGATTGGAAAGTTTCATAGATACGGTATAAGAGGTGTTCCCATCGATTTGTTTTCATTTTCCCTGTCAAATAGAAGGCAGGCAGTTGCATGTGGTGGAGAGCTTTCTGAGCCTATGGCGGTATAGTATGCAGTGCCACAGGGCTCAGTATTAGGACCTCTTCTTTTAATTATATATATATATATATATATATATATATATATATATATATATATATATATATATATATATATATATATATATATATATATTGTTCCGGACGGCCGGTCAAACAAACTACACACACTGTATAATTTTAATAACTTTTTATTGTCAACCTTACTTTTGACACTTGTCAAATTAATTCAACTTGCGCCGACAAACTCTCAGAATATACTGACTGAGAAAGCAGATCTGAACCCTTTATATACCCTTTTGGTCGATGCCGGAGGATTCCCTAATTCTCTAGAAGGATTTCCATACTACATGGGGTACAAACTACGAATACAAACTAATACTATGAAATATAAAATGCTACAAAGTTCGTTACATTAGAAAATATACCTAAAACCCTACAAACTACGAATACAAACTAATACTATGAAATATAAAATGCTACAAAGTTCGTTACATTAGAAAATATACCTAAAACCCTACAAACTACGAATACAAACTAATACTATGAAATATAAAACGCTACAAGGTTCGTTACATTAGAAAATACACCTAAAACCCTACAAACTACGAACACAAACTAATACTAGGAAATGTACAACGCTGTAAAGTTTCATCATCATCATCATCATCATCATCATCATCCAGCCTGCTGAGTCCACTGCTGAACATAGGCCTTCCCTAAACGTATCCATTCATCTCTATCCTGGGCAGTTCTGATCCAGTGCCCTGATACTCGTTTGATGTCGTCACTCCAGCGTGTTGGTGGTCTACCTCTGCTTCGCGTGTCTGCACGAGGTCTCCAGTTTAGCAACCTAATTGTCCCTCTATCGTCTCTGAATCTCGCAACGTGACCTGCCCATTTCCATTTGAGTGTTGTGATCCGCTGAATTATATCTTCAACTTTAGTTCTTCGTCGGATTTCTGTATTTCTCACACGATCTCGCAAACCAATACCAAACATAGCTCTTTCCATTTTTCGTTGTGCGACTCTTAGTTTGAGCGTAGTGTTCTTGGTCAATGTAAGTGTTTCTGCTCCATACGTCATGACTGGCAGTACGCACTGATCGTAGATCTGACTTTTCAAACTTACTGGAAGGTTTGTGTTAAAAATATCTCTCAACCTTCCATATGCCGCCCATCCCAAACCGATTCTTCGTTGAAGCTCGTGTGTCTGGTTGTCTCGATTGATTCGTATTTCGTGGCCCAGATACTTATATACGCTGACTTCCTCTATGACGTTATTGTCCAACTTTATGGATCCTCCAAGCACTAAGTTTGTCATAAGTTTTGTTTTCTGTTTGTTTATACGGAGGCCAACTTTTTCAGTTGCCTCTCTTAGTTGTTGCGTCATCAGTGCAGCATCTGTTAGATTGTCTGTTATAAGGACTATATCATCAGCAAATCGCAGGTTGTTCAACCGTTTTCCGTCAATATCAACACCCATGTTGTCCCAATCCAGTGTTTTAAAGGCATATTCCAAAGTGGCAGTGAATAATTTGGGAGACATCGTATCGCCCTGTCTAACCCCTCTCTCGATGGAAAATTTGTTACTGTTCTTATGAAGCCTTACGCTTGCTGTTGAGTTGCTGTAAATATTGTGAATTAGACGGGTGTATCTGTAGTCAATTCGGCACTGACTAAGAGTTGCTAGTATGGAGTTCATTTCGATCATATCGAACGCTTTCTGAAAGTCAATGAAAACAAGCACCAGGGGTCTATTGTATTCGATTGTCTTTTCGATGAGTGTTTTTATAGCGAGGAGATGGTCGTTGGTTCCGTATCCCGATCTAAACCCTGCTTGCTCTACAGGTTGGTAGAAGTCTAGTTTAGCCTCTAACCGTCTATTAATGATCTTGGTAAAAAGTTTGTACAATTGTGAGAGCAAGCTTATGGGTCTATAATTTTCCAAATCTGTCGGGTCGCCACCTTTGAAAATTAATACAATCAGGATATTATTCCAGTCTGCCGGAATCGAGCTGTCAAGCAGACAGAGGTTAAAAAGTTGTTTGATTTTTTCCAGTAAGGTTCTTCCACCCATTTTTACTGCTTCTATTACTATCTGATCCTCTCCTGGCGCTTTGTTATTTTTCATTTGTTTTAATGATATTTCTATTTCCTGTATTGTGATTTCAGGTAGGTCTTCGGATCCTTGATTCAAAACTCCGGTACGTCTGTCTATTTCCTTCGGTTGTTCTGGTATCGGTTGTCTACTCTTATAAAGTTCAGTGTAGAACTTTTCTACAACACGGAGCAACTCTTCCCTGTCTGTTGCTATCTCTCCGTCCTCATTTTTTAGTTTTATGATTTCGTTTTTACCCGTGTTCAGCTTTCTTTTCAGGATTCTGAGACTCCGATTTTCTTCTATAGTGGACTTAATTTGTTTGGTATTATAATTTCTTATGTCTCGTCTGATGCTCTTAGAGATTTGTTTATTTAGTTCTCTTATTTCTGTTATGTCCACGTTTTCCTGTTTTTGTATTTCTCTTCTGTTAGACATTAGGGTTTTTGTATGTTGGGTGAGTTTGTTGTCTTTCTGTTGTCTCGGACAACATTTTTTAGTCGCTTCCAGGATGGAGTTCGTGATTTGCTTGGTCAGTTCTTCGATATTTGTGCGTTGTGAGGTTGTTTTTGTTAAAGTGCTGGTTATGTTCTGTTCGAACTCTTCAAGATGTAAAGTTTATATATATATATATATATATATATATATATATATATCAATGATCTCTTTAGGTATTTGTCCCCGGGTCTGTGTATCTGTTACGCTGACGACACGGCGTTAATTTGTAAAACTAGAGACCTAGAATGTTTAATAAAGGAAATGTCTGTTATGGAATACCATGCGAAATGTTGGTTTGCTAATAATTCCCTTAAATTGAATGAAGAAAAATCACGGAACCTGATTTTCTTGAATGGACGTGGAGTGGTTGATGGTTCTTCGGTGAGATTGTTGGAAGTCAGTTTGGACAATGGTTTGAACTGGAATTCTCATATCATATTATTGAAAAATACGTTGGCATCCTATATTTTTGTTCTCAGCAACTTCGTGGGACTCTTCTCTGTGACACCCTTCTCTCTGTTTATTATTCCTTGTTGCATTTTCATATTTCGTACCTTTGGGGTTGCTGTGCTCGGCTGATATCGGCTATAGGGATCACTGTAGGCCACACTTTATAAAATTGCGGGTACTAACGTTGCCTAGTTTATTTATCTTCTTCCATCTACTGACTAGATTAGCTAATTTAATTAGGCCTTCGAGGTATAGATTGGAGAGATCTAAGAAAAATATACGGAATGTGTCATTGTACAACACATTGCTTGATATGTTTAAAGATTTAGACTTAATGAAATTTATTCGGCGGATGAGTACATGGAGACTTCTTCTGAAGTATATTGTTAGGTCTTTTTTTAATGCAATTCATTGATAATTTTTTTCTTTTTTTGTTTTTTGATATATTACAATTGCATTTTTCTGTAAAAAATGTAATGAAATAAATTTATCTATCTATCTATCTATCTATCTATCTATCTATCTATCTATCTATCTATATATCTATCTATCTATCTATCTATCTATCTATGCTCTATAGGATTGAGAGGGGGAAAATGCAGAACCGTATGTCCCATATTTCTTGTCATAATATTACACACGAACTCTTTTTCAAGATTAAATGCTTTCTGTGCGTCTAAATGATTTTTTTATAGAAATATTCAAAAAAACGTCACGTTCAAGCATATAATTTTGGGATATCCGACTGGCAGTAATTTGAATTAGGCACTTTCTTTATTTGGCGACTGTGGTAATTAGTATTGTCAATAATTATCATACAATTAGGAGGAATATTTGATATTAAGCAAGTCTTAAACCAATCTTCAAAAATGTTTGAAGTTGTATTTTTATGGGAATCTAAAAAATAATCTTTAATATTTTTTGCAGAAAGCCACAAAGTATTTTGTCTGATGAGCCTCTGATCCCGCATATACTATTGTAATTGTTTTCCTTTTATTGGATGGAGCTAGAGTAGTTGATTTTCTTCGTATATGGAGTAAATTTTTCTTCGAGTCCAGTCTTTTAAACCTTCGTCAAATTTTTTCTAAACTTCCTTGTCCCTTACTGTGGAAAGAGGTGTTTTGGTCAAAGCGCATATTTTTCTTAAAGCACCACTCGTCCGCCAGTTTTCGTTGAGTAGAATATGCTATGTATTTTTTACTATTTTCTTGACATCAACACTTTCTTTTAGGCCTTTTACTACCTGACACAGTGGAGGCGCCATTATTAATTTCATTTTCATTTTTTTTTTAAAATATGTAAAATTGTATAATTAATGTTCAAAAAATAACTCTATTTAAAATGGACTTATTCAGGGCTCTTATTTCCTAAATTTAAAATACATAGAGCGTGTCTACAATTTACCTATACCGGCAACCGGCGGTATCGATTTTGGTAAGTAATTGTTATTACGTTGTACAAGTCCAAAACTTACATTTTATTGATTTTGTTAAGTTGCTCAGTATTATTTACAATGGTCGTGATTTCGCTATTATTTAGATAGTAGTCAAAATAACGAAAATTGAGTAAGTAAACATTCTTCTTGGAATTTATAACAGAAATATACCAAAATAATTGTTGTTGAAAAAATTAAAATTATTTTTTATGTCTATTATGTCTCTGTTTTGCTTGATAGACAAAACAAATAAAGACTACCTCTAATCTAATTATCTAAAATTTAGGGTTTCTTCTGGCTAATATTTATTAAACATTCTGTGATAATTATACCTTCAAATTGGTATTACTCAAGGCAAATAATTAATACGATGCTTTATTCTAACGGGCATTGAATGTCTATTAAATATAGAAAAATATTATTATTCTTTTTAAACCTGCAATTAGTTAAATAAGCCTGAAATAACTGTAATTTTTCAGCATATCTCTATCTCTTCTAAAGTACTCTGCACAGGTTATCTGAATGAATCTCAGTAAAATGTTACAATTAACGTCTGAAAATGACACAGGAGTCAATATTTTTCAAAGTACACAGTATCTTCATATAACCACCTCGTCGATAGCAAACAATATAAGGATTTAAGGAGACCCACTATTTAGAAAGGCGTTTTCATTAAGAAAAATTGTCGAGAACCTATAACCTTAGTCTCGAACAGAAATTACCTAAATAGCAAGTTTCTTAAAGTTATATGGACTTTTCGGATAGACTCTGATTTTTTCTATAAGATAGTGACAAGCAATGGGATTTGATTACATCATTGGGATTTAGGAACAAAGTTGAAGTCCATACAATGGAACAAAGGAATTCTCCACATCCAAAAAAGGTGGGCATAACATCTTCGGACGGAAAGCTCAAGATCACTTATCTTTAAGGCTAAGCAAATATTATTTTTGGGCACTATGAAAACAATGATTACCGACTGTAATATATTAACAAAGCGACTTCTTTCAGCAGAAATACTTACCGAATATTCTAGATTTAGCTCCGTCTGACTTCTCTTTATTAAGAAATTTGCCTCAAGGAAGTCATCTTGCAGACGATAACAACATAATCTATTATCCCATCACTTGTTTACAAATCACTATATTCTGTTACGAGAAGATAAATATGATCCTTGTCAGTTCAAAATACGAACAATGTTATTCAATAATTTATTTGCAAAATAGCCGCAACTTGTTTAGTTTTTACATTTATTATTAGTTATATATTTAGGGATGAATGGGAAAAAATTTAAAAAATGTGAACTTATCAGCAGATTTTTCTCCTTTTTTAACAGACTTCTTTTAAAAAATTTGAATTTGTTACAAACCAATTTTTAACTAATGTTTCTCTTAATAGTTATGTGGCTTTAATTGTTGTAATTTTAATTTTGACTTATATCTGTGTTGGAACTGCATTGGCATTGGAGGTTGCTTTGAGGCCGAACTGAAGTATGCGTTTTGACAAGTGATTGTAGTTGATGTGTATCTAGTAAATAGGGTTTCAGTCCTGATGATGGCATAACTAAATTTAAGCGTAACCAATCGATGGTAACTACAATATTCCCCGATAAACCCAAATATCTTATTATTTCTTCATTTTTTTCTAGGCTATTTCTTATTATATTAAATCACCTTTCGAAGTTCCTTGGTGTTGTTTCCGAATGTCCCAAAATAAGATTATCACTCTCTATTTCGTTATCCCAGAAACTATATAGTGGTTGAGGTATCTGGTCTTATGTTTTCTCTACAATTAATTCAATTCCCACTTAGTCGTATAGTGAAACAGCATATTCCATTGCATATTTGTCTTCTTCTTCTTCTTCTTCTTCTAGGTAGAACCAAGTTCTGTTATCTATACAATGCCTCATCGATCCTCGTTTGAGGTCGAAATCCAGCTGTCTCTCCATCTTTTGGGGGGCCGTCCAGGTGGCCGTTTGGTGTTTGGTTTCTCTCTCATCACGGTTTTTGCTAGTCTGTCATCGTCCATTCGTTCCACGTGATCTCTCCACTGCCTACGACGGTTTCGAACCCACTTCACAACATGCCCCACTCTGCTATTTTCGTGTATTTTTGTGTTTATTATCTATCTCTTAAACTTGTTCCCGTGATCATTCTCAGCGTTGTCATTTCTGTGGTTTTCATAATTTGTTTTGTCTTTGTTGTTTCATTTCTTGTTTCTGCGCCGTAGGTCAGTATCGGTCTTACACAGACCTTATAAATTCTTGCTTTGCTCTCAACCGCCATATGTTTATTGTTTCAGATTATGTCTCTTAGTTGACCTGATATCATGGCCGCTTTGTTGGCCTGTGTGCGTACTTCTTCCGTTACTGCCCTGTTACTTGTTATATGTGCTCCTAGGTATTTAAACTTCCCAACCTGTTCGATATGTTTGTCATCAACCATTAGTTTGCATCTTACCGGTTCTTTTGCTATTACCATTGCGTTGGTTTTCTCCACAGATATCTTCATATTATACTGTTTGGCTGTTCGATTGAGATGGAAAAGCATTCTTTGTAAGTTGTCCTCGCTATCTGCTGTAAAAGCAACATCATCTGCAAATCATATAATCTGAACGGTGTTGTGTCCCACTGGGTACCCAATATTTGTGTTTTTTACCTCATCAATGATTTCGTCCATGATTACATTGAAAAGTGTTGGACTTAGGCTATCACCCTGTCTTATTCCTATGGATAGAGGGATTTTCTCTGTTAGAGTGTTATTTGTTTTAATTACCTTTGTGTTTTTGGAATTCAGTTCGTATATTGTGCGTATGATTGCTTCGTCTACTTGTTTTCTTCGCAGTAATTCTGTTATGTGTTCCAGTTTGACTCGGTCGAACGCTTGTGTAAAGTCCACAAAACAAATGAACAGCGGTTTATCGTATTCGATAGATTTTTCAACCAGCTGTCTGATAATAAATATATACCGTCGATAGTAGAGCGGTTATTCCGGAAGCCCTGCTGTTCTTCGCATGCCCTTAACTTGTCTACGATCCGTTGTGACAGTATTTTGGTTAACAATTTGGCTGAACTGTTCAGTAGGCTGATTCCCCTGTAGTTTTCGGGTTGTTTCTTTGATCCTCTTTTGTGGATCGGAATTGTGATGCTTTTCCGCTATTCGTTGGGTACGCATGACGTTGTGCGGAGTATTTTTTGAAATAGAAAAGTGAGCTCTGTGACAAGGCTGGGGCCTCCGTACTTTAGCATCTCATTCGTAATTTGGTCGGCACCAGGTGCATATTTGGTTTTTTAATAAATGATGTTCATGTGTTTTTTCAAAACAGAAATATTATTTGAGGGATTGAAAAGTATGTTCCAAGAACGCGTTTCAAACAAATCAGTTATCTTGGTGGTATACCAGGGAAACCAGGAAAATGATGATAAAGAAGAATAAAGCATCTCAAAGAATTAAAACTACCAAGAATAATCAGGGAGACTATTCAAAACTTCGAAAAAAATAAAAAAATTTAATTGACCCAAATTGTCTATTATTTATTTGTGACAGACTAAATGATACCATTTAGTATAAAATATGATTGCAGGCCAGAGAGATTTTGCGGATCCAATTCTTCTCGGACGGTAACTAGTGAAATGCTTCGGTAAATTATGTCATGATGCCTCGTGAACGTCAGCTGCGGCTCCGTGAATAAGTTGATCATTGGCGGCCACCACAAACTTAGAAAAAAAAATATTTTTCAACATTTCCTCTCGAGTAAAAATTTGCCGAATAATAGTTGATACAATACTTTGCATTATACGTCAGCGGCCACACCAACATGAAAAAAATATATGTTTAGCGACGTTCTATTAATAAATATAAAACCCAACTCTCAACAAAATATCATAAATGAACCTCCTATGGACAGTGTTGTCTTACTTTATATACACGCAACCACCGACAAGATTGCCAGACTGCTTCTAAAATCAAACATTCAGACAATTTTCAAGACATGTAAGAAAGTCGGAAAATGTTTTCAAACAGAAGGAATTTACATGATACCTTTCTCTTATCGTAAAGTGTATGTGGGTGAAACACGACAATCTATATCCAATAGGCTTAAAGAACATGAAGGATGTATAAAAAAGAAACAAATTGTACAATCCGCAGTAGCTGAACACCAACATTGCTCAGGTCACACTTTTAATCTAAAAGAAACTAAGGTGCTTGCATCAGTGGCTGGTTTCTTTAAACATAAAATTTCAGAATCAATCGAAATTTGTAAATATCCAAATAGTATTAATAGACATGCGGGTTACAGTCTACATCACACCTGAAAATCGATTGTAACGCTGGATCACGGTTCGCTGAGCACCAGTCGGGTATAAAAACCAGGCTGTTGCTCCTTGATAGTAATTTAGCGTTCTAATCTCGTGGAATAAAGATCCCTAAAGATGCCTCGTGCAATCGTAGGCGAAATGTCAGATAATAATTCCAATTTGACACAGTCTAAACCGAAGAACCATGATTTTCAACTTGACCAAATCCGTGAAACCTTTCGATCTTTACTGGAAAATTGTGTTAATTTTCAGGTAACAACTATAGCTATTACAGATTTTAAAGCTTTATCTCTGTTTATATCCTTGATAACCTTATGTAATGATTTATTTGTTGGCGCATATAATATAAATTATAACAATATTATAAGGAAAACAAAACTGACCAACTAGACGATCTAACTTTCATGGCAACTAGTCCAGGTCCAAGTGTTTTTTTCCATGTTCGTGTTACCAGTTGACCTTACCTTACAGCAAGCTGACTTTTTTTTCTTCAACATACCGGGTGTCAACGAATCTATTAGACAAGTCATAATTTCTAGAGCATTATGTGTATCAAAATGAGAATTGGTACAGGTAAATGTTATGTGAAGAGGAGAGTTTTCGCATATTTTCCACTTTTCGGTCACTTCCGGTTTCACCGGAAATGGCCCCGGTTTTGAATTCTTAAATAGAACACCCTGTATATTTTAACATCTTTGGATTTCTGAAACAATTCTAGACCAGAATGTGACATTTTAAATACTTTTTACGTCTACTTCATTTTTTTAGAGCCACTTTTAAAATTGCATCTAGGTGGCCATGATCGGACGCAAACTAATCTAACGGCCTTAGGTGATGTCAAAAAAATACAATCGCAAAGTTTTAGTGACTAGTATGAAAGACAGGAATTGGATTAAAAATTTAACAAAATTAACAAAAAAACTAACAAAATAAACTAATAACTTAGACGCACTTAAAATATTTGAAAGTACAGTAGCTGAATTTGTTAAAAAGTTTAGTGTAGTAAATGTTCAAAGTGCATTCCTTCTTTTTCACGACACATTTCAGCTCGTTCAATTGTTTCTCTCAACACGTTTTGTAACATTTGGGGCGTTATACTTCTAAATGCCCGTAAAATTCTTTCTTCTCATATTTCAAGAGTAGTTGCGGCTGCTCCATAGCAAACCCTTTCTTTAACATATCCCCAGACAAAGAAATCGAGTACAGTAAGATACGGTGAGCAGGCTGGCCACCGTACTGGACCATTGGTTGCAATAATTCGATTATTAAAATGCTCTATTAAATAATTAAGAACTTCTCCAGTATTGTGAGGCGGTGCTCCATCTTATTGAAAGTAAATTCGCCTTAAAACTGCTAAAGGTATATCATTGAGATGATTTTCGATTTCATTTTGAAGAAAACCTAAGTATCTAACTCCTGTTAACTGACCTTGAAACAATATTGGCCCAATTATTCTGTTTCCAACGATACCAGCCCAGACATTGACGCCAAATCTTTCTTGAAAATTGCCCTCTCTCATTTCATGTTGATTTTGTTGGGCCCAGTACCGAGTATTTTGCTTATTGATCATACCATTATTTGTAAATCGGAATTCGTCGGAAAATAGAATAAAATCGATAAAATTTGGGTTAACTCTATGATTTTGAAGCAGCCAATCACAAAACACTACCCGTCTATCGCCATCCTCAGTATACAAATGTTGATGTAACTGATATTTAAATGCTCGATATCCATGCTTTTTCAGTATTTTTCTTGCTGATTCATAACTTATCTGCAGTTCTTGACTAATTTTTCTTAACGAAACTGTTTTATCAACCTCGACCATAGCAAGTACGTTAATCTCAGTCTCTTCATTTATGATAAACCTCTGTTCCGTCTCTTGATTTCCTATTTGCCTAAAACGAGTCTCGACATACGGAAAATACTGATGGGCTGGATGTTGCCGATTCAGATATCTCTTTGCAAGAGATTTTTGTCTCAATAAAGCCCTTTTTAACCAGTACAAATTTTTGGAACATACCACAATTTCCTTAGTAAATCGTATAATTCTTGAAATAATTTTAAAATTTAGCATTCTTTATTTCAATTGTTTAGAAGGCTTGTTACTTGTCATGGTGTTGAATTAAAGATCCCTGTATCTTTTCCCGCCCTTTCGTCAGTCGTTTTTCTGAGGAGAAAAAAATAATAATTAGTTTTGATAAAAACGACATTTTCTTGCAGAGTTGCACTAAGAAAAGTTGTGTAATATTTTGGCTAGCTTGCTGCGTTAATCAGGTTTTATGTGTCTATGTCGTCTAAGGGAATTACAGACTTTTAACCAGTTGAATTTTTGCCTTCGGTACAGCCTATAAATTTAGAGCCATCATAGTGTTTCTTTTCTTTTTGTATATATAATTAATTAATAATCAGTGTACTTACCTCTTTAAAAACTATTGTGTTTCCCCATATGGTATAATCAATTAAATCGTGCAACCACATGTAGATGATATCTCCATGTATGTAAAGGGCACATTTGTTAACTCTTGAAAACAGACCCATTTACACGGGTAGAGTGCACTCAATATTCTCACATTATTCGTATATTTATTTATTAACATAATATAACTTTTTATATTTAGTATCACCAAAAATAATTGTTTAGGGTATAATTATTTGTTTTAATAAATTAATCATTGTAAGTTTAAATTGGTTGAACAGCTTATTCTTTTGACAGAGAAGCGCTAGGCCACTCTCGGCCGTTAGTTACATTTACACCGTAAAACGTAATATATGTATACTTGTTTTTAATTTTTTTAGTTGTCTTCTTGGTTTTAAATTCGTTTCCTCTTTTGTTTTTAACGTTAGACCGGTCTCTACTCTAACCTTCAGGGCACCAAAACAGGTGGCGCATATTACCCCGACCACTCTCCGTCCCTTTTGGAGCTAGCGAGATAGGCCCTAAATGGAAGAGACTATTCCAGAGCCACCTACTTAAATAAAAATAAAGTAGATTTGCAGATAAGTCTTTATTTATTTGACAAAACTTGGAGTTATTTATTTACGACAGATTATTAAAAAAGTTCATTTGTTTAGAAAATGGGGAACCCTAACTAGAGACAGAGGGGCTTGTATAGAAGCACCACCGTCAACCTCATATAGAAGGGTAGAAACAGAAACTGGAGTGATCAAAATTCGGGCACAAACAATATTATAGAAATAGGAGTACCACCCCATAAATTTCATATTGTGCAAAATTTATTGATGTAGAGCACCGAGTAATGTTCTGCAGTCGGTATATGGAACAGGTTAGAGCCAGAGATAATTTTGAAAGTTCGGGAATCTGGCACTGACTTATCTTAGACACATAGATTTGCTTTTGGAATTTATGATAGGGATCTCACAACAAATTGCTATCTAGAAATTTTAGAATTGCTAGAAAATGTATGAAGAAGTATATTGATATATATTTCCAACAAAACGGTGCACTGAGTCACCACTTTCAGGTAGTGAGATCTTGTTTGGAAGGTAATTTTCTTCATCTATTGGTATGAACGGACCCGAAAGTGGGTCTCCCAAATCGCCTAAACTATCTGTTTTAAATTTTTTTCTATGAGGCTTTTCACAAAACGTGATTTATAGGACTCGACATCCTCGGTAGAAGAATTTCGCAATGCAAGGAATTTAGGTTTACAATTTTTACAAAACAACCTATAATTATTTTAATTACCTTAAAAAAAGTTGCAGAAATATGACATTTCTGTATCACAGAAAACGGTAACCATTCCCAATAGCGCTTAAAAATTATTTCTTCTAGTGGTCTGTTTGGTTAATTTATCTGCTTTCTTTTACACAATAAGGTTAAACATTTTTTGTATTTTGGAAATGTATGAAGTGTAGTATATAATAAAAATTGCCTCAAACTCTTAAACTGTATTTTATAATAAGGGCTTTGCAAACTTGTTTTAAATAATATTTAAGACGTTGTTCCAAAAGTATTATTATTAGTAAGATATGTAGTCAATATTCATAATTATATGTTTTTAAAAAGCTTAAAAAAGTTGAAATCGAGCTATCAAATTATATGCAGGGTGTTCTATTAAAAAACATTATTTGGTCTATAACTCAAGATTGATTTCTACCAACAAATAGAGCAAGTGGGGTTTCGTACTGGGTTTGGAACAAACGATCACCTACAAAGCATCAAAACGGTAATAGAAAATACTATCGAATACAGTCGACCACTCGTTTTGGCTTTTGTGGATTTCCATAAGGCCTTTGATACGGTAGAGCTTGACAAAATTATGGAAGCATTACAAGCATGCCGCATTGACTATCGATATACAAAGTTAATTTACAATATATACAGGAATGCAACTATGTCGGTGAAACTACACAGAAATACGGATCATATCCAAATTGGCAGAGTGATACCTTATACCCTAAACTGTTTACTGTAGTACTAGAATACGCCTGTAAAAAACTTAACTGGGAAAAAAGAGGCCTGAATGTAGACTGCCAAAGATTAACAAATTTGAGGTTCGCAGAGGACATAGTTTTGTTTTCCGATAATCTCAAGGAGATATGTACAATGTTACATGAACTTCAGCAAGTATGCCCCAATGTGGGTCTTAAAATAAATATATCAAAAACAAAATTTATGACCAATTTGGTGCCTAGTGGAAATACCAATATTGAAGACAACGAAGTGGAGCTTGTGGAAAAATACATATACCTTGGACACGAAATAAATATCACAAGAGATAATCAAACATGCGAGCTACGGAGAAGAGTAAATCTCGCATGGACAGCCTATGGAAAACTTAAAGACATCTTTAAAACCGATATACCAATTTCTTTAAAACGTAAAGCATTTGACCAATGTGTGTTACTGGTTATGACCTGCAGTGCCGAAACTTTGACATTGACAACAGCAACTTCTAAAACGCTGCAAATAGCTCAGAGAAAGATGGAAAGGTCAATGCTAGGTATATCGCTGCGTGACCGAGTTAGAAATGAAGACCTGAGACGAAAGACAGGAGTTACCGACGTAATTTCCCGAATTGCCACACTCAAATGGATCTGGGCCGAATCAGTGATGGAAGGTGGACGAAGAGATTACTCGCGTGGAGGCCGAGATTAGACAAAAGAAGTAGAGGAAGACCCCCTACTCGTTGTACTGACGATCTCAAGAGAATTGCAGCAAATTGGATGCAAATCGCTCAAGATACAGCACAACGGACAAGAATGAGGGAAGCCTATGTCCAGCAGTGGAAGCAAAGGGCTGGATGAAGAAGAAGAAAAAGAACTCAAGATTTGATACCTTTAGAAAAACACTAAATACCTCAGCAGATTTAACTTAAAAAACTTTACAAAAATTGTATTTACTTTTTAATTAACTAAGATAGAAAGGAGGTTGCAAATGTAAAATTTTCAATTTGGCCCTGAATCTTTATATCTACAAGAATAATACCAAACAAATACCCTGCAAAAGTGTCGAAAACTGGATACTCTATAAAATACTTAAGCCTGAACTCTGTAATTGTTACTTATAAAGAAATAAGAAAGTTTCAGCGTATACAGCTCGGAATGGATAATAACAACCTCATCAATCATTGCTTAACTATTACGAATAATTTAAAAAGTGTATAAAAAAAATTATAAAAGCAAAGTATATGAATTATAATGTTCAAAAATGAAGATAAATAAAGAAGATAAATTTTGATAATAACGTTAGTCGTTCGATAAAAAATTATGAAAAATGGAGGAAGAAAAGGATGTCATATTTGGAAAAGTTATGATGGCAGTTCACATTTAGCTATTGGAAAGAACAACCGCATAATCTTTATAGAAAATGAATACCGATCAAGTTAATTGAAGCTGCAGGCTTTTAAAAGTTTCTCCTAATATCAGTAAAGACACAGTTAATATCAATAACGAAAATTAAACTTGGGAACAGGTTTTTTTCTAAATAAATTATTAAATGGGAATACTCGTATATTGGACTATAAAGGAGGATAATGCGATTATGTTTATCTTCTTTGTACATGTTTAATGGATAAATATTTATTTAAAGTTATCTTCTAAAGGTAGCGGAACATAAACTTTCATGAATAAACGAACGCCAATATATTGCTTTCGACTAACAAATTTGTATATGTATATAGAGAAATATATATAGTGTGTTGCAAATTTTAGGTTTTATATTTGAGTCGTGGTCGTAGTATAAAACAGAAGCATAATTAAATGAGAATACAGTTTCGCAATACTTCAGTCGTCGTTCTTATGCAATTCATTAAACTTTGGGAGATATCCGAGAAAAAATCATTTTTACATATTAGTTTTATTTTTGTGATTTTTAAAAGGAATAGAAAATAAAACTTGCCTTCTGCAGAAATATTTTTTATGTTTATCAATAAATAAATTTATTTCCTATTGCGATGTTTTCTCTTTTATATTTGATCATTAAATATCGGCTTCGTTCATTTGTTTAATCTTTTACAATAAAATTTTGCAGGCACATGCATTTTAGTAATCAGAAAACAGATCTCAGGTGAAATTGTAAAAAAATTAAAGTACTCCCCTTGTGTGAAAGAAGGGATAATTTTTTTTTCGTTCACTCCATCGAGTGGGGTATTTTTGAATAGGTCTTCAAAAGCAAAAATAATTGTCTTATATTATATTTTTGCCCCTTTTAAGTCACGTGATAAGGATGGTATATTTCCAGCTTTACTACAAAATTCCTCCGATGTTATAATAAGCCACCTGGTAAAACTATTCCGCTCATGCTTGAGCTTGGGATACATACCGATGGCCTGGAGGGAAACAAAAGCAATCTTTATTCTCAAGGCAGGAAGAACATACTACACAAATCCTAAGTTTTTCCGCTCTATCAGCCTGACCAGTGTCTTATTAAAGACACTGGAAAGGTTGGCGGATCGACACATTAAGGAATAAATAATGGTGCAATATCCCTTACATTTACAATCTGCCTATCAGACAGGAAAATCTACAGATGCGGCGACTCGTTACAAGAGTCAAAAACGCGCTGTTGGGTGGACGATCTGCCTCACGTACTTTTATCGATATCGAGGGTGCATTCTCTACAACGACGAGGCTTTGAACCGGCAGTAGTCGTATGTAAACTCAGAAAATAATATATGCTGAGCTTAACCATGTAACTGTTAAAGAACTGCCAAGTAGGGGCAATCACCTTTGCTGTGGAGCCTTGTGGTTGACAGCCTGTTGAATGAATTGAGTGATACCGGTTTGTATATACAGGCTTATGCTGATGACCTGGTCATTTTGTGCCCTGGTTGCGATATCCGGGATCTGGAGGTGCCAATGATGTGGGCCCTCCGGATCGCGAAACGATGGTGCCATAGGGAAGGGTTCGGAATAAACCCGGACAAGGCCGAGGTGATACTCTACAAAAGAAAAGAAAATGTGGAGACTTCCCACAATTACATTGGTAGGAAGGAATTTTCAATTGGGAGAAGCTCTGGATTCACGACTGAGTTGGAATGATCATATTGAGGCTCGAACCTAGAAAGCCATGTGTACTTTCTGGGCTTGTAAATGAGCCTTTGGGTGCACATGGGGACTGACACCTAAAGTGCTATTTTGGATACACTCTTTGGTGGTCCGTCCCATGATAACGTACGCCGCTATTTTATGGTGGCGTAGTACAACAAAGCACAAACACATTCTTCAACTTGACATAGTTCAAAGAATGACTTGTGTGGGAATATTGAGTGCGATGAAGACTGCTCCCACCAGGGCTTTGAAGTCCTAGTAAACCTGTCTCTTCTTCACTTATACATAGAAAACGCGGTCCTGAAGACTGTTTATCGTCTCAGTTGCCTAGGATATCTTGGAGTCGGAACGGGTGGCTACTGAGGTGTCTGGGAAAGAGCGGTGGAGAAGTATCCATCACTCCCCATGGGGGCAGATTACATGATGCTACTTTTAAAACCCAACCTCTCCCTGGAGATGTCTGTCAAGTAGAGAGGATTGGGAGGGAGAACAAAATCTTCAGAAAAATAGATCCTGGTGGTATATTGATGGATCTCGACAAGATGAAAGAGCTGGAGTCGGAGTATTCGGCTGGAGCACAGGGGTCCTCGAGTACAACCCCTCTCGGACAATGTGCGACAATCTTCACAGCGGAAATTTATGCTATTCTGCATTGTGCCCATTTCTGTGAGAGGGATATAGACAGGAATAGGGTAATAAATATATGCTCAGACAGTAAGTCTGAGTGCAAAGACCTACTGAATGGTATGACACGGCTACACAGTCAGACTCGTATGGGTCCGGGGTCACTCGGGCATACGCAGGAATGAGGAAGCAGACCGTCTGGCAAAGTTCGGTTCGGCAACTGAACCGTATGGACCCCAACCAATACTACTTGTTCTAATTGCTATTGGCAAAAGAGAATTAAAAGCGTTGCTGGAAAGCAAATTTATTGAATCGTGGATGGGAGGTCCTGGAATGAGGAGTGCTAAGGAACATATAACTGGGCCTACCGCACGGCGTACTAAGGAACTTCTCTTCTGGGGAAGGAAAGAGCTGCAAATTGTGGTGGAATTATTGACAGGACATTGCCACTTCAGGAATTATCTTTATAGAATCGGTGTCGAAGATGACCCGACGTGTAGATGGTGTTTGGAGGAGGATGAAACTGTTGACCGTGTCCTCAGAGAGTGCCCAGCATTCAACGGACTGAGACAGAGATATTTTGGAGATACAATTTTGTTACCGGAAGCAGTTAGGCAAGTTCAACTAACGAGGTTGCTTGGATTCGCAAAGTCGATCGACCTCGAATGCCCTGCAGCTACAGTGGGATTTAAAGAGCCCACTGGAGGACTAGGCATCGATGATCTAGTATCACCACCTCTTTTTCATTCATTGATTCATTTATATTATATATTTTAAGTTGCTACGTTTTCAAAATATCAGCCTCTAAGTGGCTTTCGAAATGTCCCACTTCTCTAATTTTCCAAAGGTAAAAGCTATTAAATTCTGCATTGAAATATTTAGCTTAAATTTCCAAACAACAGCATTTCTCATTGATTTCTTATATCAGGGTTTTATTTTAATTGTTCCACTTAGATTTTATCTACTTTAATAATTGCAGGCAAATTTAAATTCTTCTCCATACTATTGTCCATCTGCACTTGATATTCACTAATTGTATTATGCGTTTTTATTTATTTTCCTTTGATTTTTATTGGGAAAATCGTGACATAATCTAGGGTTAGGAAATAGTTTTGACATTTGTTGGTTTGTAGAAATTATTTTCAATGCTTCAGCCGAGTCTTCAGCTAGTGATATTTACTTTTTAGAAATATTGGGTTAGTAAGTTGACAATATTTGAATGATGCTAGTAAGTTTGTATTTGAATAGTGATTATTTATCTTGAGCAAAAGAAATTACCGGTATTTTTCCATCATTTTGTTACTGATTTGTCAGTTTAATATTTTCTACAATCTTTATATATGTTATATTTAAACACAAGATATTTTTTTATTTTGTAGGTGCTGGCAATACGTTTATTTTTTTTTTCTCTAAACTTCTTTTAATATACTGGATTATTGAAAAAAATATTTTTTCTATTATACAGTGCTAAACTTATTTGTTGGTCGAATGACGTTTAAATGTGTTGATCAAGTTCTTGATCATTACCCTTACTATTGGTCTTAACTGTATTTTAATAATTTTTGGCAATCCATAAAGATGTGGTGACTTATTATAGTGTGGCCTGAGAGTCGATTGTAGTTCGTCCGATATATGAACTTTGTATTTTTTTGATAGATACATGAGTCTACCGATATGGTTGGGTCATGAAGTAGCAGTTTATGTTTCTGTTACGATGTCTATGATGACCGTTGCATTTCCTTTGTCTGCTAGTACAATTTTGATGGATTAATTTAATTCTTTTAAGGCAAATGCTGCTGCCTTGAAGATATTTTTTACTTTTTCTGTTCTACAGAGTTAATTTTATTTTCTTCCTAAATTCATCAGAATGGGTGTTTTTGTGTAGCCTCAACGCACACAGTCTATTTAGGAAATGGTGTCCAATGTCAAATGACGATCTCGAGAATTTACTGAATCCTGGAGGAAGGCTCTTGGAATAAGGTGTGTCAAGGGACATATAACTGGACCTAATACATAACTTAGTAGGGAGCTCCTCTTCTTGGAGAAGAAAGAACTGCGAATCATGGTGGTACTATTGACAGGACATTGTCACCTACGATGTCATCTTTTCAAGATTAGCACTATGGATGACCTGATGCCTAGGCGAGTGTAAAACTGTTAACTATGTACTCAGAGAGTGTCCAACACTTAACGAACTGAGGCAGAGATATTTCGGAGATACAATATTGTTACCTAAAATCTCGAAGCAGGTTCAGTTAACTATGCTACTTGGATATGCAAAAAGATCGGTCTCCAATGACTTGAAGCCATGGTGGGATGCCAAGAGCTTAGTGAAGCTTAGGAATCGAAGATCAAATGTCACCAATTTTTATTCTTTCATTCATTTAATAGTAAGTAACTTAAATATTGTATAAACAACACATTTTAGTCAACGCTATATTTTTCTTGATAAATACAAAGTTCACTTTTTGTTTCACTATTTGTTCAATTTTTTATGTCAAACTAGAAACAGGAAGACTCTTGAGTGATCTTGTAAGGATTTCGTGTACGATTTGGATTACGGAACACCAAATATTTCATTAAAAAAACAGATCGAATGTTTGTTGATGATAGAGTTCCGACGCCTATTTTACATCACAATTCCGTACTTTGTCAATTATCCGACGGTACGGAAGTCACCACTATATGCCCAGTTGGTCCACCAAATAGTCATAACCTAACTTTAAATAATGTTATATCTCACAAATTAGTGGATGTAACTATTTCGTCATAATTTTGTTGAATATATTGCTATTGGTATAAATGTTTTCAGATTTTTAAAATTTATCGATAATTTTATTTCATAATCTTGGTTTCAGCTCGAACTACTAGTATTCTCTTTATTATATTGTCTTATAAATTTCACAGAATTAGTTTTGACTAAATCAACAACAGGCAACTTGTGTCTAGAAAATTTATTTAGGGGTTATAGAGACTAAATATTGTGATAGAATTTATGAGGTTATAAATTCTATATTTATAGTTTGCGTTAGTTGGAGAGTTTCGAGGCTTAATTTCTCTGAATATATAATTTATTGAGTAAATATTTTCAGTATTATATTTTTTCGAGATAACATATATATATATATATATATATATATATATATATATATATATATATATATATAAAATTCTCGGCAGTGCGGATATAGATTGTTGGTAAACATTAACGTTATTCGCTTAAAAAGTGCGGAAAATTCCAAGACAATGAAGAGCCTCCGGTTCAAGAAAATGACGATGCGGTGTTTCGTCATCAGATCATTGTATCGAGTACAGTCCATCATCTAGCATCCGTTCGGCATCGCCAATCAAGCTAACCGCCGTCTCTCGCAGATCAAGTAGATGTCGCACCAACAATACCCTGATAAGTCCCGTACCAGGACAAAACAGCGCTGACAATTATCTTCTGGATCCAGAGCTTCTCCATATGAATAGAATATAAAATAAATGTTCTGGAAATCTTCTCTTTATGATAAATATTTTCCCCCAAAGTGTAGAATTAAATTGCCTAATACTCCATATTTATAATTTCTCCTTCGGCAGTTCTGAATTAAATATTATTTCGGCCTTGCCTCAAAATAAATAATTATTTTTTATAAATTTTAAACGCAATTTGAATTTCCGCATGAAATTCCATTTTTGCTTTTGAAGCCATTCATTTTTAAACAAATTTAAGATGAAATTTTTATTATTTTGGTTATTGATTTGTACTTTAAAATACTAAAAAATATAAGTAGTAGCTTCTTAAGTAAAATTATCTTAAGAATATCATTTCATATTTTAAAAGATACACTATAATTACTACTACATACTTTGCAAATGTCCAATGAGGAAGTAAATTGTAATTTTTTATGATGTAATATCCTGTATCTTATCAGTTATTTTATATCTCTAACAAATTTAGAATATATTTGCATAGCATCTGCTATGCGTAAATTCAACTTTTTCGATGGAAATATTGACAATTTAATCTCGAACTTATAATACATTTTTTTCTTATCCTGCGTATTGATCCTCACATCTAATTAAAAATTGTCTCTGTGACTTTTCCCTAGCATTAGTTCCTGATCAGTGGCATTCGTCTTTTTATTATCAAGGACACTACTACTTAGCGCAACAAAATACTATGGTTGAACTAATAGAACCAGGTTGTATTACTATGCTTATAATAATAGAACACGAGGATAGACATGTATTTTTTCAATAATCAACCGACCTTTTCAATCAATTTTTTCTTGAATGGGAGCCCATTTCCAAATAAACCACGAACGGGATATTCCATAATTTTCTTCATGTAGGTAATGTAAAAAATCTACGGAAGACAAAGCATCCGAGAACAGCTATCGATGATAATATATTCGTAAATATTATGATTGCTTTGCAAGGAAAACCACTCACTTCCATACCCAAACTTATCTTTGTATACGATAATACGGTAATATTCATTAGAATAATCCTCAAAAGAAACAAAATCCATTCTTCTAAACTAAAATTTCTCTAGGAAATATCAGAAGATGATCCTGACAGACGTATGCAATGTTATCAAGAAATAATGGATATTATAGATCTATAACCTGATTTTGTAAATCATATTTTATTTTCTGATGAGGCCACATTCTGTCTTAATAGTTTCATTTATAGGCACAACTTTCGGTATTGGTCTGATTATGATCCTCACTACGTGATGGAATACTGCAGACAACATTCTCAAGTGTTAAATTATTTCTACAATCGCATTATAATTCAATTATTTCCTATTGAAATTTGCTGCAAAACAGAACCCGATTTAATTAATTTATTTAGTGATCAACAAAATGACCTGATTGATATTAAGAAATGACATTTGGTTTCATTCCATATAACCTCTTAATATTTCTATCTTTGGGGCCATTTAAATATTATAGTCTATATTACAAAGCCATAATCTTTAGAAGACCTTGAAAACAGGATTTCAACCTCATCAACATTTGCGGAATGTGCCTTCCCAGTATGCAGAAAGTCTTGAACACTATCACGTAGCTGAAGAAGAACAATTTGGACATTTAATTAAATAGTTCCTAATATAAATTGTAATATTTTATTATTTTTCTGAAAGGGCTTGTAATCCAATATTTTTATCGTCAATGTTTTCTAAAGATTTGAATTTACCCATTAGATATGCGGATATAGGTATAGGTATATATATATATATATATATATATATATATATATATATATATATATATATATATGTATATATATATATATATATATATATATATATATATATATATATGTATATATATATATATATATATATATATATATATATATATATTGTATAGATAAATGATAAAACCCAATATTGTTTTGAGATCACAGAATAAAAACAATGCACAGAAAGATTAAAATCAAACTTTGATACATAATAAATTTGTAACTACAGAGTTAATTAAGGTATCAAATAGAATTAAGTATAATTTAAAATATTTTCTATAAAGAATAGAATAGATAATAAGGAATAGTAGTAAGAAAAACTCACTAGTTAACAAAATGTTGATCCAAGCAGATAATTTTCGAACTGTTTGTTTTGTAAAAGGTTTGACTTAATTTCCTCTTTAGAGACATAACTTCAATTAAAAACTGTGTAAAACATATTGAACAAGAAAGAGGAGAGATTATTGTAAATTAATATATTTCTTTAGTTGGACTATAAGTGAGTGAAAGCGTTAGAAAAACTAAAAATCAAGTGCTACGCATTTATTCTAGTTCCAATGTAAACAATCACAGTGATACATAAAAAGCGCGAAATTTACTATCAGTGCGGATATAGAAAAAATATACACAGTGATAAGTGAAAATATTCGTAAATGTTCTTTATGAAACAAGAATGTAATAGTTTTAAGGTGTGGTAAACAAAATATGGCAAAATTAAAACCATATATGAAATATATTTGAAAAATATAAGACAACTTTATTTAGATTATAAGATAGATTTAAGTTTTTTATAGGCAAAATTAGGATTAAAATGTCTAGAAAATTTTATTTAATACATAGATATTAATATCCTTGGCAATAATAATAATTTTAGAGTTTTTTCCAACAAAATAGGGTCAAATAGTCATACATTTTTATGTGCAAGTCGTTAATTTTATTCAATTTTATTATATAAATAGTATGCCAAAGTGGTTGTAATGTATATCAAAGTGTCGAGAAAGCTCTAAAGTTTATTTTGGGCAAGTTCAATAATGCTGAACGATAGAATTTTGGTCCATTTATTCAACAAAACATATAAAATTCCAGTAAAAATTGATCAAATTAAAAAGCGTCCATAAATCACAATTTTTCAAGTTGGCAATATCTATCAAGTTAACTGATGTCACAATTTAGACCAATCAGAGTGGAGACGATTCAAATGTTTCGGAAATTGATAAATAGCCGAAGCGTAGGAATTGTCGTCAGAGTTGAAATAATTCAGTTGCTGAAAGCATCTCGTTTGAGAACTCCTGAAATTTTAGCATAACCTCAAATTTTCATTTGTTTACCTACGTCATTAAAACAAAAGTGAAATATTTTATTTTGTTTTTATTATAAGTGAGGTCATATGTTTGTTGATAAGTAAACAAGTTTAGTATTTCATAAAATTATATTAAAGTATTGAATTTCGTCCTACGAATTATATAATCAACTCTCAAATAACAAGTTCGGGAAATAGTGTTTTGGAAAATATAAGAAAATAAAGTGATATATTTTTAAAGTAGAAAACATTCGGTCAAGTTTTAGGAAAAATATTTGTAAGTTCCTTACTTCATAGGAAACTATTACAAAATATTTTGGCTATATTTAAAAGACTTGAAGAAGAAAAAGAATAAATCAATATACTGGTATTGTGTTTATAAATTTGGACCAAGGTACTAAAAATAAAACCAAGGTATAGAAATATCCCAAGGTACAGAAAACAACAACAAAGGTATTTATAATAGTTTAAGAAGGTGAATGCTATTAGTTGTTTGTAGAAAATAAAATAAAAAACACTAGCATCAATAATAGTCTGAATTTTAACAAAATAAAATTGAATTATACTAATGAATGGTAGTCTGTCAAACTAACCTGATAATATATAAAAACATTAATCATCAATAATAGGTGTAATTATAATGATAAATAACCACTTATATCACGTCACTGCTTACGAAAATTTCTAATAATTAACCAAATTTTGATAAATTAAATACGTTTAAAAGAATAAATTGCAATAAGGCCATCTAGTAGTGGGTTGCAAAATTGAAATATTAAAACGTTGCCAAGGTTTGATACAGGTGGTTGTTAAGGGATAATGTATATAAATAAATAAGTGATAAGAAACATAGTTGCATGAAATTTTATAATATTATTATCATAATTTCATTCAAAATAGTTGAAAATTGTCCCATAATTATGAATTTTTTTGAATAAAATATCTATATTGTGTTTTTAATCTGTGTGTATTCATTATTTGGTAGTGATCTTTTAAAAAACAACTGAACTCATCTAAGAATAGAGTGGAATTAACAAGTAGAAACATATATATATATATATATATATATATATATATATATATATATATATATATATATATATATATATATATATGTATATACATATATAGACTCATCAGGGTACCGACATGCACCTGGCTGTGCAAAGGACAGATCGGAAGGAAGCATGCAACACTGAATGCGGCTTCGCTGACCTCTCGTCGGATGGCTTAGTGAGAGACGAAACATGTATTTCTGCCGTATCACTGTGGCGGGGAGGGTAAGCTTTGACTTTCTTCTCGGTATGGTGGTACAGGTAGGCTACCATCTCGATGGTGGTGGAATAGGATGAACTGTGTTTTATTACAGTTTATTCTAACTGTGCAACCTCTAACACAGAAAGGATGTGATGGAGCGAAGTTTGCATTCACTGTTTCGCATTTTACTTCATATATATATATATATATATATATATATATATATATATATATATATATATATATATATATATATATAAATTTAGACTACTATGTTTTTTCGGGTTAGCGGTGCGTGGATACCAAAAGCACTCAATATTTCGTTAATATTTGTTAACTTCATCCGGAGCAACTGCATCACTAAGTTTCTAAATTATTTAATCACGTACCAGGTATCAAAATAGCAAAGTAGAATTCATTAAAGAACTTTGATTTATTCTCAAAAGTAAAAGAAAAAACACCTTTATTACTGAAGAACACCGTTATGTATCAGCTGTCACGTCTGGGGTGTGATGGGCAGTATATGAGTCAGACATCACAATGGCATAACGAATTACACAGGACTGATGTTGTTTAGGAAAAAATTATTGTGCAGTGGTCGAACATAACAAAAAGACTGGTCATAACTTTAATTTTAAAAATATTAAGATTTTGGCATCTGAACAAAACTAAAAAAAAGGTTATTTCTCGAAATGTATCATATTGAATGAAATAAAATGCCAATTAATTACAAGACACACATCAGTTAAGCAAAATCTATTGTACCTTATTAAAAACAATGGAGAAGCTTCCGGCTTGAAAAATGACGACAACGCTGTTTCGTTCCCAAATAGGACGCATCAGACCATTGCATCCTGTACAATCCATTATTTCGCAGTCATGCCCTATCAACTATTTTTAGAAAGAAAACACAGCAGACAAGATCCGAATAGCGCCATTTCGACAGATGACACAATAACACAAGAGCATCACAAATCATAAATGTTATATAAAGCCGTCATTTGGTGGCGCGACCGTAAAATAAAAATAGAAATATATCAAAATTCGATCCACGAAGCATAAAAGATAAAGATAGCATCGTTTGACATCGGCAACCAAACCAACACCGGGTACTCGCAGTTCAAGTAGGTATCGCACCAACAAGCTGCCTTATGAGAGCGCTACGTGTTTTTTAGGCCAACAAATATATAAAAAAAGAGAGTTTTTGTCCACATAATTTAAAAAATGCGGAGAACTTCAAGGCTATGGAGAAGCTCTGGATTCAGAAGATAATTGTCAGCGCTGTTTTGTCCTGGTACGGGACTTATCAGGGTATTGTTGGTGCGACATCTACTTGATCTGCGAGAGACGGCGGTTAGCTTGATTGGCGATGCCGAATGGCTGCTAGATGTACTGGATACAATGATCTGATGACGAAACACCGCATCGTCATTTTCTTGAACCGGAGGCTCTTCATTGTCTAGGAATTTTCCGCACTTTTTAAGCGAATAGCGTTAATGTTTACCAACAATCTATATCCGCACTGCCGAGAATTTTCTATTTTATTTTAAAATTATACGGACAAAAACTTATCTCTTTATATATATATATATATATATATATATATATATATATGTATATATATATATATATATATATACATATATATATATATATATATATATATATATATATATATATATATATATATATATATATATATATATATGTTATCTCGAAAAAATATAATACTGAAAATATTTACTCAATAAATTATATATTCAGAGAAAATAAGCCTCGAAACTCTCCAACTAACGCAAACTATAAATATAGAATTTATAACCTCATAAATTCCATCACAATATTTAGTCTCTATAACCCCTAAATAAATTTTCTAGACACAAGTTGCCTGTTGTTGATTTAGTCAAAACTAATTCTGTGAAATTTATACGACAATATAATAAAGAGAATACTAGTAGTTCGAGCTGAAACCAAGATTATGAAATAAAATTATCTATAAATTTTAAAAATCTGAAAACATTTATACCAATAGCAATATATTCAACAAAATTATGACGAAATAGTTACATCCACTAATTTGTGAGATATAACATTATTTAAAGTTAGGTTATGACTATTTGGTGGACCAACTGGGCATATAGTGGTGACTTCCGTACCGTCGGATAATTGACAAAGTACGGAATTGTGATGTAAAATAGGCGTCGGAACTCTATCATCAACAAACATTCGATCTGTTTTTTTAATGAAATATTTGGTGTTCCGTAATCCAAATCGTACACGAAATCCTTACAAGATCACTCAAGAGTCTTCCTGTTTCTAGTTTGACATAAAAAATTGAACAAATAGTGAAACAAAAAGTGAACTTTATATTTACCAAGAAAAATATAACGTTGACTAAAATGTGTTGTTTATACAATATTTAAGTTACTTACTATTAAATGAATGAAAGAATAAAAACTGGTGACATTTGATCTTCGATTCCTAAGCTTCACTAAGCTCTTGGCATCCCACCATGGCTTCAAGTCATTGGAGACCGATGTTTTTGCATATCCAAGTAGCATAGTTAACTGAATCTGCTTCGAGATTTCAGGTAACAATATTGTGTCTCCGAAATATCTCTGCCTCAGTTCGTTAAGTGTTGGACACTCTCTGAGTACATAGTTAACAGTTTTACGCTCGCCTAGGCATCAGGTCATCCATAGTGCTAATCTTGTAAAGATGACATCGCAGGTGACAATGTCCTGTCAATAGTCCCACCATGATTCGCAGTTCTTTCTTCTCCAAGAAGAGGAGCTCCCTACTAAGTTATGTATTAGGTCCAGTTATATGTCCCTTGGCACACCTTATTCCAAGAGCCTTCCTCCAGGATTCAGTAAATTCTCGAGATCGTCATTTGACATTGGACATCATTTCCTAAATAGACTGTGTGCGTTGAGGCTACACAAAACACCCATTCTGATGAATTTAGGAAGAAAATAAAATTAACTCTGTAGAACAGAAAAAGTAAAAAATATCTTCAAGGCAGCAGCATTTGCCTTAAAAGAATTAAATTAATCCATCAAAATTGTACTAGCAGACAAAGGAAATGCAACGGTCATCATAGACATCGTAATAGAAACATAAACTGCTACTTCATGACCCAACCATATCGGTAGACTCATGTATCTATCAAAAAAATACAAAGTTCATATATCGGACGAACTACAATCGACTCTCAGGCCACACTATAATAAGTCACCACATCTTTATGGATTGCCAAAAATTATTAAAATATAGTTAAGACCAATAGTAAGGGTAATGATCAAGAACTAGATCAACACATTTAAACGTCATTCGACCAACAAATAAGTTTACCACGGATAAAAAGATTAATGGTCAGTTGCCATTCCAGAATGTCATAGTCTTCATATCAACTTCGCGCAAATACATTGTGGATTGTCCACATCTCCACTTTGGTTATGACCATTTTGTTGTAATAAAATAAAAAAATTACGCTCAACCATTATAACCACACAATACCTATATGTAATAATAAAGATTCGCTTAAAAAAATAGTTAATATTGAATTAGATTATCAACCGAATAGTTACCCTCTAGAATTAATCAATAGTGATATAAATAATCACAAAAAAAAGCACTGTATAATCGGAAAAATATTTTTTTCAATAATCCAGTATATTAAAAGAAGTTTAAAGAAAAGAGAAAATAAACGTATTGCCAGCAGCTACAAAATAAAAAAATATCTTGTGTTTAAATATAACATATATAAAGATTGTAGAAAATATTAAACTGACAATTCAGTAACAAAATAATGGAAAAATACCGGTAATTTCTTTTGCTCAAGATAAATAATCACTATTCAAATACAAACTTACTAGCATCATTCAAATATTGTCAACTTACTAACCCAATATTTCTAAAAAGTAAAATATCACTAGCGAGAAATTCTAATTATTATGACAGATAAAATTGTTCTAAGCATTATTATATGTAAAATGCGCAAATTTATATTTCAAAAGAAGCTTTATTAGTTTGCATAATCCAGGAGAATTGTTTTCTACAATATTATTCAGTATTTTACTGACATATTCAACTTATTTTTGGCTTATTATTACATCTATATGTGCTACGATGTTTTTGAAAGTATAGTCAAAGCACTCAGTAGAATTAGTGCCATTTAACCCAGAAGAGAAAGAGTTGAAGACTCGGCTGAAGCATTGAAAATAATTTCTACAAACCAACAAATGTTAAAACTATTTCCTAACCCTAGATTATGTCAGGATTTTCCCAATAAAAATCAAAGGAAAATAAATAAAAACGCATAATACAATTAGTGAATATCAAGTGCAGATGGACAATAGTATGGAGAAGAATTTAAATTTGCCTGCAATTATTAAAGTAGATAAAATCTAAGTGGAAAAATTAAAATAAAACCCTGATATAAGAAATCAATGAGAAATGCTATTGTTTGGAAATTTAAGCAAACTATTTCAATGCAGAATTTAATAACTTTTACCTTTGGAAAATTAGCCGATTTTTGCGTTAAAATCTCCCATTACAACAGTAATGTCTCTAGATTTTGTGAGGCGTAGTGTTTGTTGGAACTCATTATAAAAGTTTTCTATATCGTCTTCCATTTTATCAGCAGTCGGTGCATAAATCTGTAATAGATTTAATTTGCCGTGGGCTGTCATCAGCTGTAGCATTATAATTCTCTCGGATACCGGAATGAATCCTATTACTGATTTTGCTACCTTGTCACTAAGAATAATAGCGACTCGATATCTTGTCTTTATTATATGACAATTTTTACTTGCATATCCATCATTTTAGAGCTGATATCTAGAATTTCTGGAAACAGCGTATTTGAATTTAGCTACCCCAGGAACCCTTTTGTAGTGTATATAGTCATATATCACCAAACTCCTAGGTCGAAAGAGATTGATTTTGAATGACATTTTAACATCACTTCGTAACTAACATTTAATAGTTTTTGCGTACAGAGCCTCAATTTCAGATCCGCCATATTGATTTTCTGAAAATGAGCATCGGATTTGAAATCAGCGACCTCAAAACCCCTTAGTAGTGTATATCGAATGCTTTTTTAAGTTTTTTCTAAACCAGAAGTTAAATATAAGTTAAAAACGAAATACACTTAAAAAGCTTCTAAAAAAAGCTTTAAAACATTGAAAAGTGTTATATATTATTACATTAGAATTATAAAATCCCTAACATTGTTAATATAACATTACAACTATAAAATACCTGACATTATTAATATAACTTAATTTTTTTTTGGAGTTTGTCAGTTTAAATAGTATTAAACATAGCTTGATTCCATGTGATGGATTTTATTTTTTATGGCTTATTTTTTTGTGTAGTTTTTCTTTTAAATTTAACTATATACACTGTCCAGGTTATCTTGCAAAATAGAATTTGTACTGGGCTTAAAAGAAGTTTAATCATTTATTTGTTTATCTATGTGTTTATTTATTTTTTAAATTTAACTCTTTTTGATTAAGTTGTGGTAAATTTGAGTGAGGTATCTTATATCTTTTCTAGTTAAGGGCGTTTATTTCTTTTAGGGTTAATTTATGATAGTTCGGGTCTTGAATTAGAATTTTGATATTGATAAAATTGAATACATGTTTTGCTTGGGTTCCGTCTTTGTGTAATGCAGTTGATGCCTTCTTTTTGTATTGATGGCCGTTCAGTCTATTATCTAAGTACTGAGTTGCTATTCCAATATAAGTTTTAGGACAGTTTAGATCTAATATTGTATTAATAATATTTTATTTATTTTTTTAGGTACTCTACTTTTAAAGGGGTAAGTAAATTTTTTTGTAAATCTGGTGCTTTATGATAAACATTTATATTATGTTTGGTCAGAATATGTTTTACCTTTTCTGAAAAATCTTTTTTTTTGGCTTCTATCTTTTGATTGTTTTGTTTTGGTATATGATAAATATGTTCTTTGTTTCATTATTTTAGATATCTTCATTCTTTTGCAGACTGATTGTTTAGAAGTGTTGTTTGTACCTTTTCTTATGTTAATTTAATATTAAAAGCTCGATCAGTTCGATTTATTGTTACTCTGTTCTTTTGACTTCTTGTGTGATTCGAGTTATAGTTTAGGTAGCCCACGTTTTTTGGTGTATCATTTTGTTTCAATTTTGGCTCTTTGCCTGAAAGCAGTTAAAAGCAGCCAATATGATATCAATTTTGTCTTTTGGTACGGCTCTTAAGCAGCAATTAAACAATTTCTTAAATAATATTTTATTAAAGTTAAATTTATTTATTACATTTTCTTTCAAAAATTTCATAATTAATTGAGCTACGGTTAAATTAATAGAATAATCCTTTAGGTAACCGTTAATAAAACTTATTTTCGCATTGGAAGTAGTTATTGTTTAACGTGAAATTAATTGTCTCTATAAAATTGATTAATGTAAGTTCATATATTGTTTAATATAATGCATTTTTATCTGATGATATTTGTTGCAAGATCATTTGGAATGTTTTTATATAACGAGACTACGTCTAATTCTATTAGTTTATAATTTTCTAGAAGTTCAACAGCATCTTTAAAGTTTTTGAAATTGAAGTAGTCTTTTAGAATATAATTATTTTTTCCGGTTATTTTGGACAATGAGTTAGATAAATATTTTGAAAGTTTATAAAATGAGGATGGTATACTAAACACTAAATGTCTCACTTAGCATGCAGTTTTGCGAAATATAATCATAAAATGCAAGAAGTCCCGAAACTGATCGAAATTCTTTAGTTTTATATGTGACGGTCAGTTCTGTATGGAGATTTTGTCCGATAAAAAGGGGGTAAATTTTAATCGTATTCTTAAATTTTTGTTCGGTAAAACATATACTACATTCGACATACTATTCCGAAAAAAAAAGACTGGTTGTTACCAAATTATTTGAAAAGCTAAATCATCTTTTTGCTTGACACAAAGTTCTTTTGCTTCCCGAGAAAACTCCTCGGAATCATCGAGCTTACGTAGTTTTGAAGTATGAAGATGGAGATGGCTCAACGTTGTTTGACGTAATATTATGTCTAATTTCTGTTAATTTTGATTCAAATGATAATATATATTTATTTGCGATCATAGCGTCAATTTATCTTGTTTGAAACTTATCAAATAACAAATCAATTTCAGGCATTATTTTGTAAAATAAGTTTAACCATGCAAGAAAACTCTTACTTTTGAGAATTTTAAGATACCCTGATGATTGGTTCGTGATACTAACATTTCTACTGTCATCTAAGATTTTTTCCATTGTCTCTAGAATACTATATTTGTATTTGAATGCGGTACAAACAACTCTAGAATTAAAATTCCATCTTGTTGGGGCCAAACGAGGTAAGCATCCGTTAACAATTTGATCTAGTATTGCGCTTCTTTGAGGACTATTTTCAAAAAAAAAAATTCCCTTATAAATTGGAAAAATGTGGACATTTTTATTGACGGATGCAGCGTTTAACATTACCAAATTTAATGAATGTGCATAATAATGCACGTAAGCAGCATGTTTATAGTTTTTTTATAATTGTTTGCACCCCATTGGACATGCCGTTCAGGACTGATGCACTATCGTATGTTTGCGAAATGGGTTTGTTTTTATTACTATTGACAATGCTTTTCAAATTCTTTAAATATAACACAACACAAAGTTTTTGCGTCGTTTTAAAGGCACTAAAAAATCCCAAAATCGCTCAACTGGCTTGCACCCTACAATGTATCTAAATACAATTGCCATTTTAAAGATATTTGATACTTCACTAGTTTCGGCAGCTGTTATAGATAAATAATCACCTTCTTTTATTTCTTTGGAAATTTCCTCTTGACATGCAATAAACATTGCTTGTATAATTTCATTTTGAATGGTTTTTGAGGTACCTTTAAATATCGATGCATTTTTCAAATGTTGTTTCAGAGCACTGTCTAACTCAGCACTAAAAATCAATTAAACCTCGAAAAACCGCGGGATTACAGAAAGACGTACCTCTTTTGTGCAGTTCAATATCTGTTCAATAATCGCTGTTTAATTGAGCAGCTAGGTTAGCAGTTCCAAAAAGTGAATATTGCAAAACAATTTTTATATGTTTTGCCGGCAACGTATGCTTTTTAATGCGGTCCCCCGAATGATTTAAGTCGGTAAAACCTACTTTTGTCCAAAAAATTTCTCCTTCAAATAATAAATAAGGAAAATAAAATAGAGCAATTTTAATTTCACTGCCACCAAGCCACGTATGTTTATTACAAAGGTCTGGGTTAAACGTCGTAGTAAAAGTCCTTTCTTGCTAGCCACGGATTGTTCTGTTATTAAACTCGGAGTAGGCTTTCCAAACTTTTTATTTTAACCTTATCACTTTATGAGCGACGACAGAGTGACTCTACAATTAAACTTGGAGAGGAATTCATTTTTAATTAAACGAAAAACTCTTTGTTGTTCTTGCCATCAGCGAAGTAAAGTTCGAAAGTCTCCAAGATCTACACGGTGGTGGTGACTATCATCGTCGGCTTAACCAGTGGCCTACCTTTATGTATTGAGAACAAGCGTCGTTGTAAACTATAGTTGCTGCTCTTCTTTGTTTATACATAATTATCGTCTGTAACTAAAATTGCTATACTATCATCGCCTTTTGCAAAAATTTTTTCAGCAATATCGGTGGAATGATTTTGGATTGTCTTCCGAAGACATGTAATAGACATCAAGTAAATCTGAAACAAAGTTTTTTATTAAAGCTTTTCTTGCTGTATCTATAGCTTTTAAAATATCTCTTCTAAGTATTTCAAATAGAATCGAAAGAATTGAATGAGAAAGCCCAGTTCTCAATTTCATATGACATGTTGACAAAAATATATGTGCTCTCCTAGCACTTGTACTGCGAATAGAATTTTTTATTTTATCAGAAATAATTTTAAAAACTGAAGTTGTGACTCTAGTAAAACCATAGTAATCCTCATTGTTTAATGCTCTAGACGTATTAAAATCAATTGAACCTTTTTCGCAAAAACATCGTAAATCATTTAAGAATATACTTAGCTTCAAACACCTAAAAGATTTAATGCTTTCTACAGCATCTTTGATTTCCTAAAACTAGCAGACCACGTTTAATATAAAACCTTAAATTTTGTTTCAGCAGGTATTGCACAAAAGTAATATTTTTTTATTTAGTTGTTCTTGCACGTTCTTCTGCATTGTCTGTATTACTATCTTTTATTATAAAATCAAAGCCCAACAAAAAGCGTTTTTAAAGAAAGGTTATCTCTAAATAGAGATTTGGATAAACAAAATTATGACAAAAGCTTTCGATGAAGAAAATTGTAATAAGAGTACTTTATTTTTCTTTCTCTTTAAGAAACAGGAAGTACACAAATAGATGTGGGTAGCCTTATGAGAGTTAAGATTATGAAAGTTTTTCTGTTTAAAAAATTAATACAATTATTGAAATTAATCTTTTATTAATTATTGATAATAACCCCGGATTCAACTCAGCTACCCCCTCAACCTACATAAAAGATGACCTTTCCTGAATTGGACCTTGAAATAATCTCGAACCTGACCTGATACCGATAAACCGACCTCGGATTTGGAACCAGTGTCCCCATCAACCGAGGTAAAAGTGACTGTAATTTAATGTAAGGCTTTTTCTCAGCTTCACCTTGAAATGACATGGGATCTGACTTAATACCGACAAAAGGACCTCGGATCTCAGTTAGGTTCTATGCACCAGGTTACTTCTTTTATGGATTGGTGATTTATTGCACGACTTTTTCTTACTTTGACCTTGATCCTGGCTTCTAGAATCTCGTTTGTGGCAAAATCGACTAGTAAGTTATTAAATACTATAAAAAAAATTGTCAATTTTTTGGCCAATATTGAGGGGACCGAAAATCGGCCTATAGGCCCTATATAAAATACCCACTGAATCCTGAAAATATTCTGCCAATGACAAAGGAATTAAAAGTAATTTCAAATAAAATCATTACCAAAATCGTGGTTCTTGGGTTTAGCCCGTGTCAAACTAAAATTATTTTCCGACGTTTCGCCTACAATTTCACTAGATATCTTCCGGGATCTTTACCTCACGAGATTAGGACACTAAATGACCATCGAGTAGCAACAGTCTTGTATTTATACCTTACTAGTGCTCAGCGAACCGTGATCCAGCCTTAAAATCGATTTTTACGTGTAATGTAGACTGTAACCTGTATCTCTATTAATATTATTTGGATATTTACAAATCTCGATTGATCCTCTAATTTTATATTTAAAGAAACCATACACTGATTCTAGCATCTTACATTAAAGTGTGACCTGAGCAATGCTGGTGTTCAGTTACTGCAGATTGTACAATTTGTTTTTTTATACATCTTGCATGTTTTCTAAGCCTAATGGATATAGACCGTCCTGTTTCATATACATACATATTACAACAAGAGCATGGTATCTTGTAAACGCCTTCTGTTTGAAGTTGTATTGCGTCCTTTGGCGATTTCAAACATTGTCCAGCAGAAGACAAAGCTTCCACGAAGATGTTAGCTACCACAGGTGATATCGGAGATCCCTTAGTCTCTCTCGAAATCTGCTGATAGAAAGTTTCTTGAAAAGCCTTCTGCTCCTCGAAAACCTAAATTTTGGTGCAGATATATAGATGATACGTTCGTAGTTTGGCCGCATGGCGTAGAAAACCTCCATAATTTCTGGGTCATCTAATCCAACAACACCCTAGCATAGAGTTGACTATGGAAACTGAATCAATGTGTGCCCTTCAATTTCTTGTTGTACTAGTACAAAGGAAACATAATGGTAAACTAGGATATTCTGTATACAGAAAACCAACACATACAAATCGATATGTCAATGCAACGTCACACTATCGGATGACCAAAACAATCCATCATAAACTTTTTGATACATACAACGCTTTCAATGCGTGACAAACAATCACTGAAATTACCAACAGAGAAACTGACTGATCCTCTGAGATGCAACGGATATTGCGCTGAAGATATAAGACGTTCTATTATAATCCATGGAAATTAGACTCAAAAAGAGCCGTTTTGGAAAAAAATGTAACTAGCGATTTTATTGCTAAAAATGGTATATTTTGGCATCACTAAAAACATACTTCGATGGAAATTCATACGATCCATGGCTTACAAAATGGCAACCAAAAAATGGTCACTTTTTTCAGTTTTTCCAGTTTATCTTGAAAAATAAGGGTTGTATGAAAAAATGTTTTCAAACAAAAGTTATAGATAATTGAAAAACCTATCGATTGATATAATTAAAGTTATAGGTAGCGTTACTAGTTATCGAAATATAATTTTTTTTCTCGGAAAATTCCATTTTTTATTTATAATTAAATGATATTTATTAGTTAACTATCGCTTCAGAATTCTAGGAAATGATAGATATTTTTGACCCAAAAAAGTGTGCTTAATCCAAAATTTGTGAGTTGAATAGTTTCCGAGAAAATCGAGCTCAAAGTTGAAAATTCGATGTCGATTATTATCCTTACTAATAAAGATAAAGCAACCAGTTTGACAGCAATTTGTCTGAAATGAAGTACATTTTCAAAATATACTTTCAAAATTTTTTTTTTTTTGATTTTCCATCAAGATAATTGCGAAAAACAATTTTTTGCACTCGAAAAATTGCAATAACTTTTTTGTCAGTGTACTTCGATTATTTTAATACGTCTATTAGATTTAGATACATCATTTCCGATCTCTGGAAAAAAAAAATTGTTTTACGATAAAATTTACCTTTTTTTAAAAAAAAATTCGCAACGTCGCGGTTTATAAATATTAAGGGCTGAAATTTACAGAAGACATTATTGAATACTTGTAGTTTATCGACAAATTTTTCGGTTTCACGAAAAACATCTCTGTATGATCTATGAACTTCTGAGAACTACCCACAGAATCTATCCGACGGTAGTCAAATCGCGCGGATATAGCTAGTCAGAGGGTTGCTTTGCTGCAAGCGTGCCCCTCAGCTACGGACTACACGCACATATCGCTTTGTGGGACTGGTAACATTGTGGTGTAAAGTGTATGGTAAAATTGTAATATTTAGATTATATTATTAATAAAAAGTTATTTCTGATTTTATTAGCAATCCATTATTTTATTTAAAAAATACAGTTTGAACAAAAAGTATACATAATATAAAATAATAATACAAAAGTTATATCTTATTTTATTAGCAATACATCATTTTATTACAAAAAAAGTTTGAACAAAAAGTGTACATATATAATATAATAATACAAAATATAAAAAATATACATTAGTATGGTTCAGCTGTACATTTCATTATTTTTGTCGTCAACATGCATATCATTCTCGTATACTCGTATTCATTTCATTAATAACATCAACTTCAACCTCATCATCATCATTCTCTTGAACAATATCTTCGAAAGTAATGATTTCGGAACAATTATCACACTGACCATCACAATTCTCCCATAAATCAGTACATTTCAGACCATGACTTTTACATGTGCATTTATTATGAACACATCCCGTTTTACATGAACACGAGAAAAAATTAGTCAATTTCTCGGGAATAATTGTGTCATTTGTATATAGCAGCCGCAAACCAGAATCAGTCTTTCCCCAACCCCAATCTGTAGCTACTTTAGTTTTTCCTAACCAATGCTGCATTTGCAAATAAACACGATAGACGTGTTCTTTTGCTGCAGCTATCGTTGGAGGCAAAGATCCCAATTTGAAAGACCCTGACTTTAAACAGTATTTTTTATACATTAAAAAACGCAATTCATTTAAACTAACATCATTTTTTTATTATCATATAATGCGCTTATTAATGTACATCCGCTTTTTACAAGGTCATCTATTTCAACATTTTCTAATAAAAATGTACGAGCTGCTGTAAGTAAATCAGAACTGCCCTTAATATTTATAAACCGCGACGTTGCGATTTTTTTTTAAAAAAAGGTAAATTTTATCGTGAAACAACTTTTTCTTTTTCCAGAGATCGGAAATGATATATCTAAATCTAACACACGTATTAAAATAATCGTAATTACACTGACAAAAAAGTTATTGCAATTTTTCGAATGCAAAAAACTGTTATTCGCAATTTTTTCGACGAAAAATCAAAAAAAAAAAAAAATTTTAAGATATATCTTAAAATATACGTGATTTCAAACATTGCTGTCAACCTGGTTGCTGTATCGTTATTAGGAAGGATAATAATCGACATCGAATTTTCAACTTTGAGCTCGATTTTCTCGGAAACTATTCAACTCACAAATTGCGGATTAAACACACTTTTTTGGGTCAAAAATATCTATCATTTTCTAGAATTCTGAAGCGATAGTTAATTAATAAATATCATTTAATTATAAATAAAAAAAATGGAATTTTCCGAGAGAAAAAATTATATCTCGATAACTAGTGGCGCTACCTATAACTTTAATTACATCAATCGATAGGTTTTTAATTATCTTTGAAACATTTTTTCAAACAACACTTATTTTTCAAGATAAACTGGAAAAACTGAAAAAAGAGACCATTTTTGGGCCGCCATTGTGTAAGCCATGGACCGCATGAATTTCTATCGAAGTATGTTTTTTAGTGATGCCAAAATATATTCTTTTCAGCAATAAAATTGCAGTTTAATTTCCATGGACTATTAGTAATCCGATTTCTCGACAAAATGTCATAAATGTACCTCCTATGGACAGTGTTGTCTTATCTTACATATACGGAACCACCGACAAGATTGCCAGATTGCTCTAAAAATCAAACATTCGGACAATTGTCAACATATGTAAAAAAGTTGGACAATGTTTGAAGTCACTAAAGGACGCAATATCATTTCAAACAGTAGATGTTTACAAGATATCTTGCTCTTGTTTATGTAGGTGAAACAGAACAGTCTATATCCACTAAGCTTAAGGAACATGAAAGATGTATAAAAAAGAAACAAATTGTACAATCTGCTGTAGCTGAACACCAGCATTGCTTAGATCACGCTTTTATTGTAAAAGAAACTAAGGTGCTAGCATCAGTGTGTTTCTCCAAACCTAAAATTAGAAAATTAATCAAAATTTGTAAATATCTAAATAATATTAATAGAGGTACAAGCTACAGTCTACATTACATACGAAAATCGATTGTAACTGTGGATCACGGTTCGCTGAGCAACAGACGGATATAAATACCGGATTGTTGTTCATCAATAGTCATTCAGTGTTCTAATTTCGTGAGGTAAAGATCCCCGAAAATGCTTTGTGCAATCGTAGGCAAAACGTCAGATAATAATTCCAGTTTGATACGATCAAAACCAAAGAAACATATTTTCAACTTGACCAAAGCCGCGAAAGCTTTAGTTCTCTACAATTATTAGATTTTATATTATACTTGAAATGAACTCTTTAAACTGTTTGCATCTCTTAAAACCGTAAATTTTTTTCTAAGAAAAGTTCCGGTAAAATTATTATAATAAAATTTTCCTCAAAATTAGACTTGATCTTATAAAATATACATTATGTGTTTAAAAATCGTTATTCGTTTCTTTTCTTGAATATATCCTGATTTTTATAATTATTTTAAATTTATTTTCATTCTACAATTTGGGTCAAAATCTCCAAACCTAATTTTAAACGCCCACTGCTAAGTTAAATAATTCGCACGCAAAGAATAAAAACCAGCCGTAACTACTTTTTATTTTTACTGTGAAATTTGTTTTAAAAAAAATTTATAAACTTCTTTCTCCGAATGGTTAAACGAAGGGCAATTTTCCTCTCAATTCTGGAAGTTGTTGGGAAATAAATTTGATTTAATTTGTTTTTTTTTTATCCTACAGGAATTTTAGCTCTCTGTTTAGCAGGCACTTGAACTTCAAAATTTATGCAAATAATATCATTAAAGAAGTCTGTTTCAATTAATGCAGTGGCGTGTCAATACCGTTCACGAGAAGCTTAGTTTTTGATTAAATAGTTAAAGATTTTCATTATGCAAAAGCACAGTGGAAAAATTAAATTAATTTCGCTTCAATTGGACGAATTACTGTTTTATTTACTTACTTACTTAGTTATTTGTTGACTATGCCTGCCTTACAAGTTAATCTCCTGTTACTCCAAGCTTAAAATATATATTGTATAATAATTGATTAAAAAGGACTTATGCTAATAATTAGGAACATATTAAACATACCTTTTTTACCTACCAAAACTCATTTATATAAAAGATAAATAATTAGACTGCGGATCCTATAGAAGTAAGTTTGCTCACGCTTAGAAAGAGACAGAGCGTTTCTAACTCCTTCTAATGGTGGTCAGGCAATAGGACTATCCAATGACATTTGAAGTATCGTGTTTAGCTTCGTCATTAGAATGAGAGCTACTTTTAATCGAAAACTTCTCCAATTTAACTTCAACAAAATTCAAGAAATATATGAAGTAAAAAGTAAAAGGCTCACGATATTAAAATTTTTAAAAAAAAAAGTCTAAATTAGAGCTTATTATAACTGTAGTGAATGAAGATCGTAAATAAAAAGTATCATTTTAACGTGAATTTGGAAGTGGAACATTAAAATTTAATTTACTTATAGTATCAGAAGAATCTATTAAATGTGAGAAATCTGAGAAACTTTGTGGAGGATAAAATCAATTTTTATAACTATTTATAAGTATTTTCACGCCAAATCCTCACAGTTCAGTCAGAAGAAATTGAGTAATAAAATTTTACCAAATTAATAAATATTAAAGCAAAATCATTTAGTTCAGCTGAAAGTCAGATGCTGCGCGAGCGAGCAAATATGCTAAGCTATCCCTTATGCCAAAGGGTAAGAGTAAGTTATTTAGGACGCCACTGCATCTGTAGCTAGGTTGAATACAGAAACCTTCCCCGATGTTGCTAGAAATTAGTTCTCAACTTTACTCTAATAGATATCCAAAAAAATATATTCGCAAGTGAGCAAGTGAGCCATAAGAAATTCGTTAATAAATAATAATAAGTCTTTGTATGTCTGGTATGAGTGAATAATCCCTGGAGGAAGTGCGAAGCCGTTTGGCTTGTAAATCATAACAATAATAATAATCCTTCTCCTTGCAACCGCGAGAACCGTCCGAATGTTCGTAGGAAATACAGCAGACAATGTCACCTAGAACTCGATAACATGGAAAGGGTTCCCACAGAGCTTCATACTTTTGGTGTCTTTGTATGCCTGGTATGAGTGAATAATCCTTGGAGGGAGTGCGAAGCCGTTTGGCTTGTAAATCATAATAATAATAACCAAACAGATCAAGAGACGTTACAAACCTGGCTACAGAAACCACTTTATGGACGGCATCCAAATGAGGTCAATCAGGACTATGTAGACAACTCAGCGTCAAACTACTGGTTGATTTCAGGACAGAAGTTTCCGGAAACGGAGGTCTTCTTGTTGGCTACTCGGGACCAGGTTATTCCGACGAGGAACTATGGAAAGTTCATCATTAGAGATCCCTCAATAGAAAATAACCAATGCAGATATGGCTGTCGAACATCAGAGACAATCCACCACATAAATGGAGGATGTCAAACGTTTGCCGCAACCGAGTATAAGGAAAGACACGACACAGCCGCCAAGATACTCCACCAAGAGTTAGCAGAAAAGTTAAACCAATTACAGTTAGGAAAGGTGTCTTATTACAAATACAATTCGGAGCTTATTCTTGAGAACAACTAGTTCAAGTTATATTGGGACCGAACGATTCTGACGGTTCAGACAGATGCTCATCATAGACCAGACATTGTACTAATAGATAAAATTTCCAGGCGAACTACACTAATCGACATTGCTGTACATAACAACAACAACCTAGGGCCAAAGTACAACGAGAAGATCGCCAAATACAGAGATCTGGAGGTGCAAATCCGAAGAAAATGGGCAATGAACAGCGTCCAGACGATTCCCATAATACTCTCAACAACTGGAGTAATACCAAAGAATCTTCTGCAGAACATTAAGGGACTGGGCCTAAAGTTCGTGGGCAATACAGCAGACCACGTCACCTAGGACCTGATAACATGGAAAGGGTTCCCACAGAGCTTCATACTTTTGGTATCTTTGTGTACCTGGTATGAGTCAATATTCCCTGGAGGGAGTGCGAAGCCATTTGGCTTGTGAATCATAATAATAATAAAAATAACTAACTGAATGTCTAACGGTGTTGCTCTCGCACAAGCTAGATATATTATTAAATTATCTAATTCACATAAATGCACAAGTTTCAACTTTAGATAATTACAAAGTTTTATTCTTTAAGAAAAATTACAAATTAGTTTAGAGTTGTGAAACTATATAATTATTAGACTGTGAAATAACTTAAAGTAAAAAAAAATAAATTAAAGAGAATCAAGGTAAAATTTTTTCAATGAATACTGTTAAAGATATGTTGTAATATAAAAAAGGAATTACATAAAATTTAACACGTAACAAACATAACGCAAACACTGTATACTCTATGATAATGGAATAGAATACCAGAGAATTACACAATGTCTTACAAAAAAAGAAAAAGTAATAAACTTAAATTTATAAAATTAATTGGTTGTGATCATTTAAAATAAAAAAAAATGATAATAAATTTGACTGTTATTTCCATGATGAGACTGCTAGCTGTGTGACCTTGAACAAATTAGGCTGCATCACTACTCAACTACTTAGTGGTGTGTACGTACGAGTTAAATATCAGTGTTTATTAAATGAATGTTCTTACCAAAAGGTAAACGCAAAAGATAAACTAAAAAGAACAACCTGAAAAAAAAAACAGATAGAACTGGTAGGAGAAACTCTACAGAAAAAAGGTGTCTGTCTAGGACTAATAAAAATTATTTTATTAATCAACCTTCCCAAAAAGACAAGAAATATTTAGCAATTATACATATTCAGGGAAAAAAAAGATATAGAAGGTGACCTTAAAGTGAAGTATCATATGAATATGAAATATTAATCAATGATGGGGTAAGAGTAAAAATATACAACCGAACAGTTAAAGTGCTGTTTGACTCGGGGTGATCACCAATACTTAGTTCGATATAAAATAAAACAAAAGATATATTTTACAGAATAATTACTTACTAAACTAAATTAGCCATCATATAATTGTAAATAATAATGAAATAAAGTAGAAAATAATTTAGATTTGAGACCACTAGGTACGATAAATTCTTAGTTTTTTTAACGTTAATAATTATTAATCAAATTAGCTTAAACCTGGCAAAAGTACACGCAATTTTAATTAAGTTCGAAACAACAACAATCACAATATAATCACCACACTTACTATAATATTAAGTAGAATACCAGAATACAAATTTTGACATTAACTTTTTAATTAAATAAAAACAAATAAATTTTTTGCTGATAATATCTTAAATTCTAACTCAATTTGGCGAGTCGAAAACAAAAAAAATCACACTGGAGTTAAACTGAAGGTAATCGAGCCACCAGACATATCACGAGGATATATTATTTTCTTCTCGCCAATATTAAATCCAGAGTGGGCGAAAAGATTAAGTACAATTCAGATTTACTTTAAAACATATAAGAAAAAGTGGTTCTTTGATAAATTAGAGCTATCCAGAGAGCAAATATGTATCAAAATGTATTGAATTTTACAATAAATAGCAAGGGCTACTCTTGAAATTAACTCTTACTAGTTTCAAAATAATAATTAAAGCCTAATCAAAATAATAGCTACCTAATACTAAGAAAATCCAAGAAAAATTAACCCCTAGTCATAAAAAATAACCACAAATGGATTGGAACCCAACATGAAATTTAATAGACTAAAAACAGCATACTATGGCCAGATTCAAATTTGATATAAGGCCTCCTGGCTAAGAATTAATTTTGGGCTCAAACTTTAATAAATCAAAAATCTATGAAAAATTGTTTTATTGCAGTTATTGGATCTTACCCTAAGTTTGACTTGAGGTTAAAAGAATTCCTTCATTAACACGTGTAGAACTGCTAAAATCCCTGTCTCCAAATTTAATGCAGTAAAAATAACTCAATAAACACCAAAACAGGTAAAACAGAAGGTAATTAGATAACTAAACGAATTACCGGAATAATTCAAGCGATTTCTTGTTTAAATTAAAAATTTTAATATTATTCTCATACAATAAATAATCAACAGCAAGCTGCACATGAAGATTTTGAAAAGTAGTGGGCCCAGCGCTGATCTCTGGGAAATACCAGAAGTTACACCTTACAAAGTAGAGCTGCAGCCATGAAGAACAACGTATTGCTGACAATCGGAGAGATGCGATTTAAAGAAACCGATCAAGCAATCAGAAAAACCAAATCTTTCTAGCTTATTAAACAAAATGCTATTATCGAGCAGGAAAAGTCCAAGTATATTACAACTTTATTTTAGCAAAAGATGGAGTATAATTACAGTCCTATTTAATTGAATTTAAATGGCTGGACGCAACAATTATATCAACGAACTAGGTGGGACGTGAGATGAGAGATAGCATAAAGAACTAAACTCCCGCAAATGAAAATATGATCCTTCTACCAGTAAATTTGTGAAATGCAGCAATGGACAAGGCTGCGATATAAAGGAGGGTAAAACAAGATTCCCCCAAATCCTTGTCGGGGTAACTTGAATGCAAAAGTTGGGCTATGAGCGTCCAGTACTGCTAAAATGCAGTTTTTTGAGTCTAGAAGCCGAGGTATTAATTTTAGATAAAAATGTTTGTATACATGGTTGTAGATAATAGATAGAACCTTCAATTTAAGTCTTGGATCATGTTTCATCAGTTAGTTATTGCAAAAAAATAACATTTGTTAATTTTTTTTGTTCGTTCATGAAATTCGAATTACTACTAGTTGATGAAATATCTTCATTTGTGTATTCCTTGACGCTTATCCCAAAATCAATCTTGCTACTTACTAACAAGTTCTTGACTCGATCAAAAATGCAATTTATTCTTTAAGGCTTCTACTTTCAATAAAAATAAATCGAAAATTCAATAAATAACCCTTTATGTATGGCTTTAATAAATGGGGTAATTTGTTTCACAAACAAATACGACAGCATGGCCCGGTGGTCGTATGGCGTTCTGAGTTTAGTATATGTTCCAGATGTCCATTACGGGGAAACATATTTAGTTATATGAGAGGATTAATAACCTTAAATTATACTTTTGGTATCAGATTGCTTGTTTATATAGTATGCTAACCTCCTTTTTAAAATAAAAATTACTTGTTTACAAAAGTTAATTAAAGTAAATGTTAAAGAATATTTTAACCGTTATGTACCCAATTAAATTAATTTATCTCTTCAAAAATTATAATAAACCCTAATAAAAATTGAGATTTATCTACCTGTTTTTAAAGACAGTCATAAATAAACATTTGTTTAGCTAACTAAACAATATTTAACTTCTACAATTTTATTCTTTGGGTACAACGGGCTAAAGGCAAACGGAATGTGTGTGCATTATTATCTTCGGGCAGACTTAGACAATCAGAGCTATGAAAGTGTGGATTTTTAAGCTAGGGAATCATAAAAATTTTGAGTAAATACCCATAGAAATAAAAAAGTTACGCTGCTAATAGATTTAGTGGCGTTGGGTGCCATATTATTAAGGATTGAAAAATTGTCACGTTGGGACGCCAAAACTGTAATATTTAAAAAATACTCAGCTTTTATTTTCTCTCTACAAAAAATAAACAATGAAGAAAAATGAAATTAGAGAAATATAGTTTTTTTTCCGTACCTATGGTAGTATTTCTCCAATTATCATTGTCCATTCATTTAGTTCACTTCGAGTTAGAGGGGTTCTAGTAGCTGAAACAAAGGCGCTATTCACTTTAAGGTTGAATACTTCTAGTGAGGAAAAAGCTGATATCGCTAAAGTGGGAAAGTCTAGTTTAACCTAGACACAGAAATGGACCACACAATATTAATAGTTTTATTGAAAGAAATTTTAACAAAATGTTCAATAATAGCAGTAAGTTTATTTTGCTGATGTATTAAAAGGGTGCTAAGGTTTCACATTCTTGTTTCAAAGTGTCTTCATAACAATAATGATAAACACAGTACAGGGTGTCCGTAAAATGTGGGAAATCTCCCGGACATGAAAAAGACACGTAAAAGGAATATTATAAGTTCATATAAATTTTTTTCGTATAGGCCACCTCTTCAGAGATGTGGGCTTCCAAAGAGCTGCAGTGAAATCAAGTTTTTTAAACCTAGCCTGAACTACCAAGTATATTTCAATTTTTTTTAATACGATGTATACCAGGTAAGAGCCGTCAAATTATTATCCAAGAAAGTGTTGTGAATTACTCACAGCTGTAGAGACAGACTAGCTGTGAAACCTCATTTTTTTACCCCCTGTATGATAAGAACATTGAACAACGTTTTTTACATACTTTTAACTATTAATTAAAAATTAAGTACTCTTCATTCCTACCGCTAATCCTAACGATTTAGAAAAAACGTCATTTAATTTAATTAGTCCCCTAATTTCTGTCGGCTTGAATATAAAAAAGAGCAATTTTCCCCTGTCATCATAGTTTCAATAAAAAGTTAAATTAACTGCTTAATTTCGAAAGAGGGTTCAACATGGGCTCCGTGAAGTCTGATACACTCACGGGCACGACGAATTGAGGACTCTGTACCAGCGACATTAACTCGGCATTGTTCGTTATTTGATCACAATGAAACACGATTTTGCGTAAAAGTTCCTTCCTACTATAGACCGGAGTGGAATATACCAAGGTTTTGAGGTGTCTTCACAGCTAAAAATCCAACTGCGTTAGGTCAGGAGATCGAGGAAGCCAGACAATAGGTCCCTTTCTACCAATCCAATGGTTTGAATAGAAGTTATTCTGATGCTCCCGCACAGTAATGTTGAGATGAGGTGGTGTCCCATTGTGCATGTAGTACATGTTTCGGCGGGTTTGAAGTGGTAAGTGCTCTTACTGCAAGGGTGATAAAGGATCGATGAAAGAGCAATGAAAGATCGACGACAGATCGATGAAAGGGTACCGAAAGATCGATGACAAATCGATGAAAGAAGCCTGAAATAAAACGTCCAGAGTAGTGACTCTTGTAGAAGGCAGAAGATAAAAATTAGCTTTAAGACATGAATAAAACAATGAAATTTCACTTTCCTATTTGATATGAGGCCTCATATTTGATTGTCAAGTTTTATTACAATTGTGGGAAAAATCTTTAGAAAAATTCTGTTACAACTTTAGACAGGAACTGCGCAACATAATTATTAAACTATAGCTGCCCACGGAAAATTTACTTTAGGATAAAACCACCAAGAGTCGTTCCAGCAACGCACGTTCACTTTGTACAGAAGATATTCTAGAAAAGAATGCAATTGGCAACAATGGCTATTGGTACCATCTCCCAGAACCAACATATACCAGAAAATGAGGAAAATATCCTACCTGAGTCAAAAACATTAACACTTAAAGGAGTTATTTCTCTTCATAATTGCCATTACACGAAAAATAGGATTTTTGTAATTTTGGATGTGGATAAGATGAATAACCTTACGTAAATATGTTGATACGTCCAGGACATCTATCATCTGCGTAGCTGTTAAATCTATTCCATCTACGACTAACACTATTATATCCAATATAAAGCTAACTGATTACCATTGAATATCGGAAGGAATGAAGCATCAATTGCATGACCAAACATTACCCATCACCAAATAGAATTTTAGTAAACTGACTTCGGTCTTGAATGACAAAAATTGTTGAAAATATTTAAGTGTCAAAATTGGGTTATTGATTTGAAAGGTATATTAACCTAAGCCTTGTTTTTTAATGTATAGAAATTAAATAAATGGTCAAATGAGTGAACATTATTATATTTTCTTAACAAATATGTTTGTTCAAACCTCAGACTAAAATCAAAAAAATCATAATTAACTATTCTTGAAGTGACTGTCAAAAAAACTTATTTAGAAGACCCATAAAATAAAAGTAAACCTCAAAAATTCTAAGTTCTAGTCTCTTTTGATTGATATTTAACTTTTTATTTATAATCTACTCTTCCGAAATCCCTTAAAATCAATTTGGAAAAGGAAAAAGTTTTAGTCCGTAATATTGAATTTTTAAAATTAACCATAAATTCTTAAGCTACAACGTTAAAAATTCCCCAGTACCAATTTTCGACTAAATCCAGAACTTAAAATTTTTTTAATCCATCATATTGGATCCGCCATATTAAATTTTTCCCAATTAACTTGCAATCTGGATTTTGAAAACTTACCAGCAGCAATTTTGGATAAAATTAGGAGATGTAAATTTTGTAATCCGCCATATTGGATCCACCATTTATGACTTTCTAAAAATAACTTCCGAATCGTTGTTTGCGACCTCAAAAATCTCCCTACCAATTTTAACTGAAATCGGACAATATTATGTTTTTGTTCGACATATTAAATTTTTGGATTTTACTGAACTTTTAAATAGGGTACCCAACAGACTTGTATTTTTGTATTCTGTGGAAGATTCTAAGCATATATTCTATGACAAATCTTATACCTATGTCTTACCATTTTTAAGATATTAAATATTTTGTAAGTTTCCGGAGTTAAAATGGTTTTATTATGAAAAGTTATCTCATTAATATTACTAATAGAAAATTAAAATTTCTATGTAATCATTAATTATGTTCAATATTGATATAAAATTATACAAGGTTAGCCAAACCTCGCTTAAAAAAATGTTTTAAGATAGATTTTTTAAACGTAATACCCAGTATTTTTTCACCAGAGCTAATAGAAAATTGAACTTCCTCTCTAACTATGGAGTAGTTCTTATCTCTAATGCTTTTGGAATTATAACATATTTTAAATGGAAAATATAAATACCAGTTAGGTAGGACCATTTAGAAATAAAATATGACAAAATGTGTAAAAAAAATAATGAGTAGATAGACTGTATAAAATTCCATTTACTCTCAAATATTCGAGTACTGACATGATTGGTTATTGCTCTTAGTATCTGTTTGGCGTCTAAAGAGAAGTATTTCCCTCTCTCTCCTTTCCTTTCTCCCCCTCTACCATTTCTTTTCTCATAAACTCCTTCTGGTTCATTAGAATCGAGCCTGGATAGAACCGGTTAACTTTCCTATGTGCTGGATATAATTTTGACATCCTGACGACGATGTAGAACAAATTTAGAAATTGTTTATTTATATAAGAATTTGCTCTCGAGACAACATATTATAATTTTGCTTCGCTGGTAGTTTATGCCAAAACCTCACAGTTAAGTGAGAACAAATTCATTGAAAGAGTATAACCAAAATAAGTAATAAAGCAAAATCGCCAGAGGACAATTGAAAGTTAGTAGCTTTGCCAGTGAGAAAATATGCCAAACTAAACACTATACTGGAAATAGGGACGGATTATTTAGGGCGCCCCTGCATTAGTGGCTAGCTCGATGCCAGAAACTTTCGGCGATGTGGTTAGAAATTAACTCTAAACTTACCGTTTCTGGATCTGATTAAAGGAAATTTAAATTTGAACTTGAATATAGATATGCAAATGAGCATATAAGTCACATAAAATTAACTAACAAATAATAAAAAAAAAAATTTAATCGAAAAATCGAATGTCTAGCTACGCTAAATAAAATTTAATATGTTACAAACTGGAGTATCCACCGGTGCGAAAACATAACGCAAACTTTGTAAATTCCCCGACCATAGGTTAGAACACTAGAGAATTGCGCCACTCCATACAAAAAAGAGGAAAAACTTTAATTTATAAAATTATTTAGATTGTTATTACGTTAAATAGAAAATTAAAATAATACAAAGTTTACCCGTTATTTTGATGGTGACATTGTTAGCTGTGTGTTCTCACACAAATCAGGATGAATTACTGATAAACCGTATAGTAGTGTGTAGGCACAAGTTAAACATCAGTATTCGGGAAACGAAAACTTAAAGTCAATGATAATTTACCAAAAGTAGGGAAACCCAGAATGTAACCAAAATAAAAAGCAAAAACCTCTGAATTCTTATACGGAGCTAATGAATCCTTCGTTAAAACTAGCAGAACTGCTAAAATTCCAGTCTCCAGCTTTATTCCAGTAAAAATAAATAAATAAACAGCAAACAGGTTTATTATAAGTTAACTAAACAACTACGCTCAATTACTTGAATAATTTTAACTATTTTTCACCCAAAACCCAAAGGATGGACTAAATAATTTACAGCTGCATTGGTTATTTAAAAAAGAAAAATAAAAGTTAAGGCAAATGGCCTCATATCAAAGATCCATGCATGCATATAAGGCACTCCTTCATTCAAGCGTGTGCAAAATTGAAAAGAGATGACAGCTCAATAATGAACTTATGCGAACTTCTGGGTAACAACAGTCGGCTAAAATAAATTGTTAAATAAGTCAATTCATTAATTATTAACATTTTCAGGTAAAAATTAAATAACTAATCCACTAGTTATTCCTAAATTTAAAAAAATAGGTGAACTATCAGCTACTGCCGATGCAGATCAAGTAGTGAATAAGTCTCCTGCCAAATTTCGGTCGTCCAAAAATTATCGAAAGTTTGGCAATTTCTCAGACTAGATGTCGCCTTGAATCGATGCCATTACGGCAAGTTACAAAACGAAAACGACAACTTATGAAACTTCTCGATAAGTGGAGCATTGAAGTTTATAACGTCAGTAAATCAATGAAAAAAGTATTGATAGGGGTGAACATTAAACTATAACAAGGAATAATATTAATTAAGTTGGGATGATTACTACACGGTGGTTTCAAACAGCTTAAAATTGGATAATGCAAAAAGCAACATCTTCAAAATCAACCTATGTCAAATTCGACAGTGACAGGAAACATAACCAAAAACAAAACAATACATAAACGTAGCAAAATCTACGCAACTGATCGAAGGAATTTGAACGAAACTGTCATAAAAAAGGATTTTATTCGAATAGTGGGCAAGAAAACTGAGACTTATCTGGAAAAAGGTAACAGTAAATTCAACAACAATAGAAAATAAATACAACCACCCACAGTCTAGCGAATGCCCAACAAAACAACACAAATAGGAGTCAAAGAATGATAATTAATTTGCAATCTAAAACCAGTAGTTTGCAGTGTAAGAATGTGACCAAAATTCAGGAAGATAAATTACCGAACTGGAAAAGAAATTGGCAAGAAGGTAGCACTATGGAGATTTGTAGCCAAAAATACAACTAACCTAGCACGCCTTTATTCAAAGAATTTATGAAAGATACTCGAAAAAAAGGATATTGTGTTTGACCTTAACGTGAATATTTGCAAAAAAAAGGTAGAATTAATTGAAGTAGCCCTTACGCAGTTGAACTGAAATTTGAACCGAGATAATTTAACTATTTAATGAAGTTCTAAATAATTGACACTAACCGTTGACGTTCAAGAAATAACCGATTAAAATTTTCTAACTAATCAAATGCATGGCCTACTGTCAATCAAAACCAAAAAAATTATGTTAACATAGTTTTCTATTCGCTACGGTTAAAAAATACAGTGTGTTCCATTTAAACAGCCAATTTTACAATACTTCTTTTAAAGAAGGTTTCACTTACATTTTTACACACCTTTTATCATTTAATTTAAATATTAAAAGAGATTAATAACGCATTTTTCTTCTGAAAAACGGTTGAAAGAATTTCAAATTCCTGGCAGTGTCAAAATTTTTATAGTAAAATAGTTTTTCCTTCTAAAATGACAAAATATTTAATACCTTAAAATGGCAGAATATACGTATAGGATATGTTATAGACTCTATCTCAGAATTTTCCACAAGTGTCCTATTTAAAATTTGGACTTTGATATCAGCTAATGATAAATCCAACAAAGTCATGTTTTAAGAAACTCTTTAAGGAATCAAATTACTATATGTTATTACCACAAGCACAATTGTAGAAATAGATCTCAAGTCGTATTCTAAATTATTTTAACATGCCACCGAATTTAGCTAGAAGTCTGCTAAAAATTTCCATATTTTGCTGCTACAATATTTTTCAAAGATATTATCCTGTTGCTATGTCTAGAAATTGTTTTATTATTAGATAATCTTGAATATATGAACAGTTTCCTCTTCTATATAATCTGCAAACAAAAATATTTATTGTCTGTTTTATGTTTACACATATTATAGGCTTAGGAACATTTAGATTTGTGAAAATCTAAATTTCAAATTATAAGCATAAATTAGCATGTCAAATTGTAAATCATCGTTATACGTAGACGTAATTAATTTTGCTGTCTCGCCATTTAGATCGGGGTATTTTGTTACCCTGTCAGTAACACTTTTAATAAATGTACCGCTCAAAATTAGGAATACATAAATCAGTTAAAAAAGTACCTAGTTAAAAAATATACGAAAATTAGAGATTTATTACTGGCACTATTCAAATTAAATAAATATTTTTCTTTTATAAAATAGTTTACAGTGAGGGAATACGTAAATAATAACGCATTTATTTCATTTTAAAACTTCCTGAGTATACATATTCAGTATAATACAAATTTCACTTTAAGATAACGTCATTCACGTTCATGTACAGATTAGTGGTTGCTTGTTCTAGCATGTCAGCATTGTATCAATTGTAGGGAAAGGGTGACAAAACTCTTCCCTATGGGACTTCAGCTTGCAGTACATATGGATCAGACATTGCATTTTCAACCCTAACACAAAGGAAGCGGTAATTATTGCAGTTATCTTTTATGACTTGTGCAGGCGTAATAAGTTATTTAAAATATTAAATTATTCGTTTTTTTTTTTACTTTGGTTTGAGCTGTTCGGCATATAGCCAATTCCAATATTTAGATTTATGATGTTTCTAATTGTATATTGGGATAAATAATATTTATTATTAACCCACTTACGCCCAAATGTGATAAAATCTTGACATGCTCTTCACAAATTCGGAGAACAATTTGTAAAATTTAAGATGGTGGATCCAAAAGTAAGGGTTTTGGATCCGCCAGCTCTTGAGCTTTAGAAATCTGATTCCAGATTCATGAATAGCTACTTCAAAAATCATTATAATGTAGGCTTTCTGCATTAAATCGATATATTTTAGAATTTTCCCTCCATTTTGGATCCGCAATTCTGAATTTTACAAATCGATCTCATAGTCTATGATCAGAGACCCAAAAAAAATTGTCGTTAAAATTTTATCTTAAGTTTATTATGGTTAATTTGGTTAATTTTATCCTATTTTTGTTAATATTCACATCTTGGGTGATATATTATCATTTTCGTTAAGCATTTATCATATATTCTTCGTACAACAACATAGTTTATTATGGTTAATTTGGTTAATTTTATCTTATTTTTGTTAATATTCACATCTTGGGTGACATATTATCATTTTCGTTAAGCATTTATCATATATTCTTCGTACAACAACATACTATTCGTTGTATTTTTAGGTTTTACTATATCCCCGAGTTATTCTAGTTCTTCTTCCTTGCAAATTTTCTTCCCAACTTGATTATTTTCTTTATCATTCTGTAATTTGTCTATAAGAAATACACCTTAAATTTAATTTTTATTTCTAGCTTGATTCATAGGTCGTCGACTCTACGACACTGCACTAGGTTGGATAAGGAATTTGTATTTATCTTTTTTTGTTAGATATGATTTTCTTCCGGTTTTCAAGTAAAATTCTTATGTTAATCTATTTTTATACCAGTTTTCCCTGATTTTTATTTTGAATAACTTCGTAGGGTTTATTGACATTTTTATTGAGGTTTGCAGTTTCGCCTCGAGTTGAAGATAGGTAATTCTCATTCTTTTAGGCAGTAGCGTGTTGGGCTGTGGAGTAAAATTAATCTTAACCAAGTTCAATTTTTAGTTAATTCAGATTTAACTTGGTTTTGGTTAGTTTGAAAAATTGAAACCAGCCTGAACTAACTTAAATCGACCTAGATTTATTAATTAAAAATTGTTATTGTCCAGCAGCTCCACGTGGAGGTTGGCATTTCACATAAATTGTATTTGGAATCTGGCAACAGCGCTAATTTTTCGGGTTTTAGGAACGAGTCATACCATTATTTAATGGCGGTTTTATTCGGGAAACGCCTAGTATCGATTTTAATATTGCATCTGCTATATTGATTTTGTAATTTTTGGAGCAAGTTTGGATGGACAATTAGTCTGTGTTGTTAATGGCTAGCAGGAAATGCATATTTCTTAATTTAAAAATAAAAAAAATAAACAGTGATTTCCCATCCAATTTATAGCTGAATATTCTAACGACTAATTAATTGGCAAATCTGTTTCAGCCTTTGGATGTTGTCCCCGAGTCGCTCCAGGTCAATTTTGTACTGCTATTTCTGTAAAGTTGGTACTCCTGTAACATTTTTTCAAACATTTAAAGGAAGTAGCGTGTTGCGCAAACTTGGGGCTTACCTATAAAATGGAGCCCCTCGTTTTGCAGAATACTGCTAGTTTTCGAGTTTGAAGCGTTATTTAGTTGTCCCAGTTTAACTTTAGTATCGTTTCATTTGAGTTTTTTTTTGCCTGCTTGGCGTTTTTTTTTTGCATTACCGATACAAAACCTGAAACCAGCGATTTCTTGTCAGTTTTGAGCTCGTTTTTAACAAGAAATCAGTTTAGGCCCCAGGAAATTGGGGTCCAACCTGTAGGCTAGAACTTATAACTGCTGTCCATAATACGAGTTTGAACATCACTGCTAGCAACCCTGCGGCGTTAAACGTATAACTGTCTGCCCTGTAGTTACGTCAGAGCCTACACCGTAGCCGAGAAAATTAACAACTGGTAAACACACTCAAAATTTTGTATTACCATATTTTTATCAATAATTTTATAATAATTTTATTTACATTCAATATATCTTTTATCGTAAAATGTTGCGATATAATCTACTATCTCTGATCATAAATGATGTATTGATTGTATGAGGTTTTAGTCAACCGTTTATATTGGTTTCCTTCATCATCTTTGTGTATTTATTCAAGTTAGGTGTTCTTTTAATATTTTGTTACATCTAACGCTACTTGGTCTTCTAATTAAAGTTATTAACGAACTACGACCGAGTTTTATTTGATCCATAGACTGCTCGCTTTTGTATCTTTTCTTGTTTTGTTGTGCTTTCTGCAGAGTAAAGTTGGATGCTAGTTCTTGACGACACCATGGAAGGCTTCTACATTCAGCCTAGCTTTAGATGCAGTGGCGCCCTTAATTTTCCACCCCTACTCTCCGACATAGGGGTTATCTCGGTATTTCTGCTCGCTGGTGCTGGTACTAGTCTTCAACTGTTCTCTAGTATCTTTCTTTATCTTGTTTGTTGAATTAAATTAACTCTACTTTTCACCACATTGTGAGGTTTTTCGCCTCTTTTCTTTTAAAAGCCAGTATAGCAAAATTATAATTTAAAGTTTAAAATTAAATGGATCGGTAACCTATGCTACAAATTTATTTTTGAATTCATAAATCTTTAAGGAATTATAGCCATTTTTTTCTGTAATTTCAACCGCAATGATTTCAAGTATAGGTTTCAGAATCACGTTTCAATCACATTTAGAAGAGAAGGCTCTTAATTCGGACACTATATATACTTTTTATGTATGTACGCCGATTACATGGGAATGGATCCACGAATTTTAATGAAATATTTTGCGTTATGTTTAGGAAGTTGCTTGATTAAAATTGATTCATTAAAATCCGAGAAAGCGCTTACAATATAGCACATAGCAATTTTTGTATTTATCCAGTTTCCTTAAAATTTCTATTTAATTAAATACGACATGTTCAATACGACAACATAAACATTTTAAATTTCCTGTTCTTGTCCAAAATCAGTACCTGTTGTTTTTGGGAAGTAGATTAAATTAAAATAATTTTTTTATATTCAATATGGCGGGCCTAATTTTTCAATTTTCTCAACTTTGCTTAAAATTGAGGCGTTCTTTGCAGAAACCCCATATGTCAAAAAATTTGAATTTTCAGAAAGTTAAAATACTTTCTAACTTCGCATACATAAAAATTTTTCTTTTCTTGACTAGATTATTTAATACTTACCTTAAATAGGCTTAAAATGGTTTTTATTGTCTATTTTTTATTGAGGCACATTTATTTTCTTTTCTCTTGACGTAAAGGATTTTTCCTATAATTTTTCATTATCGTTATAAAAAGCATATTTTTTTAACAGAACGACCGATAAATTAAAAAATAAACATTTTTATTAATAAAATGTCATGGTTTTAAAAAAAGAAATATTATCGATTTCTCCGCTGCTATTGTCGTCTTAGCTTCAGGTTTTATTAGATACTGGGTTAGCATTGGAAGATTTTCAATTTTTCCATGAGAAATTGGTAACGGTTTCCTGTATAAAGCTTAAAGTCAAGTTTAGTGGATAAATCGCTCCACTTTCATATAGTTGATTTTTCTCAGTTACCAGTGTAATTTTGCCGGAGTAAAACATGTCGTGGTTCCGTAATAGAATATCGTAACATTCTTGTAGTTTTAATTTTAACTGGAGGCCGACTTGATTGAAGGAAATATGGCGATACAGTATTTGCAATGTTGAAAATTATGGATTGATCAACATTGGTTATTTTAAAAGCAGATTGTTTGTGTTTAGCACTCTTTACTATATTGTCCCATTCCTTAGAAATTTCTACAGTAACTGCCTTTTTATTATCTCTATTAAAGAGAAATCTTGGTCACAACTTATAAAAGAATATCCTCGTACAGGAAATAAGCTAGTTATAATTTTGAACATGTGCAAGTAGTGAGCTAACATGGACGAAAACTTCAGAAGCACGTAGTTTTTATTTTAACTTGCACAGCCATCATTTATTAGAATTAGATTTTTGGTTGTAACTTCGCTTGAATCAAAAAAATAAAAAAGCAAGACCGCTACTTTATTCTGATCTTTTCTGCCAACAGTTTCATTGTAACAAGGCATAATGGTACTAGTTTCTCCATCGTTGTGGATGTATGTATATATGTGCGTAGAGCTGAGGGTCGCTACACTGCGAGCTGATATATTGTGTCCCCCTACTGTTGCTCGGTCGTAAAAGTTACCTTATCGGCTAGAGCAGGTCCCCAGTCCTATTTCCCTTAGGAATCTCAGGATGTTGGATGGCTTCAAGGTGGGTAGCTCCACTTCTTCGATTTGATGTGCTCCCAAGAACAACATCTTAGGCTTTTTTAGAGCGCTGCACTCTGCAAGGATATGAATAGAGGTTTCGTTCTCCTCCTCACTAAATCTGCACTCTTCTCTTTCTACCAGTTCGAGTGTGTCTTCAAGTGGCAATGCCCCGTCAAGACCCATGTCAGAATTCTGAGCTGGCTTTTACTCAAGCTTATGAATTCTTTAAATCTGTTCTGGTCGTAGTTCTCCAGAAGTATCTTCGTTTGTCTCAATCTTTGCAGCTCCGTCCAATAATTGGATCTCCTGCTTTCTTCTTCTATCTTTAGTTCTTCCAGCATTACGCTGCTACTGATTCCACAGAAAGGCTCTGGCCCTAGAAATCTCAGCCCTTTGACTCACCGTTGTGAATGCAGAACACATCATACCATAGCTGCCGTGCATTAAAAAAACGCGCGTTCGTAAGAATATGGGGTAAAGGAAGATTCTGCATGTAGTCAAACGATAAACATGTGTAATTCTTGGCGCCAAGCCTTGCTTTATGTTTATATTTTTTCTTCAATTAATAAAATTTATCAGTTTTTATTATCTTTATCTTTCGTTGTTAAGTTTACGATTAAATATTTGCCAATATAGTTGCTAAGGTAATTTATGACCTGGGTATTCAGTCATAAATATATGAAACATTTTCTTTACAATTAATGTTTCAAGGAGATAAAAAGTGTTGAGGCTTTGGGCTAATCTCCTTTAAAAAAAATGTTTCTGTATTCGCGTTACTCTCTTATACGTAATACCGTGAGAACAACAGAAAGCTTTGACACAAAGGTGTCCTTTGTTCCTCTCAAACGAGTTTTATAAATAAATGCGATAGAGTGTCGTCCGGGTAATGACCGAGGTTCTTGAGCGCTGTTATTTTTTTTGTCTTCTCCTTCATTTTGTAAAATATCTCTCTGTTCATCAGTCTTATGACTTCGTCTCTGGTTTAGAACACGGTATAATATTAGCCCTAAAAAATAAATTATATTTTTCTGAAACTTTATAATAAGGTCTTAGTAATTGTTTATACCTACCTATCTTATTCATACTGCTTAAACAGTAAAACCAATTGAAGAGATGCAAGAGATCTTGCATCCTCCGTAAATTTAGTATAACACTTGTACGGAGAACATCTACAAAATATGTTTGTTACTAAATAGAATCAAAAATATTTTTGAGAAAGTCTTACTTGCAATTTGGTCCTATATGAACTTTCAAAACCTCTGTTTCTCTGTATTTTACGTATTTATGTCCTTTACTTCTTGCTTCTTCTATTTTCGTACGTTTTGGTATATTTTTCTTCTCTTTTATGACATATTTTCAATAGGATTTTCACGTTTATAGTCTTTGTTTACAGTGTTAGCTAGTATTTTTTATTTTTTATTTTTACTTTATAACCACTTTATGAAAATAAAAGATCCGTACTGAATTAAACCAAACATTAAGTTTTAACCACAAATTAATACTGTGAGAATTGACAAAGGGTCAGTTTTTTTTCTTGCAAAAATCCCGTTTGTCAGTGACATCTGTGGTTTTTGCAAGAAACTGGTTTGACGTATGGGGTTTATGCGGAATCGATAATATTTTAAATGCTTTTATTATGGACTATCGGGTTTTAGAGGAATTTTTCTGGTAGGGGATAACGCTAGTAGTGCCTCTTATACACTTGTGGCATTTAATAATAATAATAATAATAATAATAATAACAGAAAGGATGCACGAGGGGAGCAATGGGATGCAAGGAACAATTGATTGTTGACTCTGTCATATGTAACCAAGCCTGTACCAACCGAAGAAACCTCTTTGCTGCCTACGTGGATTATAAGAAGGCCTTCGACTCGGTGCCACATGAGTGGCTCAAAACTATATTGAGAATGTACAGGGTCGATAATAATTTTGTTTCCTTTTTAGAACGCATCATGTCAACCTGGAGAACTAGGATCCAATTGCAAGTGCCATCCAGCGACTCCATCGAAACTAACACCATTCCGATACGAAGAGGAATATTTCAGGGCGATTCACTTAGCCCATTGTGGTTCTGCCTTGCAATGAACCCACTATCACGCCGTTTGAACTCCACCAGATACGGCTTTAGTGTTAGAAATAACAACGAAGAGGTAGTCAGAGTGAATCATCTTCTATACATGGATGATCTTAAACTGATGGCTGCTACCAGAAACCAGCTGGAACAAATGCTTAAAATTGTGGAGGAGTTCTCCGGGGATATCGGAATGCAATTTGGACTTGACAAGTGCCGTATTTTGAACATCGTTAAAGGGAAGATACAACCGGGGGCTTTTGAAATGCAGAACGGTGAAACTATAGCTGCAATGGAGGAAGACCAAACATACAAATATCTAGGTATGAAACAGGCTAAAAGAATTGACCATGGCACTATGAAAGCTGAATTGACAACCGAATTTGTCAGGAGGGTAAGGCGGGTACTACGAACTAATTTAAATAGTAGAAATTTGTTTAAGGCGCTCAACACGTATGCTTGCTCAGCGCTGAGCTACTCCTTTGGAATTGTAAAATGGAGCAGGACGGACATCCAAAACCTGCAAAGAAAAATAAGGACACTCCTAACAAAAACACAAAAACATCACCCTCGGAGTGCCATTGAACGTACAATGCTTCCAAGACACCAGGGAGGAAGAGGATTGGTGGATATTGGTAAACAGCTCGATCAACAAATAATAAACTTACGTTCATATTTCCACAGGTTAGCGGACTCTTCCACACTTCATCGAGCAATATGCGAGGCAGACGATTCGACACCGCTACAGTTGAGGGAACAAGATATTGCTTCTCACCACCAAACAGACCAAGAGAAGTTACAAACCTGGCTACGGAAGCCACTTCATGGACGGCATCCAAATGAGGTCAATCAGGACAATGTCGACAACTCAGCGTCGAACTACTGGTTGATTTCAGGACAGATGTTTCCGGAAACGGAGGGCTTCTTGTTGGCTATCCAAGACCAGGTTATTCCGACGAAGAACTACCGGAAGTTCATCACTAGAGATCCCTCAATAGAGAATGACCAGTGCAGATATGGCTGTCGATCATCGGAGACGGTCCAGCACATAACTGGAGGATGCCAAGCGTTTGCCGCAACCGAGTATAAGGAAAGACACGACTCAGCCGCTAAGATACTTCACCAAGAGTTAGCAGAAAAGTTAAACCTATCACAGGTAGGAAAAGTGCCTTATTACAAGTACAATCCGGAGCCTATTCTTGAAAACAACCAGTTCAAGTTATATTGGGACCGAACGGTTCTGACGGATCAAACAGTTGCTCATAATAGACCAGATATTATACTAATAGATAAAATTTCTAGGCGAACTACACTAATCGACATCGCTGTACCTAACAACAACAACCTAAGACCAAAATACAACGAGAAGATCGCCAAATACAGAGATCTGGAGGTGCAAATCCGAAGACAATGGGCAATGAACAGCGTCCAAACGATTCCCATAATACTCTCAACAACTGGAGTGATACCAAAGAACCTCCTGCAGAACATCAAGGGACTGGGTCTTAGTGAGCATCTGTATAAACCGATGCAGAAAGCAACTCTCCTAGCAACCGCGCGAACCGTCCGAAAGTTCATGGGAAATACAGCAGACCACGTCACCTAGGACCCGATAACTTGGAAAGGGTTCCCACAGAGCTTCATACTTCTGGTACCTTTGTGTACCTGGTATGAGTGAATATTCCCTGGAGGGAGTGCGAAGCCGTTTGGCTTGTAAGTCTAAATAATAATAAATGTATTCTTATTAGCATCAAAAATATAAACTGAACAAATACAATAATGGACGGCGAGATCAAGAATAGCTACTCATCTAACCGTCTGTTTTCTTAAATTGAATCTAAGATAAACTAAAAGTAAATCTAATCTAAAATATAAAATTATTTGAGAAAAAATAAAAATGTAAATTCTAAAACATTTATGTTCACACTTTTGGGCTTTTACGTGAAAATGATCCAGAAAATCACCGCACCCGACTACGCGTACCAATAATAAATAATTTAACAGCTCTTTTGAAGCTAGCGACATTCTTAAGGGCTACGACATCCCTAGGATTATATCTGAAAGATCTCTGAAAAAGGGCAGTTCTATGTTTCGGGACAATGAACCACGAACTATAACGTGTTTGCCTCCCATGAACAGTACCGCCACGAATCAATTTATTAGATAAATAAGAAGGTGCCTCTGTCTACATAATCCTATGAACAAGGGTTGCTTAATGTATAAAGAATCTTTCCTCTAAATTAAACCATTGGGATGTTCGAAATAAAGGTGTCACATGATCGAACTTTCTCATACTGTAGCAAAACCTAAGGCAGGCATTGTGAAGTCCCTGGAGACTATTCCTCTTACGTAATGTAAGTCTATCTAGTAGCGCTACAACCCTACGTGGGTTTTTGCTGCAGAAACGATTTGCCTCCACTGGTCTCTGTCCATCATGGCTTCTCTCCAGTTGTCGACACTCATAGTTTGTAGGTCTTTGGCTATATTATCTCTCCACCTTAATTTTGGTCATCCAAGGGGTCTAGTTCCTGTTGGGTTTTGTAAGTGCTGGCCAATATACAACGTCACAGTATGACGCCAAAGACAATATCAAAGAGTCACAGAGTCTCAACTTTATATCAGTTGTTAAGACATCTTTATGCATATAAAGAATTTTTAGCTTATAATAACACTTTTGCAATAAATTCGAGATATGTGCCTCAAAGCGAAGTTGTGCGTCAAACATTACTCCCAGGTTCTTGGCAGAGTCCGACGGCGTCAACATTGTATCACCAATTTTGATTTTAAAAATATTACTCTCTACAATTTGTTGTCTGTGCGAACCAAAAAGAAGAAATCTCGACTTTTCACCATTCAGACACAGTCCATGACCTCTGGATATCTCCAAAATGATCTGTAAATCATCATTAATTTGCTGTGCAGCCTGTGCCATACCGACTAAATTAAATGAGCAGTAAACTTACAAGTCATCAGCGTATTGGTGAGAATGACAAGTTTTTATAAATTTACAGAAATCAGTTGCATACAGCGAAAATAACAGCGGTCCAAGAATGCTGCCCTGTGGTACACCCCTATTGAAAGTCACAAATTCAGACCTCTCATTGCCAATGCACACTCTTTGCATTCTATCTCCAAAATAACTCCTAAACCACTCCACTGCACTCCTCCCCAAGCCAAAGTATTCCAGTTTTGCATAAAACATCGTATGATCTAAAGTGTTGAAGGCCCTACCAAAATCCAGTAATATAAGAGATGTTGCCAAACTGCTATCACTTGCACCAAACACATCATCGCTCACTTTAAGAAGTGCAGTAGTTGTACTATGTAAATGGCGAAATCCCGACTGTGTAGATGGTAAAATGTTTCTCGAATTCACAACTTTGCTTATCTGATTATAGCCAATCCTCTCGAGCACCTTAGACAATGTCGGTAAAATACTAATAGGACGAAACTCAGAAATGGTAGTGGGATTAGAAACCTTAAGAACTGGTAATACATTAGCACATTTTCACTGCAGTGGAAAGGAAGAAATAGAAAGGCACTTCTTAATTATGAAAGTTAAATAAAAAGTGAGACAAGGAGTGATCAACAATAGCATCTTACAGTCCATCTCATCAGCTCCCAGAGCATTTGACTTTATCTTAAAGATTACTTCATTCACGCGGTTATCGTCAACTTCAGTAAAAACAAAATCATCGCTTACATCCCCGAAATGCGAATTCCTGTACTCATCCAAAAACCTATGGTTAGCTGTTATATCTGTCAAAGCAATACTGTTGAGAAAATGATCATTATAATCCGAAGGGGAACCCATATTTGAAGGCAACGATCTAGTTGGTGTGCCAATATTGAGTCTCTTCAAAGTAGCGCCAAAAAGTTCCCGGATCCACCCTATATCTCTGTTGTAGTTATGCCTTTTTTTCATTTCGGGCAGCCATCGTAATGTAATTGCGAAGATCCCTATATTCATTCCAAGCAACATCTGTCTTTGTTTTTTTAAACTTCGATAGAGCCTTTTTACGCAGTTTTATCATAAATTTAAGGTTTTCCGTCAACCATGGAGCAGGTGCCTGCATATCATAAATCACATTCCAATTAACAGCATGCAAATCATTCAGAAAATCGTTATAATTAAAGTGTGTATAATCGCGATATGTTCGAAAAGTTATTGAAGGATGAGGCTTATTAACTTACTCAGTTTTTACCAAATTGACATATGAGGTTTTTGCAAAAAACGCCTCAATTGATAATGATATTTTTTTTGAGCATAAATTACTAATTTTACAATATTTTTCTCAATGCAGAGACTAAAATAACTACGTTTATCAAATTCTTTCAAAATTATAGGACATCATTTGATCATAGACTCCAACAAATGGAATATTTTTTGTAGCGTTGGCCATTCAGCCATCAATCGTACTGCTGTCCCATATTAATTTGTAGTTATTCTAGCAACCTATAAATAGTTATCACAAAGACAAATGCTCCCTGGAAGTTCGAACGCTCATCTTCGCTTTCACAGTTTTAGTTCCAAACAACTACAGATTATTTAAGCTTACCACAAACATAACTTAGGATTTTAAGACTCAGGAAAGACTGCTCACTAGCTGGTTATATAACATCTCTCGTTTGAAGCTCTCACAGCAGTGTGTCTGCGAGTTTAATCGCGTGAAGGTTTTTAATAAATGAAACAAAACGATTTTCTCAAAACACTTAAGTCTATTAACAAAAGTAAATACGAAACGGAATTATTTACAATGAGAAACTTAAAATTAGCAATGAATAACAATATCAAGATACTAAAATAATTGCTCCCATGGCCGCTCTATAAGAAAAAATGAAAAATTCAATTTAGAAGATAAAACGTTTAAATAGCTTTCTAAAATATTAAACATAAAAAAGAATAAAAACGCGAAAAAATAGCTATTTATATTAGAAAAACAGAATCAAGGTCGCTCCTTTTACCCTTTACGGGAAAGAGCCTGGCTCTTGAAGTGATCCCACGCCTCGAAATTAGATTTTCATAATCCATTAATTTTATGTTGCACAATTTAGTACTCTTTATGATCATTTTTACTAAGATGATCACAATTTTTCGGCTTTGGAAACATTACTTCAAATAATTCATCGATATCCAGACGCGTTTATTTACACTGGGCAACAAAATATACATGAACTGCTGTGGTAATTTTGAGTATACACTTACCACACATACTTTAAACGAAATGTAGCTGCTCTAAATGCTATTTTTATCGAATGTATTTACTTGTCGTAGTCTCACTTATCAATTATAAAAGCTAAAATTGTTAGTGTTTCCTTTATTTTAGTATAACTGGGCAATTTTGCTCGAAAAACATTAGTTTCTCACGCAAGTGTTGTGTTAACGATACCAGTGATCTTGGTTATATATGCAGCAAGTTTTGTCAATAGAAATAACAGAAAAAGATTACTGATTTTGTTAAATAAACATATTAAACATATTTTAGAAGAAACCTTCACAAGAGCATTAATATTAGGTATCCATAACGTTTGTATGTCTTGCAGCCCATATAAGATGCCTTCTTTTAGTTTTTTATACTGAAGTAGGGAAATATTTAACATGTATATATATTCAAAATAATCTTACCCAAGGTTTTGATATACTGCTCCAATATGCCAAGCTTAGTGTAAAGTAGTGGAAAAATAAAATTTTCTGAACTTATCAACGGAAAATTAATTAAATTTGCCTTTTTCTTATAAAAGACTCTAATTTCGAAAATTTTATCGGAAGTATAACTCAGTCTACACATAGCTAAAAACTTTAATAGACTCAATTCGTTGCAAGCCATAAAACTAGATATATGTGATCAAACGAAATTCTCTTTAACTTTGAACCAGTTCAAGCATCTTGAGAAAGACTTAAAAAGGCGAATCATATTCTAATCAAAAATTGGAACACTGAAAAACGAAGATTGTGTTTTTTTTTTCAATTATTTGTATGTTGATATTTCATTAACAGTAGGGGTTTTATCTACTTTTAATCAATTTTTCTTTTGCTTCGATATTTCTATACATTTATCTTACGAAATAAAACATTTTCCTTCAAAGTTTCTTGTTGGTTAATTGTGGCGGTAACAAATGATATTTTTTATATTTTACTCTTTTTTGCTTAACGAGATATAATGAAAAAGAACAAAAGTCTATTACTAACAGAAAAACATATAAAGCAAACGAATAATAGATAATATTGAAATTATAACAAAAGCCTTATTCTTTCCTACTTATTTCATTAAAAATATTTATTACATATTAGTGCTTTTCTGTTATATATGTATGTTACAGATTGTTTATAAAGTAGAATTATATAGGCCAGTGCGCTTACAGCCCAGATGAGTAGAGTGAACCACTGGGCATGTTAGATGGGTAGACAGTGTGGATTAGTGTGTGGAATTTCTCAGAGGTGAAATTGTTCGTACGCCTATCAAAACGCTGACTATACAAAACGACTCAACTTCAGGAGACGATTTCTTGGAATAGAAAAAGATATCTGAACGATTGTTTCCATTGTTTTCAGTCCTCTCAATCTAAGTAGGTTTCATGGCTCGGTTGATGCCGTTAATTCAGTGAGTCTTTGGTCTTCTTCCCGTTTTCTTTCCATTGGTGTCCATTTTAGAATTTGTTTCGGCAGATGTTCATCGGTCATTCTTTTAACATGCTATACCATATAACTGCCGTTGTTCAATTTTTAGTCGAGAATGGTTCTTTTCGCGTCCATAATTTCCCTATTATTTGTTAACCTGCCCAGCCTTAATTTTCCAGCAGATCTGCGCCAAAAATCCGGTTCCAGAGTAAGCAATTTATGCTTTATAGTTTTATTAATTTGCCACATTTCGCATCCATATAGTACTACACTTTTAAATATTGCATTGTATGAGAGATGTTTTCTTTCTTTGGATGTATTAGTCGATTTTGTCCCTTTTACTATTCCGTCTATTATTTCTTTCTCAGTGCGTCCGCTTCGATCTGTTTTTGTCCCTAGGTATACATAATCCTGGCAAGACCTTACCGTAGTGTTTCATCTACCTCCAAATCTGTTGCTTCTTCACCGATACACATATATTTGGTTTTCTGTAACTGATCCTATTCTAGTTTCCTTGCCATAAATGCAAGATCTTCTTTGTCTTGAGCAACTGCTACTTGGTCATCTACAAAGTGGAGAATATATACGTTGTTGTCTTTGTTTAACTCTATTCTTATTCCGATGCATTATCTTCTTTTTTTCTTGAGGGCCTCATTAAGATAGATTTTGAACAGAGTAAGTGATATACAACACCTCTGACCAAGACCCTTGGTCACACGAAAGGTTTCCGATATAAGTTTTCTGATCTTTATTCTAGAAGTGGCTTAGTCGTATGGTTGTTAAATTGCTGAGATTAAATGTTGTTAATGGGAGAGTTCTCCAGCACTTGCCACAGTTTTTCGGTTTGTGTCGTATGCTTTTATAAGGTTTACAAAAATAAGATGAACCTCTCTATTCCTTGCTGTTTTTTTAATGAGTTGGACCAGACTAAATATATGATCTACGCATGATCAGCTAGCTTTAAACCCTGATTATTCCTCGATTTCGTGGGAACTTTATTTTGATTTTAAAATATTTCTAAGCAGTTTTCCATGTATCCTGCTTATTGTTCTGGTTACAGAGAAGCATCTGTAATTTGTACATTCGTCACAGTTCCTTTTTTTGTTGATTGGTGATATCCAATCTTCTTTCCATATTGTTGATAAGGGAACGTCATTATTTATGATTCTGTTAAATACTTTTTTAAGAAAGGAGGTCAGTTTTTCGATACTATTTTTTAACAGCTCTGTCGGTATTTCGTCTGGTCTAGCCTCTATTCCGTTTTTCATTGATTTTACAGCTTTCCACACCATCTTCCTTGTTACATTTATCTAATGTCCTTATACCTTGTATCATCTTGACATATATTGTTAGTTCCTTGTAATAATGTGATCTTCATTTCTCGATTGGAATTGGTTGTAAATTGATCTTGGTCGAGGTACCTGATCTAAGTGACTTCACCAGTTTTCATGCTTCTGATGATCTCCTACCACCTATATGTGTATTTACTTCTGTGCATTTTCTGTACCAAGAGTCATTTTTATTTCTATTCATCATATTTTTAAATTTAGATTGTTCATTTTTGTAGTTAGTTTTATCTTGCGGGTCTTTCGTATTTAGGTACTTATTTAAGACTTTATGTTTCGTTTGTTTTTGTTTTTCCAGTGAGATGTCTCATATAATATCATTATTTAATTTAGTTGTCTCTTTCTCTTTTATTCCTAGAGATTTCAGTGCATCGGAATTTAGACAAGATACCATGTGTTCATACAGTTCATCTGTGCGCTCTGACAGTAATTCGACTTGAAGTTTATTATCTATTCGAGACTGAAATAGATTTTTTGTACCGGTTTCTTGCAGTTCCACTACGTTACACGATATTTTCTATATTTTCGATATGTCTGTTTTTACTCTTAAAACGAATTTCTAACGTTGCTCCTAAGAAAAAGTGGTCAGATCCGCATTCTATTGTTCTATATACTCTTGTTTCTTTTAACTTTATATTGAAGTCCTGTTTAATATTAGATAATCTATAACTGATTTTAGTTGTCTTGTTTCTAGGTGCCAAGTATATTTGTGGATATCTTTGTGTTGAACTAATTCATTAAGAATTTTTTGTTTATGTTGTTGACTTAGCTCGATTAGTCTTTGTCTGTTGTTATTTACGGTTTTCTTTTAATGCCTTCCAACTATCCCACTGCCACTGTTAGACTCTACTCTAGCATTTTGGTCGCCAAGTAGTGTAGTTTCTCTTTAGTTTCCTGTCCTTCACAATATTTTATTTATTTGGTCGTACATTGCGTCCTTATTCATTTCTGTTCCGACTTCATTTGGATCATAAGCGGCGATTATTACAATTCTATAGCCTCTTCGGGATAAGATTAGTGTCACTAGTCTATCATTTATTGCCTCCCATGACATGATTCTATTTTCGTACTTTTTTTTAATAAGGATTGACATCCCTTTGCTCCTCTCTCTCTTTTTTTGGTACACCTCTGTAAATGTGTATAAAATCTCCATAGTATTTCAAACCGTTGCCTTTTATTTTGTTTCTGTAAGAGACGCAACATCCACTCTCATCTTTCCTAATTCTTTAATAACAACATTTTCCTTTTCTCCAAGCCCTTGAATGTTCCATGTCCCAAAAATCCTATTCTTTGTTCTGTGTTTTAGTCGTTTCCGTTCAGTAACATTTATGTTCCGAGGAAGAGATGTCTAGCATGGAATGCTCGGCCGCTCTTTGGGTCACACGAATTTTATTTATGACTTATTTTGTTAACGTTAATGTTTCTGTATCGAACCTGTACTGTTAATCTTCACTGGTCAAAAAATTTTCTTATAGGAAGATCAGATTTAAAAGCATCGCTCAGTTTCTCAGCCGCAACCCAAGTTAGTCCAGTGTTTTTCAATTTATATAAAATTTTCTTTTGTCAATGACTATTGAATAGTCTCATTGATAAAAACTTGAAGTCAAAATTATTAAGAATTTGGAGGCTACAGTGACTAGTCAGTAGATTGATCTTGTTTTCTATGCACTTATTATGAACAATTTCCTCGTGAGGTGCTTTGTCTCAGACAACTTGAATTTAATTACGAAGTGCTTTCTGTGGATGGTGTGGCAATCTAGATCATCTTCGACCTGTGATATCCCCTTTTTGAAATATTTTAAGAAAATATTTAAATCGCGAAGGCATTCCATTACTTTGGGATTTTTACAAATGATGTAACAAGTACAACACGTGAGTGTACCTTATCCTAATGCGAAATGGGATCTAGAAGTGTTTGAAGTCCGGATAATGCATGAGGATTTACACTTTTTTGAGTACCTATCGCTGAACTAAACTCATCAAAAATTGATGATTGATTTATCAACCAGTACGGTGTGTAATATGGGAAGTACGTAGCAGTTTTCGAATTCACGGCTACGTTTCTAGAAACCATTGAAATTTAAATTTAGACATAATGGTTATATGAAGCAGTGTAATAAAAAATGGATTGCTGATATTTATTCATTTGGTTAGTTATTGAAACTGAAAAGTGAATGCAATTTCTGAAAAAAATTGCCATATTTTGCAACATTTTTACGGCAAAAGTAAGAAGTCATTGCAGACTTGTGAAAAATGTATGCTGTGTATGGTGAAGGTACTTTGTTGAAAATAGATTGTGTGCTAGATTTCATTCTAAGAGATCTGACGTAAAAGATAAATCTCGCCCTCGTCGACCGATAACAGAAAAAGCTTGGAATTGGGGATTTGTAAACTGAGATTTAGTGGATCAATTTTGTTTCTCTTCTTTTGCTGAGTCGTTAGGGATACTTTGCCCCCTTAAGCAGGTTCCCCAGTCCTGTTGTCCTCAGAAACCTTAGAATGACGGCTGCTTTGGATTCTTCTATTTGATATGTTCCCCCTTGTACAATCTGCACTTTCCCAGATCTGCCAACCAGACCTTCTTGAGATGGTAATGCCCCTTCACGATCCTGCTGTCTTGCTCCTGTTTAGTTCTTCCATTATACTGCTACTGATTCTATAAAAAGTTTCAGGCCTAGAAATGGTGTACCAGCCTCTATTCTTGCTATATTGACTATTATTACATTCTCATCTACCGCTGTATGTCTCGGTATCCATAAAAGGGCGACCTTATTATTCTTACTATGTATGTATGTAGAAATAAGGTTCAATGCACTGTGACCTAATAGATTTATTATGTAATTCTTCTGCTGTCAAGTCGTTAGGGATACCTTACCTACTAGACCAGGTTCTCCAGTTCTGTTTGCCATCAGGAACCTTTGGATGTTGGACTGCTTTAAAGTGAGTAGCTCTCCTTCTTTTATTTGGAACCGCATTCTAGGGTTACGCTCTAAAAGGATGTGGATAGAGGGTTCGTTCTCCTCCTCGCAAAATGTGCACTCTTCTTTCTCTGCCAATCCGTGTTTCTTGAGGTGTCCCTTCAGGTGGGAATGCCTTGTCAGGATTCCTGTCAGAATCCTAAGCTGGTTTTGGCTTAGGCTTATGCATTTCTTGAATCACTTTTGGTCGTAATTCCCAAGAAGTATCTTCGCTTGTCTCGTTTCTTGCAGATCCGTTCAGTACTTGAATCTCCTGCTCTCTTTCTCTCGTTTCAGTTCTTCCAGCACTATAATATTCTATAGAAAGATTCGGACACCAAAAATGGTGTCTGAGCCCCTTTTCTTGAGAGTTTGTCTACTATTTCATTTTCCTTTACCCCGATGATCCCGGTACCCACAGGAAAGTGACCATATTATTCTTACTTAATTCGTTTAGTTCCTCTAGGCACTCCCAGATCATCTCGGAGCTGATGACTTGAGTACTCAGTGCAATAATGACTGTTCGACTATGCGACAGGTTAATTATTTCCTTTTCGAGATAATTATTCTCTTTGCTCAATGCATTTCCTTAAGGCATGTATTTCCGTCTGGAAGATGCTTGGTGACAGCCAAGCTCTCATGGCATCTGGTTCCCTGTGTTGTTTTGGAGCCATCTGTATACCATTTAATGAAATTTCTATTAAGTTTTTCAGTGGTATTTCTATCGTTCGATTAACATTGCGACTTACCTTGGTCTTGAAGTTTTTCGCAAAGTTAAACTTCTTTCTAATTTCATCTTGGAACATGTCCCAGATTTGTTGATTTTTGGATAAGAGATTCGGCCTTTGTTTGGTGACGTCATCTGTCATCATCCTAAATATTGCTCTATTCGCTATTCTCTTTATAAGTATATGCAGAGATGTGAGGTTTAGGATTACTTCCACGGAGGCCGTCGGGCAGTTTGTCATTGCTCCAGTTATGCATGCATAGGCTAGTCTTTTTTTTTTCGAGAGGTTAGCTCTTGTGTTGGTCAGACTGGTTCTTTTAACCTAGATCACTGCCCCATATGTGACGATTGGTCTTACTATTGCAGTATACATCTATTACAGAATTCTTGAGCTGGTGCCCCATCTTTTTCCCTAGAAGTTTTTACAGACCATCAAGGCTTTTATAGCCGATGAAACCATGAAAAAAAATTAAACAAGTCCGGCGTATTTCCACAACTAAGATAGCTATGGAATAGAAAATTGATACTACTATAAATTGTAACCATTTACCCAAACGAATAATTCTAAACTTTGTTGCAACAACTAAAGCTATTAAAATGGGCGATAGAGAAAATGCGGACCGAATTGAACAAAACAAAGGGCGCCGTCTTTCTGAACGACAATGCTAGACTTTACACATCTTTGATGCCTAGGCAAAAAGTGAGTGAGCTTCACTGTATAATGCATACATTGTATAGTCGTGACCTTGTATTTTCAGACTACTATTTCTGTTGATCTCTGCAAAGTTCTCTTGATGATGCAAAGTTAACTTCAGAAGGGGCCTTTTTTAGCTTCTAAACCACAGAAGTTCTATTGTAAGGGAACAAAAGTTGTTCCAAAGAAATAGCACAAGATTAGCCATCAAAACGACCTTTATTCGATTCCAATAAGTTCATTTTAATTCTGAATTGTGACAAAAACAGTCTGTACCTTATAATAAGTTCTTTAAAATATATAGCAATCGTCATGTCAAAAGTACAGCCAAGCTAGTGTAACCATATATATAGGCTTGATGAAGCATTATTTTTGACTTAATTGATCAATAAAATCCATAAGAAAGAATTCTGATTTGCTTATGCATATTAAGTCATAATTCAAAACGAGTATCATTACACAGTATGTACAGGCAGACCGAAAGACAAGCGTCTGCTTGTCTTTCGGTCTGCCTGTGCATGATTTTCTCAGTACAGAACGAATGTAATTAAAGATTTTACGAAGTATACCAAGAAAGATTTAACTGTATAATTTGTGGGTTAAACAGTATCATAGCAACAATACCTCTCGTGCGAAACCGGGACGGGAAGCCGGAATATCTTAAAATTAGTTTAGGTGTATTTATAAACGTTATTAAATTGGAAGTACTTAGAATATTTAGTTATGTTTATAACACACTTTATTAATAGCTAAAGCTTGGATACAAATTCTAATTTAGTAACATACGTGGGACAAGTGACTGTGGACAGTAAAGTTAATTAAGCCATCACCTGATAAAGAGAAATTTTATCCCATGGAAAATATCTCAACCACCCACCGATATATCTAACTTTGTAGCTTTAGTTAACTTTATATAAGTTGTATAAGATAGAAAAGTTGGACGGGTAGAGTCAATTTAAGGTCTATTTATACGTTTTAATTAGTTCACGATCAGTTTTTCAAAATTTAATGACTTACATATGTTAAAAATAAACATAAAATTCTTATAAACAACGAAAGCTTTTACGGGTTTGGTCAAGTGGAATATCATGGTTCCTGGATTTAGAGCGTGTTAGATTAGAATTATTATCCGAGGTTTCGCCTATGATTGTATGTCAATTTCAGGGATCTTAACTCCATGAGATTAGAACACTGAATGACTAGCGAGAAGCAACAGTTCGGTATTTATACCGGACTGAAGGTCAATGAGCCTTAATCCAGCATAACAATCGATTTCTACGTGTTTCAATTGAAGTCTGAAATTTGTCACGGTTCAATTTTGCGCTTAAGCTCACTAATTTAATTTAATCTTATTTTGCAAATTCGTTATGGGCTACACAGTATCATTTTCCCTAAGTATTTCCCAGGGATTCTTTGAAGGAAAGCATTTCATCAAATAGTGTTTCTATTAATTTTATTTGCCATTATTTTGTCCTTCTTTGGTATTTCACTACACTGTGCTTAGGTATTTTCTTATCAATATCAAACTTAATGCTACCTTTTTTTTTGTATTGAGATAGATCTTGTTTTTTTCCTGGCCATTTATATTTGTAGTTGTTGGGATTTTAGGTATATTAGGTTGCAGAAATCAGGAAAGTTCTATTGATGTATTAATTTATATTTCTTGAAATTAAAAATAACTACTATAAAGCATTTCAGCCGATTGTTGTTGCCCAGTGTCTTTCTTTTTGAGCTGTTATTTCTTTCACCCGTGGTAATTGAACGAGCCTAACGGACGTCGATTAGTGCGCAAGCAGGGCCACGGTTACAAATGGAGTCCGTTTTGCCTTAATTTTTCACTTTTTCCTGGTTTGACTCGGCCGAAGCAGTTGCACACTTCCATCTCAATGTTTAGTTACCAAATTTTTGGGATTCTGAGATGGAAAGTCGAAGACAATGCCGGTAATTTTGATGAGTTTTTGTGTACCGTAACTTTTGCCAGGTTGGCGGTTATGGTTCTTTTTTTATCGGGATAAACCTGCAGATAAAGATTTTGGGCTGTTTGCACGGGTCAACGAAGGAATCAGTTTGACCCCAGAAGATCGGGTAAGGAACTTTAAAATAATTACTGTTAAAACGATACTGCATAGTTTTTTTTATTTATTAAAAGATTTCAGCTCAAAATTGATTTTTACCTAGTGAAATTGAAGCATAATTTAAAACCAACCGTTTTGTTATTCTAAGTCTCATTTAGACCTTAAATTAACCACTTTTTTTTGTGATAAACATATAGTTCTTGAATTTTGAAATTTGTAAGTTTTTTGGGGATTTTAATATTTGCTGCCATGTAGTGCCTAAATTTTATAATTTGTTATCCGTTAGAGTTGATTTTGAGAGTACTTTTAATAGAAATTGTAGTTTGCACTATATTTTGCTGTTTTTGGTTCTTGGACGTATCACGATGTTCGCAATTTTCAGTTAAATTAATTTGTTAATAGTAATATTGAAGTATTTTGCATTGTATGCATTCTTAAGTCCCATTTTGCGTTTATTATTGATAAATTTAAAGTTTTTTTTTGCATCGTGATATGTTCATGGCTGCATTAACTTTCAGTTTGATTCCAGCAACCTCTCTTTTTTTGTGTGGTTGACTGCAATGCTTGGGTATTAGGGACTGGCTTATTTAGTGAAATTAGGAATTCTTTCCGATCTTCTAATTTTTTTTAAAGTATAAATATATATAGTTAATTAATACGCGTTCTATTTTAGCCAGGTTTAACCCAATTTATTTGAAAATAATTAATGTTAATAAACCAAGTATTGTAACGACATCATACAGTGGTCTAGAGTTATAAATTTTATGTCCAGTTCCGTGGTGATTGATTTAATTGAAGAACGAATTATATTCTATGGTAAATCTTTTGTTTATTATTTTGTTAAAATTATTATTGGTAAATTCAATTATGGATTGATTATTTTTTATATATGCATAAGCATAGAAGAAATATACCAAGAATTCCTATCCTGTGCTATAATTTTGACGCTCCTAAATGGTATGCCAAACTGGTACGCCGTCTCATTCATAAAAGGCAATTTACAATATTGCCAATAACTGATATCTATATCAGTATTTTAACGTGTTATACATACTTTTGTTAGAAATAAGTATAAAAGATTTAAATTTTCGAATTTATCAATGACCGAGTTTTAATACTTAGCGCTTCCAATCCTCCCATAAGAATGAGCCGTCTTAGTATAATTCGTCAATGGCATAAGTGATTTTTTTATTCCAGTGAACTTGTTGTTGAACTTTTGCTGGATTATTTTGTGTAAATAACTGCAGTCTTATTGGAAATTTTACTTATGCATTTTTACCACATTATTACTTATATGTAACTCAAGCTTAATAGTTAGAGCTAGCGACTACTCCAAATGATTGTTTAATTTTGGCTGTTTAAGTGAATATTTCTTTTCCTATTAATTTGTAGTTTACCTTAATGTTTTTAAAATTTTTGTTGTAATTTCTTGACAATTTGGCGGCAATTAATTTTTTGTCGTTTGTTCTAACATAAAGATAATTTGACTTTAGGCATTGCTGTTATGTTTTTTATTTTATTTATATTAGGGTCCACCCTTTGGGTCAAAAAAAAAAATCAAACAGCTTATCCACCCTCGGGGCTAGAAGTCCAGATCCCACTCTGGGTACGAGGAAGTCTAGATCCACCCACTGGGTTAACCAATAACAGATCCACCCTTAGGGATTTGAACCAATGCACCCTTAAGGACTTTCTCATCAGCGAATTAAAGGTAGAATTAATATGAAACATATTTAACATTTATGAGATTCATTTGACTTCCACAACTTCTTGTCCACACTTGATTCAATATAATTTTTTTTTGTTAATTTAATTTTGAGCAGCAAATTAGAGAGCTGAGTTGAACGCTAGGCCCAAGCAACAATGGAGGGTGGGGTTCTGAGTTTACCCGGCCAAAAAAAATTCAGTGGCGCCTTTTAAAAACAATACCCACTCCTACTCTATGGCATAGGGGCTAGTTTGGCACTTTGCTTGCTGATGCCGCCTCTAGCTTTCAACTTTGCTCTGCTCGCACGAAACAGTCTTTATTAGCGCCTTAAAATAAATACAAGCGTCGCAAGTTCAAAAATTTTTTCTTGATGATCCATTTCATTTGTACTCTTGTGGATCTAATATTCTTTGACTGCAGAAATTTCCCCATTAATCCGTCATTTTTTCTAAATTAAATGAGTTAAATCTCTCTTTAGAAAGCCTGGATATCAACATTTTTAATGTGCATGATAGAATAGCAATCATGCTAAAAAAGTTTAACCTTTTCATTCAATGTCTGCAGGTGAATGAGTACGAATGTTATGGTTCTCTCAACACCATTATATTAAAAAAATGAAATTTAACGGAACGAAAATATTAAAGGGGATGTTACTGAGTACCTCAAATAACTTAAATTAACGTTGAAGGACTATTTTCCTAATAAAATTATTAAATCTGAATCTTTAACTGAAAAAAGAAAAGCTCATTGATTAATTCTCTGACTTTTCCCTAAAAACTGTTTTTAAAGGGCACTCTTTACTTAGTTTTTGGCTCAGCGGAAGAAATAAGTATCTGGTTTTAGTTGATAAAGCCATTAAAGTTTTATTGCCCTTTTGTACAACATATATACGTGAGAAAAGATTTTCAACATACACTTACCTAAAAGATAAATACAGAAACAGGTTAAATGCAGAACTTGATCTAAGACGCAAACTTTCAGACATCAAACCAAATTTGGAATTTCCTTGTTCCACCAAACAGACACAAATATCCCATTGAGAGTATTTTTCAAGTTATCATTGTATTCATTTTGTACTAATTTTTTTTTGTAGGTTAAGCTATCACTTTAGTTTTAACAATGTTTGATTATAAATGTTTTACGATTATGTTTTAGTTTTTCGTTATGAACTGGTATTCAATATGGAAAATAATTTTTTATAACCCAATTAATAACTACGAAAAGAAAAAGGTTGGGAACCGTTGTTGTAGAGCAATGCTCATCGGCAATTAAAATGTTTTTTTGAAAACTGATATCAATAATAAATCGACAGTTTGAGAGGTAAGAGCTCTTGTACTATCTGGATGTCAAATGTATGCACCAGCTCTTCTTTTCAAGTTCTATTTACTATATCTCTAAGTTCCAAACCTATATGTCCGGTGCTCAGATTCGGATTTTCTTTAATCTTCAACTGTCTCTAAAATTTCTTCCTCAACCTCAGGTTTTAAGATTCCGTCCATAATCAATCGTTGAAGGAGCAAAGCTAGTAGTATCACGAAGATCCCTTCCAGAAGTGGCAATTATTTGATGTTTTGGAACGGGTCTATTTAGATATTTTCCTGTGTATACCCCCATGCCAATTTATTTAGGTTGTTAGAAGGGGTTCGCGAGAAGAATAAGGTTGGGAACCGTTATTGTAAAGTAACCGTTGTTGTAAAGCAACCAACACTCATGGGTAATTAAAATGTTGTTTTTGAAAATTGATATCATTAGTAAGTCAACAGAAGCGTAGTTTCAATTCGAGGTCGAGAAATAAAAGCTCTTGTATTATCTGGACGTCTAATATATGCAATAGCTCTTCTTTTCAAGTTTTATTTACTGGATCTCTAAGTTCCAAACCTAAGTGTCTGGTGCTCAGACTCGAATTTTCTTCAACTGGCTTTAAAATGTCCTCCTCAACCTCAGGTTGTAAGATTGCATCCATAATAAATTGTTGAAGGAGCAAAACTACCAGTATCATGATGATGCCTTCCAAAAGCGGCAAATATTTGTTGTTTTAGAATGGGTCTATTTGAAAATTTTTCTATGTATAATCTCACCGACTCCCAACCATTTTTTTGACAATAACTGTATAGTTATATCACATCGGTCATATCTGCGTTAATGTAATGTTCAGTCTTGGCGATAAATTTAAGTACTAAAGATAAATTTTGAAATTAAACAATAAAGGTTTGTCAGATTGAACCATTTAACAATTATCTTTTCTAACTAATCACGACATTTATCGTTGTCAGCTCGTTGCTATGCTATTTTTTTGTTTGAGTATTAAAGATAAATTTTGAAATTAAACAATAAAGATTTGTCAGATTGAACCATTTAACAATTATCTTTTGTAACTGATCACTACATTTATCGTTGTCAGCTCGTTGCTATGCTATTTTTTTTGTTGTTGGCTGATTGGCTCTTAAACGTGCTTCTTGATTCTCGACTAGACGAAGAAATCTTAACGTTTGGAGGTTGCCTTGTATGTGATGGTGATGTAAACCGGCATGAAGATATTTTTTCATATAAGTTAGTTATTTATGCATTGTGTATGACAAGAGTTTATTCATTGTCTTTATTATGAACCCGCTAAGAACGGGAGCTAATTATTTTCTTGTATCTGTATCATGATGCCAAACGAAGACAAAAAGCTCACTATGTCTTACTACTTGGCGACTTCAATGCTAAGATAGGAAAGAAGAAAAAAGACGACTCAGAACATATAGGAAATTATAGTCTCGGCGAGAGAAACGCAAGACGTGAGATGCTACTCAACTACCTAAAAAGTGAAAATCTCTACTGCCTCAATACTTTTTACAAGAAACCTCCTCAGCGAAAATGGACGTGGAAAAGCCCGGACAACAAAACTAAAAATGAAATAGATTTCGTGATCTGCAACAAGAAAGAAATATTTGTAGACGTCTCAGTCTTAAACAAATTTAATACCGGCAGTTATCATAGACTGGTTAGGGCAAGACTCCTCATAAACCTCAAACAGGAAAGATATAAGCTTATCCGTTCACACTCAACTCCCGCAGCTAAAGAACTATACACACGACAAAGCGAATACCAATACGAAATAGCGAAAAGTTTGTAATCGACTAATACTCTGGAACAACATAATATCAATTAAATGATAGATGAAATCCAAACTACTATAAAAACATCAATGAAAAAAGTACGTGGAAGATTAAGGAAAACTACAAACAAGAAACTTAGTGTAAATACATTACAGATGATGGAAAGACGAAGGTTAACTGAGAGAGACACAGAGGATTTTAAACAATTGAATAAAAATATCAAGAAAGAAGTAAGGAAATACATTAGAACTTTCAAAACAAAATTAATACACGAAACAATAGAAAGAAACGCAAATATGAAAGTTTTGAAGTCAGGTCTCTCAGAAGGACGAACCAAAATAATAAAATTAAAGAACAGAGAAGCGGTGACAGTAACACATGTAGATGACATCATAAAGGCTGTGGAAACATTCTATGCGGACTTATACTCCTCGATCAATACGAATCCAGATCCAACAAAAATAGTAAAACAAATAAAAAATGTAGGATCAGAAGATTTGCCGGAGATATCGTTAGATGAAATAAAAAAAGCATTAAAACAGATGAAGGATGGAAAATACCCGGACGAGGATCAAATTACAATTGAGATGTTAAAGATGGGTGGAGACAGTCTTGAAAAAGCGACACAAACACTGATGAATAAATGCTTATACGAAGGTAGAGTACCAGAACAATGGTAGAACGCACAAGTCGTAGTTCTCTTCAAAAAGGGGACACAACAAATATACAAAATTACTGTTCTATCAGTTTATTAAACCACCTATATAAACTATTCACCCGCATATTGACAAATCGCCTGACTGAAAAGTTTGACTATTACCAGCCCGTGGAGCAAGCCGGCTTTCGACGTGGAAATAACAAACCGAGGAATATAACATTCCTATACACCTGGCATTTGTAGATTTTCACAAGGCTTTTGACTATATAGAAACATGGGCGATCTTGAAATCACTTAATAACGCTAGAATTGACTCCAGGTATACCACTATCATACAGAACATATATAAAAACGCAACTATACAGGTTAAAATCGACGAAGACACAAAAACCGAAAAAATAAACGTTATGAGAGGTGTGCGTCAGGGAGACGTCACCTCTCCGAAACTATTTATGCTAGCTTTGGAAGATGTCTTTAAAAAACTAAATTGGGATGAGAAAGGTTTGAGAGTCGACGGTTCTCATCTTAGTCTTCTTCGTTTCGCCGACGATGTTGTTGTCATGTCGAGCAACTCAGAAGAGCTAAAAGAAATGCTTCAAGATTTCAATGAAGAGGTGAGAAAAGTGGGATTTAAGATGAACTTGGGGAAAACTAAGTTAATGAGCCCTAACGCAAATGTACAAATAGAGATTCGAAATGATATCATAGAGAATGTCCAAGAGTACATCTATTTAGGCCACGTCATGAAACTGGGCAAAGAATCTCAAACGGCGAAAATAACAAGGAGAATAGGGCTGGCATGGGCTGTCTTTGGAAAGTTGCAGTACATATTAAGAGATAGAAACACACCAATCAACCTTAAACGGAAAGTGTATAACACGTGTGTCTTGCCTGCTGCTACTTACAGCATGGAAATGATAACACTAACCAAAAAAAAACGCAAATAGGCTCCGAAACACTCAACGCTCCATGGAGAGACAAATGTTAGGAATTTCGTTACGGGATAAAATACGAAATCAAGTAATAAGATCAAGAACTAAAGTAGTTTACGTCATTGAACGCATATCACGACTAAAGTGGCAATGGGCGGGGCACATAGCTAGACAACAGCCCGATAGGTGGACGAGTAAATTACTGCAATGGCGACTGCGAGAAACAAACCGAAATCGTGGTAGGCCACAACGCAGATGGGTGGATGATATAAGACAGTTTGCTGGAAAAGACTGGCTCCAGAAGGCGAGAGACAGATCCCAGTGGAGGACCATCGGAGAGGCTTATGTCCAGGAGTGGACGTCAATGGTCTGAGAAAGAAGAAGAAGAAGAAGATCTGTATCATCGGATGTATAGAGTTAAGGAAGTCAAGGGGGCAGTTGGGTTTTAGTTTGTCATGGAGCTAGATCACAAATACATCAACTACCAAGCTACAGCCCACTGAAAAAACACTATCGTGTCCTCAATAATAGTTTTATTATTGATTACATTCACTTTGTTTCAATTAAAAATAGACTCAATAAAAAATGATTGTAACAAATGTAAATACAAAATTGTGTCAAATTTAGCGATATTATTGGGAATACTAGATTTAAAAATAGGTTGTCACGAATCAAATTATATGCTATTATTAATCTAAATAAAATTAAGTACAATTAAACTAACCCTACCGATAAACGGTTTAATATTAGTAGTTTTCATGTGATATATATATATATATATATATATATATATATATATATATATATATATATATATATATATATATATATATATATATATATCATTCTAATAAATACAGAACGTATTAAAGAAAGATGGAGCAAATATTAATTCAATGAATGCTGGTTTTGCAAAAATTATTCGATGCCTAAACTGAAAAGGATTAAACAGGTTCTAGTGCGTGTCATAGTCGTGTTATTCTTGGCTTAGTTGACGGGTGGCAAGAAAAGAATTTAAAATTGTTGGTGAAATTATATGAAAATTGCAAACCTGTTATTTTTGTGGGGTCTGAGATCTCTCGTATCAATTTTTCATGGTAGGTAAAATTTCAAAATACATGCATTTATTATTTATACGGTGCGATATTATGGATGTAAAAGGCAACGGCTCTGGGACCAGTAATGGCAAATTTGTTACTGTCAGCCATATTGCTATGGATAATTATATAAGTATAAACAGATTTGTATTCTTTCTTTTACTTAATAAATTATCAATTTTTTAAAGATATTCGAATTTTGTGAAAGATACACCTAATTAAAAAACATTATTTTATTTTCAGAATATTACAAAAAAATGGAATACCTAACCATTTTTAATTTTATTATTTAAAAGATCGCATTTATTCATAATTTATAACTAATAAATTAGTGGGCGATTACTTTTGATTTACTTAAATAAAAACAGTTATGATGCTGTCAACAATTTTTACAAAAACTTTAATTGAATGTACAAGTAGATTGGGTTTATAAAAAAAACATATTTTAAAATAAAAGTGGGTGGGACTTTTTACATTATTTAATTGTGTTTTACAAAAACCGCCGTTTTTAACTGGTACTTTAAAATTTTAAGTACTTTCAAAAATTAATTACTACATTTTAAAGACTGGATCACGAGAAATAGTTTTTGCGGACAGATGGTGATAATTATTTTCAAAAATTTATACTTCCTTTCGATTTAAAATGTATGAAGACATCGTTGATTTCCCATTGTTCTCGGAAGTTTTCAGTACAAAAAAGTAACTGAAGATAACTGTAGAGTACATTATTCAAATTTTCTTTCAATTTTTTTATGACAAATTTTGTGATTACTTTTACAAACAATTCAATTTAAAAATCATTATACAGTGTATGTCACAACAAGCTGCATTAAAACTTTATGGGAATGGACTTTGGTTTAAATTTTAATATTTGAAATATATAATAAAATCATCGTTCCAGAATTAGCTATTACCATAATAATCAATATCAACTTTATTTTTTTTTAATGTAATATCCAGTATATTTTTCGATTTTTAGATTCCTTGTAAGAAAGAAAAGAAAGATGCATTACGATGATGCAGATGTGAATTCTAGGGCACATACAGAAGGTATAATTGGACTTAAAGTAACTTTAGAATATAATATAACGTACTTTTAATTGGTTTCCAGATGCTTGATATGTCTGTTAGTCTATATATATATATATATATATATATATATATATATATATATATATATATATATATATATATATATATATATATATGTATATAGATATATAGCCTTTACAGGATGGCCCATTAGTGTATGAATAGAAGATATCTTGGTTTTTGTTGAAGATAGAGAAAAAGTTTTTTAATTAAAGTTGAATAACTATTAAATAGATATAATTCATAAATGTTTTCAATTATATAGGGTGCATTAAAAAAGTGAGAAAAACCAAAAACATGTTTTTTATAACAACACACCATGTTAGATTATGCTATTTTTCAATTTTTCTCCAAATTCTAGACTTATTTTTATTAAGCACTATGTGTCAAAATTCAGTCGTTTTCGGGATATTAGCATCTATCATTTGACAGCCTGTTATATCTTAATGATGAACTTTGAGGCAAAATGATTTAGATATTCCTGTCATAGTTTTTCATGCTCTATTCGAAAATGTCAATCTCCTGTTTATTTTTGGTTCAACCAGAAGTCCAAAAATTTTTGGATTCAGATTTACTGGAAGTTGATATCTTTGGATAGAGCATAATGAAAACTATAACAGGGTGTGCAAGTCATATTTCTTCAAGTGGCACCGTGGAGATGCTAAAAGCTGTCAAAATATAAAAATATAATTTTTCAGATCGCTATATCTTAAAAACAATTGAATGTTGGTACATAATGCTTTATACAAAGTATATCTGGAGTTTTAGATAGAATTTAAAAATATCATAATATACCTGCTTCCATATACTTGAAATAAGGGAACTCTCCACGGTATAACATTGCCCAGGTATAGCGATCATGATTAGCTGTACCCTAGCAACGTTTTATCGAGGAGTGTGCGTTTTTAAAAAATATATTGATATATGATTGTTCCTTCTTTCTTGAGCCACCCTATGCAGTTTCATAATTATGGTTTTCTAGGAGCTAGACAAATTTTATGAATAAACTTTCTTTCTATCTTCAACAACAATTGAGGTATGTCCAAGCCTCGTATTAATGGGATATCCTGTATATGGTATACCATACCATATAAAAAAAGTAATAATAAAAGACGTTTGCAACAATTATGTGTATTATTTTGTCCCAAACCTAAATATAATCAAATAAATAAATTTTATAGGATAGATTCGAAAAAAGCTAATATTTTTTTCAAATATTATTAATATTTGATCAAAATTAATATTTTTTAAATCAAATTAAACGAAAGTTGAAGCAAAAAGAACGTTAATTAAATTAATGCAACGATGACATTCTACCAATGAAAGTTAGTTTTAGGGCAAAAAGTTCGTAACGTTAAAATAAAAACATATCTATTTATTCAACATTCGCAAATGTTTCTTTCAATCAACATAATGATTAAGACAATATTAATAGTTTTTCACAAATCCATTTATGTTTCCTCAAATAAAATATATAATTCAATCAACAATCAAATTTCTATTGAAATACACCTTAATATGTTGTTAAATCCAATACTTACTATATTTAATTACAGCATTGAAATTCAATGAACTCTTATTATTAAATCAATGGTAATATACGTTTGGGGAACAATGATATGATAGTAACTGTATTAAATAATATTATAATTGCAGAATACGAAATAGAGTGTATCATTGACTGAATGGGTCCATTGATTATACGATAGTGTTTTTTCAGTGCCGGATCGTAATTTTCGAATTCAAAGGTTTAACCTATTGGGGAAACTTTTTGAGGTTCGAACAATCCCGAATAATTATACTCAAAAGATAAATTAGTGAATATGCAGCTTAACCTGATTAAAATAACAATATAGAACATAGTAAACATTCGACACAATGAGTCACTAGGCTAATATGTTAGGGCTTCAATCAAATCAATCAAACAATGAAAGGTGAAGTTCTTAGAACGGTTTGATTTTCCCATGGCAGCTCCATACATCTAGCATCAAATTAGACATAAATGTTCTTAGGGCAGTGTCTCATGAAATCAATAACGTGAATTAGGCAGTCTTCGCTTTTATTTACCTGGTCATTATCATCTTTCAGTAGGCTTGGATACAGGGAGTATCAAATTGTGATGACTTTAATGTTTCACGAAAAATACTACATCCGTCCCGCAGGGGCGGATCGTGAATTTGGGGGGCCCTGAGCTAATACTACTCGGGAGCCTATTAATTATCCAACTAATTGTCATTTTGTCAAGAAACTGTTTTCTAGAGTGATGTAGGTATACTGCAAAGGAAAAAAAATGGACAATTAAAAAAATATTTATTTAATAAGAGTTCGTGTTTATGTACAGTACAAACAGCAATTCTACGACATTATTATAAATCAACCTTTCTGCATTTTGGTGCTGCAAATTCCTTTTTTTGCTCATCACGTTGTAAATTCTTTGTTAAATCACAATTTATGGAAAGAGCTGACAAATGATTTAGTCGATCGTTTGACATTGTTGTCCTATATTTGTTTTCTATATACGACATCCTGGAGAAACAGCGCTCCGCTTCACAGCTAGTGATTGACAATGTCAAAAATATCTTTAAGATAGTATAGCAATTTGGGAAAACACCAAAAAGTTTATTTTCATTAATTTGCATAAAAATTTTACTGCAAGAGGTGTAGGACTCTGGCTTAGACTGTAGTAAGTAAGATTTTAATTGAATGCACATATTCCCTAAATGTTTGTCTACGTCACCTGGATAATAATCAACAATATTACGTACACTTTCCAGATCTATGCTTTCCTTATTGTTGTCTTGCGAATCCATTAAAAAATTTAATTTTTTGCTGATTGTCTCATAGACTTGGCTTTTTTCATATAAATCCATAATCAGCTTATCCAATGCAACGATTAGTGTGTCTCTTTTAAATTTTTTTCCGCCGTACACTGAGACTTTATCTGTAGACTTATCTACAAATTTTGAAGTAATGTGTCTCTTGTTAAAGTCACTGTAGCCTGTTTCCACACTACTACTTAATTTTTTAGCCTTCTCTTTGTATTCTTTTAGCTTCTGATCTAAATGATGTCGTATGTTGTACACGAACTCTTTTAATGAAACAATTAACTTGTTACCTTCACAAATATCTAAACTAGGGCGCTGTATTTTTTTATTTACTGCATGAAATCTCTCCAAAATTTCTTCCCAAAAAGTGATCAAAATTGCAGTTTCGAGTTTCGCCAGTTTATTAAATAAAGTTCGTGCCTCTTTTCGAAAATCAAGTTTCTCATCCTCATTTTCGCTAAAATTTTCATAATATCATTATAATTATTTTTTAAAGCTTTGACAGCATCATGGTGACAAGACCATCTGGTCTGGCTTAAATTTTTTAACGTAAATTTAAGTTTTGTTTCACGATTTAACAGTTCCCACCTATGGGTCGAACATGAAAAGAAAACGTATATTTTTTTGCACTACTCCAAAAAAGTTCATAATTTCGGTTGCAATTTTAATAGATTCTTCACCAACTAGGTTAAGGGAAAACGCAGCACACGGTACATAATCCGCAGAATTATTTTTTTGTTCTAGTAGTGCTTGTTCACCTTTGTAGTGACCTGCCATATTAGTAACGTTGTCGTAAGACTGCCCCCTACAATTATCCAGTATCAGTTCATTTGTTTCTAAAAAGTCTAATAGAATATTAAATAAGTGTAAGCCAGTATGACTACTAATTTTAATGAACGAGACACATCTTTAATATACATTTTCCTGAAAACATTATCGTAATACAATAGCAAGTTGGTCATTGTGAGACATATCTGGGATTGAATCCATTACAATTGAATAATACTTTGTGTCGGCGTTATTTATTTGAGTTATAATTTGTTTAATCATCTATTTGCCCATAATCTCAATTATTTCCTCATATACTGTTTTTGATAAGTACGATATTGTCGATTTTGGTCGCAGCTCTCGTTGTTCAATATGTTCACGAATGAATGGGTCGAACTCTGCCAATAGTTCCAGAGCACTCATGAAATTACCATTATGTTGTGAACCAAATACTTCTTCGGAACATTTAAATGCTAAGCCTCTTATACTCAAAAATTTTATCACTGCAATAACCCGTTTCAGGACATTGTGATAATATTCTGTTTCTTTCCTTAATTGATCCTGAAGCTGCTTGTCTATAACTTATTTTCTTTTCGTATCAACCACACTAACATAGAATTTTTATGTTCATTAGGATTTTCGTGATTTTTAAAACACGTTCCTATGTGTTTCCAATCAGAAAATCTGGTAGTGTATTGAGAAGGGGTTTTAGAAAAAAGTTTGAAAGTCAAACAAAAAATAGTACCAAGCCTGGTTGAATAACATAACCAAGATCTTTCCAGTAATTTCATTTTCTTAATGAAATACCTGTCTGAAAATGACCTGTTTTGATTTTTATATTTCTTTGTTGAAGCTGGATATATATTTTTCGGATCTTTATTTTAAAAGTCAGTCATTTCACAAGAGAGGATGTGATTAATAAAATCATTATTTAGCAACACTGGCCACAAGCCCACGTCAACATATTTCTTAAACTCAAACTAAATATTTTCTAAATTTTTTTTCGTCTCAATATTACCGTCTTCTTGCTGAACAAGAATATCATTCTTAGGGGGATCAGAAGGTTGCTAGTAGATCTTGCTCATTTTCATCACTGGTATTTTTTCCTGGTTTTGCGATTTTCTACACTCTGCAGATAGATTCTCTTCGGATAAGATTCATTCCTTTTTGCTTGTTAATGGATTTGTAGCTGTTTCATTCTCATTTCTATGTTCTATTTTAAAAAAAGTTTCTATTTTTGCATATTTATTTTTTTTTCTCGGTCTAATTGTAATTTTCGTTTTTCAGCTCCACTTTTATATTTTCTAGCAGACATTGTAAAATATGATTATGATAGTTTTCTGAAAATAAACAAAGAACTTATTTAATCGATCATCGATGATATAATCGATGTACTATATTGTCTCTCTCGCCTCTCGTCACATTTTAATACTAATACTTCGTAACGAGTGTAGAAATTCACAAATTATCATTTAAAATCGATTACAGTTCACTTGCTATTGAAAAATAAAATGAAAACAAAACATCATGATTTTACTATTATTATTTTTTACTTACCCACTAAAAGCAGAAAATCTTTTCTTATGCTGATTACGGGAAAAGTCCGGTCTACTTATTAAACTTTAGCACACTAATAACAATTACACAACCAGTTTTTGTTTGTTTTTGCACTTTGACGACAAGAACAAAATTGCGTCGGGTGATAAGCTGAGTAATAAACGCACACGCACCCTAAAAAATACACCGACCAAAGACAAGCGACAGGGGAATTCCCTGTTTCGTTCGATAGTCGGGCACACAGGTTGATCGATCTGGGTTGCTAAACTTATAATTGTTTTTTTTTTTAATTTTACATATTTTTCTTTACTTAAAAACAAGTGTCGTTTATTGTTTTTAATGGGGGCTGGGGGCCCTTTGTATCCACGGGTCCCTGGGCTGAAGCCCAAAAAACCCTTAGGTAGATCCTCCCCTGCCTTCACTTATGTTGCCATAGAGCTGGGTAAAAAAGTTACAGCGGGATATTTTACTAGTGAATTTTTGGAAGTCATTAGATTTTTGGGTATCTTCTAGATTTTTTATGTGATATCTGTTTTTGTTTGACATCCAGTTGTAAGAGTAAGTGCATGATTTTGGCCTTAGTTTTTTTAAATTTAGAATGTGAGATGGGATCCCTTAGTACAGGCTTCTAGGCAGAGTCAGTTAGGATATCTTTTATCTTTGTAATGTTTTTTCGGTATCAGATGATGGTTGCATTGCCTTTATCTAAAGATATTATTATAACCTGTTTCGTTGATAGAGAGAAACCTTTTCTAGTCCCTCATAGTACGTAGTATGTCTTCAAAATTAATACAAATTTATGTTTTATACAGAAAGGTGACACTCATTTTTCTTCCTTAAGCATTAAAAATATTTCAAAAGAAACCTAGAAAGTACTGCAGCCTTTTTATTTACCTTTTTCCTGCCCTTTTAAATAGGAAAATAAAAGGACAGTTAAAATATAACCACCAACGTTGACATTCTGAGAGTGATTTATTTAAAATAATTTTTTGCCTTATGTGAAAATATATTTCTGTGCTTTTCGCGTTAAGTGATAAGACCGCATTTTAGCATTTTTTGCGATGTTTTGTAGACAGCCAAATAAATTAAGCAGTCATCTCTTAATTAATTGTGTTACATTTTTTAGTGACATGGACGAGACATAAAGATACGAAGAAAAATTAATGAATAATTTTTTGTAAGCGTGGTTTTTTACATTAACTATGAAAAGTGGGAAGTATATTTATAGAAGACATTTTTTTTATTGTGCCTTAAATTGTTTAGTCATATAGTTAGTCTGTTAATTTAAAAAATACTTTATTTTATGACCGTTTTATTACTTTCATGCTTTTCAGGTATAAACTTTTTTATAATATCTTGTTCTCAATTAGTTTAAATTTTGGGAATTAGACCCATTCGAATTATTGTTCTTTAGATTGACGTGTCCATGGTTTGTTAGTATATTTTTAAATTTGTATCCACATGCAGGGCTGGTCTTAGATCCCCTGGCTGACAACGTGTAAATTGAAATCAATCGTCAATTTTTACAAACTTTATGATTTAATTATAATATTTCGTATTGAGTGAAATCTAGAAAAATTGCGTTTTTTGGAAAAAAATTCGATACTTACCCCCTATTTCAAGTCGTAGAACACGATTCTAACCTCAGTTTTCTATAATCTTTCTTCAATTTTGCGAAAAACAGAGAAAATCACTTTTCATTTTGTTACAACCACAAATTCTACACAGATAGAAGCCTCTGTATCATATAAAAATTCAAAAATATGCTCTTTTCCTTATTGCAAAAATCAGGAAAATTAGCAAGAAACAAATAAAAACAAAACAGCCTCCGCCATTAAGTAGTAGCTTATATAGTTCGCGTAAAGATGGTATGCTCGATGCTATAGACGCTGTTGCCAGATTGCAAACACAATTTCTTTGAAATTAACATATATTTTTTTCTTGCAACATAGTTTAATGTTTCTAATCTATAAAAAAGGGCAAAATTAATTTTAACCACCTAAAACTTTTGGTTAGTTCAGGTTAGTACAGAATTAGCTTGATTTTGTTTAGTTTTAAAAACTAAAACTAAACTGAACTAACCTAAGCTGATGACCTTTCTCAATATTCTTTTTTTGCAGAGATGCTGAAGAATAACACTTTTAATTAATAAATTTAGGTCAGTTCATGTTCGTTTCAGTTTTTCACATTAACTAAAATCAAGCTAAATCTCTACTAATCAGAGTTAACCAAAAAGAACTAACCAAAGATTTTGGGTGATTAAGATTAATTTTATCCTTTTTTATACATTACAATCATTAAACTATGTTGTTAATTGTAATGGATAAATTTTATAGTTTATACCAGAAAAAATATAAATCTAGCTCGATTAGTGAGTTCAGGTTAATTTCTGTTTTTCAAATTAACCCAAATCAAACTAAATCTTAATCAATCGAAACCAACCAAAAATTTTGAGTGTTTAAGATTATTCTTATCCAGAAACAAAAATATTCTACATCTGGCAACCATGCGCCATTTCTTGTAAATCTAATGGATAGTTTAGATAATCTGACGGTTAATGGCGTTTCTGAGATGAATTTTTTTAAATTAGTTTGCCAAAATTTGTACAAAAATAAATGAAATATATTGCATGCAATATATTTTAACTAGCTCCATTGAAAACAAATACGTAAGTATGATATTTTACTTGAAATAAAAGTGCTTTGTGAAGTGATGCTTGGTGTTTTTTGAGTTTTCTGGGAAAGTGAGGAAAAATGGTGAAAAATCAAGGTGAGAATCCTGTTCTATGACCTTGAAATAGGGGGTAACTATCGAAATTTTTCCAAAAAAAAACGTAATTTCTTTACTTTTCACTCAATGCAAATGATTACCACCTTGACTGATACTGAGGTCCCCTTATATAGGTACCGGGACATACCGGGATAGAGGGGAGTGAAAAGTAGACAGGCTCGCGAGAAAAGGGGCTGAGACATCATTTCTGGAGCCAGTGCCAATTATTCGACGGAGCTGCAAGGATTGAGACAAACGAAAATAATTTTGGGGAACTACGATCAAAAGAAACTCAAAGAATATATAAGCTTAAGTAAAAACCAATTCGGAGTTCTGACAGGGGTCCTGATGGGGCATTGCCACCTGAAGGGACACCTCCATAAACTTGGACTGGTAGAAAGAGAAGAGTGCAGATTCTGTGAGGAGGAGAACGAAACCTCAGTACATATCCTTTCAGAGTGCAGTGCTCACACACCAAATCGAAGAAGGGGAGTTACCCACTTTGAAGCAGTCCAACATCCTAAGGTTCCTGAGGGAAATAGAACTGGGGGACCTGCTTTAGGTAACTCTTACGACTAGGCAGCAGTAGGGGGGAACAACAGATCTACCAGGCCGCAGTGTACAAACCCCAACTCTACGCACATACATATACTTAAGTTATATTTTATGTTGATTGTTAATCATTCGGCGTTCAGTAATTTGGCAGTCCATGTGCCGCTAGGACCGGCTATGTCCGTAAAAGGATGCCTCTAGAGGTTCTGTATAAAATGCTAATGCAGATTTCTGACGCTAAAATATAAGGATTTAGCCCAATTTACCTTTGATTTCATAATTTCTAAAATATATGGTATCAACGTTAAGATCTTTTAATGTTTTTTTTTTAATATTTATATATATATATATATATATATATATATATATATATATATATACATATATATATATATATATATATATATATATATATATATATATATATATATATATATATTTATATATATTTTTTAATTTTCTTTATTTTACAATTATAAAATCTTACGAAATAAACTAAAATAACCAAACTAATTAACAAATAAATCAAAAAAATAAGGAAACACAATATGAACACATGTGTTACAGTAGACATGAAGAATAAACTAGCACATCACATCTCGCAGTGAATACACTCAGAAATGAGGAAATGTTTTAATTTACTCTTGAACTGTTTAATTTAATTTTAATTTATTTAATTTAATCATTATTCAATTCATTTCTATTATTTAATTAATTTATCTTCACAAACTCAACAGATTTTCCTATAACATATAACATAACATATGACATTTTTATAAGAACAGAATAACAGCACCTAGATGATTAAACATCTGTATGTGCTAAAATGTTATTCTATATTCTAATGAATATAAACAAAGTTTGGTTTCATGTATAAAACAAAAAGTAAAAATTCCCATATCTAGACTACATTAACTTACAAAAATATCTTTTCCAACTGATTCCACCTAAGAAAAACTAACTCTTTACTATGTGCTTTAAATTGTTTCACACTTCGTGAATTTCTCTCTCTCTCTCACTGGGCAATAAGTTGTATATCTTCTGTCCAATATAACTTATGTACTTAAGGTTAAGATTGTTATTACTAATGGGGATCTGTATATGCTTGTCGGTTTATATTCTTGGGTTATAATCGTGATCATTAAAAGTTTGTAAGTTTGGATGTCGATATATATATATATATATATATATATATATATATATATATATATATATAAATATATATATGTATATATATATATATATATATATATATATATATATATATATATATATATATATATATATATATATATAATCACAGACAGATGAAACATAAATCGATATTACATTTTGTATGTTTTTATCGAAGAGTAAATGAGATATTTTTGAACTAAATTTAATTTATACAAAGCACACTAAAATACCGTACCATAAAATCGATTCAACCAAGGCTTTATAGACCATAATCAAAATTTTCCAGAAAGTTTCTGAATAAATAAAATTTATGCACTAAGCCATGATTTTTTTTTTGAAATATAGTCGACGTGTGGTTGCCATTTAAGGTAAAAATCGATTACAATACCCAGGTATCTGGTGCGTGGTGTCTCATCAATGACGTGATTATTCTTCTTCTTCTTCTTCTTCCACTCTATGGAGTTGGCTACCACTTTTTTGCTTTCAGCGCCATACTCCTGACGTGATTATTAATCATAATGTTATTATATAAAGGTGTATTTGCCTATATATATATATATATATATATATATATATATATATATATATATATATATATATATATATATATATATATATGTTATCTTGATTAATTCACTTAAAACTTTTTAAAAAAACTTTTTATTTTACTTTTACATTTATTTCTCTCAAAATACAATTCTTGTTTTTAACTAACATTACGACGACTTACAACTCGAATTATAAGTGTCGTTCTACAAAAAATAATAACTATTTATACTTAAAAATAAAGCAGCGTCTGCATGTTGCATCGTGTTGCATCATGTTGCGTCATGTTGCATCATCCTAGTCACGTAAACCGTGCTACAATGTTGCTTTTGCTGATACTGCTTTAGTTGGCGGATTTGTTAATGCGACACAAGATATCTAATTCAAAGAATAAACTATTAGTAATTATTAATTACAATATTATTATAGAATCGCATATAACAACTCCCCCTTTTAGAAAAAAGTTAATGCCATGCATTAATTTTTTAAGAGCTCTCCCTGAGCTCGAAGATTTCATTTTCTGGGACTTCTTGGGGACGAATAGAGGGTCGTCTTTTTCCTAGCGTGCTGAGGATTCGTAGCCTAGGTTTCCGTGGTGCTGGTCCAGGTGGATAGGATTGGTCTTCATTTGCTGTAAGCCCGGGCAATCTCTTCTTACGACATTTGCAGAAAATGTAAGTAAGTAATAGAGCAGATACTAACACAATGGTGAAGATTGTAAACCATGACAAATGTTGGTGTATGAATGGCTGGTTCATTAATTGGTCGAGTTCTTCGGAGTATTGGTTCAATCTTTGTTGGGCCACATTAAGATCTTCCATATCGATCTTATTGAGCTTGAGAGGCTTGAGGTCAGGAATATGATCTCTTGATGAAATTTTTTTTTTCGCAGCAAACGAATGGAATTTTTATTTGATGATTTTTGTAGGTGATGTTTTGATATCTTTCTACAAGATATTTTGACTGGACTCTAGTGCTTCCTATAAAGGCGTTACATCCTGGCTGGAGTTTTAGCAGTGAGTTTTTGTTTATTATTTGAGTTTTCATTTCTTTGCCTTCGCATTTCACTGTTACTGGTAACGGGTCAGAAACTGTGATTAACCAAAAATTTTGGTCGATTTCCTTGACATTGTATTCTTTAGCAGAGAGGATTATAACTTGGCAGGTCTTCGGAAGATAGGTTTTGGGTTTCAGAAGTTGGGCTTCACACATGGCTTCACTGTCAATGGGATATGGTAAGATTTCGGAGCATATCTTCTTGTTTTGTTTCAGAGACTTGCATTTCTCCAAGTTTTGAAAAGATACATATAGCATTGAATCGTCATTCTCTCGCGATATATTTATGAGAAACAGGAATAATATGATAGAGACCTGTTCGATTATCGAGTACTGGTATAGGGTACAAGTGATAAAGAGTATAAGATTCGGGTTCGACTAATGGTACTTTAAGAACCAAAAACTACCTTCGAATCAGATTGATATGCATCTAATTCAATTATATTAATGTATTCTGCTAGACTGGAAGAAAAAACAGGCAAGGGAAGATTGTTTTTTCTTTAATGATTGAGAAATTTGTTGTAGGGACGAGACCAAATCTATCGGGTAATTATTGAGCTGTGCAAAATGTTAAGTCGTGCAAAAGAAATAGCATTTAGAGGCGTCATTGAGAAAGTTCTCAATGAAGGTATAGCTTTCCATTAGTGATTCACAGTATTCTAAAGTTCTTACTTGGGCGTGGTTAGAAAGCTAGGTCATCTGATAGATTTAGGATAGATTGATTAATTTCGTTTATGATCTCTATTAAAGGTTTCCTCGTCTATCTGTAACTTTTGTATCGTAGTATTAAAATTTCTAATTACCGATGTCGTTACCGAAATTTGACTTTTCAAAAGACTTTCTATCTGTCGTTCATCTTGTGATACCCTGTTGATGCATTCATTAAAATATTCTCCGTCTGAAGCATCAAGATTTCCCGTGATTGATTTCCAAACGGTACCTATTCCGTTAAAAACTCCTCGTTCTCCCTATAAATATAATTTTGCGTATCTGCAAATATTTCCTTATATTTAGATTTACGGATTCAGAAATCTGATTAAGGAGGCTGATATGAGTTTGTACGTCCTTTTTGAAAGCTATTATTCGGGGTGTTTCCGCATGTATGAAGGGCATCTAAAAGTTGGTCTAAATTTTATCGTTATTAATAATACTTTCTTTAATGTGTGCGAGGCTCTTTGTATACGAGAAGTGTCCATTTATCATTTGATATTTTCAAGTTTCCAGCTTCATGGAAGAAGATTCCTATGGTGTTTTCAATAGGTGTGAGAGTGAATTGGGCGAGGGCAACCGAGGATAGCCCGCAATATCTGTAAATAAGAAAAGAACGCTAGTCACAGGCTTTAACCTATCGAAATTGACTTTTGTATTTGTTTGGTTCGGGGGTAAAGAGAAGGGCTGAATTTTGAAAATTTCTTTTATTCAAAGGGTCCATTAAATTTATTTTTATCTTTTGTTTTGATTTGAGATTCTTTAAGATAACTTTGTCGCCAATTTTATAGTTGTGAATATGAGGGTTGTCTTTTGGTCAAATCTAGCTTTGGCTTTTTCTTTTTGGGTCTGCGTTCTCTCTCTGGCGAGTTTGTAATAATGTTCCATGCGGTTATTTAAGTCTCTCACGTATTTTGAAATCAGTTTTTGTTGGTTGTATAAAGTCTCCGGGGGTCTACCAGACGTGTGTCCGAAAGAAGTTCATAGGGTGTAAATCCATGGGTCTTATTTTGTGTATTATTATAACATATTAGTTAGCATAGGGTAATACATTGAAGGGGTGTTCATGAGGGTTTTCTGTCATGTTAGCTCTGATCATTTCAGAAAGGGTTGCGTGAAATCGTTCAACTGAACCGTTTGACTGTGGATGGCCTACGCTTGAAAATGTTATTTTAATATCAAAAAGTTCGCATAGGTCTTTCATGAGGGTGTTATCGAACTCACGACCATAGTCACAATGAATCCTTTGTGGAGTTCCATAGTGTTGAAAGAATACTAATAAGGTATTTACAATAGTATTTGCTTTTTGTCTTTTAAGGGATAGGCCTGGGTGAATTTTGTAAGTTCGTCTCGTATAGTAAGGGCATAATTTCTTTCGGGTATTCGTAAATGTCGATGTTAATTCTTTCAAAAGGGTCTTTGGTGTTTCTGTATGACAAGAGGGGTACTCAGATTTTTCCTACAAACTTTTACTTTTGGCATATTTCGCACTTTTTTATAAATTTTTCGACATCTTTGGCTAAGTTTTGGCCAGTTGTACTTTTCTTTTATTCGTCTAACGGTTTCATTTATACCACGGTGTAAATTATTTTTACCTGAATGGTAATGGTCTAAAATTTGAGGTATTTCATCATCTTCCGGGGTTTTGACAATATTTTGGCAAATTTTAATTTTATGTCTTTATCTGCGAAAATAAATGAAAAAATCTCGAGGATGGGTAACTCTACGTTGTTTTCCACACAATAAGTTTTTTCAGGTTGGAATTCATTTGGTTCTTGAATAGTATATAAAATAAGTGTTCTATTACAGATTCGGGGTCAAAGGGTAGAGGGATAATGAAATATGTACGATCTTTAACTGTTTACTGGAAGTTATATTGACTTTATTATGTCGAGTTTGAGGTTTCTCCTCGAAAATGTCATCAATTACTTTATGGTGGAATATCTCCCAATTTGTTTTGCCAAAGGAAAGTTACTATATTTTTGTTAGATTTGTCTAGAAGTTGGGAATTTATTACTTCTATTTTAGAATAGTCTATTAGAGACTTAGTATTATATAGTTCGACAAATCTATTATATTCCGTAGTAAGGGTTTCGTCGTCTATTTCAGGATTTTCTATATCTTCGGTTCGGAATCATCTTCTTCATTCGCCGGCATAAACTGACATTTTTGATTGAAATTTTGCGCATTCTTGAAAATGGTTAATGCGTATTCTAGATAAAGCGTCCGCGTTTTTGTTTATTTTTCCCGCTTTATATTCGATTTTGTAATCGTATTCCTCAGTTTGAGGCGCCACCGAGCCAATCTGCTACCGGGTCTTTAATAGAAAAGAGCCAGGTAAGGGGCTATGATCAGTTATGAGGGTGGAATTTTCTTCCAAATAAATAGGGGCGAAAGTGTTTTTACTGCCCAGACAATGGCAAGTAGCTCTCTTTCAATAGTGGAATATTTAGTTTCTGCGCTACAGAGTGTTCTGGACGCGAAAGCTATCGGGAGGTCCTCTACCAATGGGGACCTTGAGAAAGAACTGCACCTATTGCAAATGCGCTTGCATCTGTGGTTAGAAGAAAGGGTTCATCGAAATTAGGGTAGGTAAGAACGGGATCTGAGGTAAGGGCATTTTTTAGTTCTTCAAATGCAGACTTGCATTCAGTGTCGAAGAAAAATTGGACGTCTTTCTTTAAAAGCTTAGTCAGCGGTTTCGATGTTTTGGCGAAGTTGGGAATAAATCGCCTGTAGTAACCTACCAAACCTAAGAAGGATTTAATTTCTTTAGGGCTTTTTGGCTCAGGAAAGTTTTTGATACAGTCAACCTTAGAAGGATTAGGTTTGACTCCATCTTTGGTTACTATGTGACCAAGATAGGCGACTTCTTTTCTAAGAAACTCGCACTTATCAGGCTGGATTTTTAAGTTGGCTTTTCTGAGACGTGCGAACACTTCTTTAAGTCTTTGCATGTGTTCATGTATTGTGGCAGAGTAGACGATAATGTCGTCCATGTAGACAAGACATCTTTCATTCTGAAGGCCAAGGAGTATATTGTCCATGACTCTTTGGAAGGTGGACGGTGCGTTTTTCAGGCCAAATGGCATACGAACGAATTCGTAATGACCGTTTTCGATTGAGAAGGCTGTCTTAGGAATGTCATCGGGATTGATCTCTATTTGATGAAATCCTGACGCGAGATCAAGCGTAGTAAAATATTGGCATTTGCCAAGCTGATCGAGCAAATCGGAGATATTTGGAAGGGGATAGCGATCATCAATACTGACCTCGTTTAATTTTCGGTAATCTATTACAATGCGCCATTTTTGTTTGCAGAGGCATCCAATTTCTTGGGTACTACCCAAACAGGGGAAGACCAGGGTGAAATAGATGGTCGAATAATTCCTTCGAGCATTTTGGCAGTTTGGGCTTTTACTTCCTCTTTATGTACCTGAGGATACCTATATGACTTTGTAAAAATAGGACGTGCATTATTTGTTTCTATAGAAATGCTTGATTTCATTAGTAAAAGTTAAAACATCGCCTTCAAGGTAAAATATGTCGGGGTATTCTAAACAAAGATTGATAACTAACTCTTTTTCTTCCGAATTCAAGTGTTCGGTTCTTAATTGATCTCTGATAATTTGATTTCTGTCAGTTTGATAGGATTACGTTCATTTCCTAAATTAAAATTGAATAATGTTTCGCTAGGGGTAAATGGTTCGATAGAAATATCCGAGAAATCAATATTTTTGGAATTACATTAGGCATTTATGATAGTTGTTAAGAATTCACCGTTTTCATTAACATGTTACAAGGGCGTTTGGTAACCTAACCTTTTCTTTTCTTGAGAATGAAGGACTGCGTCTGTATTTTTAAATTGCATGTTAATTAAAAATTTTCTCAGTGCGACCTTCTATAGAGATATTATTTTTATTTGTTGTGACTTAGAAGGGGTCGTATTTGAAGTATGCACCTTATGTAGGGGTACGGTTTAAAATTTGTAATAAGATTTTTTGATTTTAAATCTATAATGCATTCGTAGTGTTCTAAGAAATCGAGACCAGGATGCCATCGAAATCAATGTCTAAGTCGTAAATAAACACCTTATGGGGATCGCCAATGTTGAAGGGTATAAGGGTGGATTGTGAGACGTGAAGTTTTTGATTTGTTATCCTTGTATTGTTAAATTTTCAGGACAACGGATTAGGGAAATTTTTCGCTGTGTTTTCTTTAAAGATAGAAATTCCAGCACCGGTATCAATAAGTATTTGAAAGTATTAGTAGAGTCGTAAATGTAGTACAGATTTTTCGGATTTACTGTAAGTAAGGGATTTTAAATGAAGATTTGTTCCGGGAAGTTCAGGTTTGGGTTCATATCGTCCAAATTCAGGGTTTGAATTTGTTCTTGAAGTGCTGCAACCTGATCTGTCTGTTCGTCGGGCGGTTGGTCTGGTTGCGGAAGTAAATGAAAATTTTGGTAATCATAAGAGTCGATTACCGGGTCACAATTTTCATCAATATTTTGAAAATTTGGATCATAGTCAGGGTAATCATAACTGTCTTCTGCGTAATATCCGCAGTAGTCAAAATTTTCGTCGTAGTTTGGATAGTCCAAATTAACATGGTGTGTCCTTTGTTGATTAGAGGGGTGGTATGAGTTTCTTTGAATTATGCTAGGACGAGCTTGGGTAATAGTTGGTTGTATTACAGAGGGCCTGTTTTGATTTGGAATCATACTGGGTCTCTGCTGTTGTTGAGGGGGTTGGTTTTGCATAGGGGCTTGCCTTTGAAATTTGTATTATAATTTTGGAAATTATTAGGACGTGATTGCATTTGGGAACGGCAATCAGCGGCTAAATGTCCCATACGTCCACATTTAAAACAACGGCTAATTTGCACCGGGGGTTTCCTTATAGATTGAGGTGGTTTTTGAACTATGGGTTTAGAAGACTTTTGGTTTTCAAAATAGGATAGCTGCAGTTCTCGTCTAATGCGAGATTGAGCTTCAAGGAGATCCTTAGGATTTCTGCACGAATTATTTGTCCTAGTCTTGGTTCAAGTCCTGTCAGGAGGGTATTTAGAGACTTCGTATCAATTAGGGTAGATTGAGCTGCCTTTTGTTCGTTTGTCAGGGTAGACTTTTGCACATTCGCCAACATTTTGGCATTCAGGGTTTGTAACCGGTTCACGAAAGTTAATGGTGACTCGTTGGAAAGTTGCCTTAATCTTTGCAGATCTTGAATAAGGGACGAAAGATCTCTAGAATCACCGAAGTGGAGATTAAAAGTTGTTTTATTTCACTGTAGTTAGACGGGTTTCGAGAGTTTATCAGCTGTGCTGCGCGGCCTTTTAATTTATTCTTAATATGAATCACTAATAGAATTTTCTGGTCTTCTGTTGCCATTTTGTATCCGCAATCACAGGCATTTAAAAACGTACCGAGAGAGATTTGGTCTCCCTCGAATTCCGGAATAATTGAGAAAATTTCGGAGAGCTTATAAGGCTCAATATCAGTATTTGTTTCTTTGGGATCTTGTTTCCGGCATGATTTTGTCTTTTTTAAGGATTATTTATTACTTAAATTTACTTAACTTATCTAAAATGACTAGTTTTTTCGTTTAAGAAAAAGTATAAAGTACCTTTTTCGAAAATCGAACAGTAATGTAAATTAAAATCGTGACAAATTTTCAAAAATCGTGACGATCAATGTTACTTACATTACTAGAAGAAGCTGCATCGGCTCTTGTTCTCTCCGTATGTTGTCAGGGGCTTCACCAGGTGTTCCTAATCCACAACTTCCGGGAGTGAGGGACGCCGTTGAGGTTCTTTTCTCTGTTGAGGGATTAGAATCCGCCGGCCAACAATTAGAATTCTCGTGTTTTGCTGACGTTGACAGATCCTACCACGACTGCGCCAATTTGTTATCTTGATTAATTCACTTAAAACTTTTTAAAAAAACTTTTTATTTTACTTTTACATTTATTTCTCTCAAAATACAATTCTTGTTTTTAACTAACATTACGACGACTTACAACTCGAATTATAAGTGTCGTTCTACAAAAAATAATAACTATTTATACTTAAAAATAAAGCAGCGTCTGCATGTTGCATCGTGTTGCATCATGTTGCGTCATGTTGCATCATCCTAGTCACGTAAACCGTGCTACAATGTTGCTTTTGCTGATACTGCTTTAGTTGGCGGATTTGTTAATGCGACACAAGATATCTAATTCAAAGAATAAACTATTAGTAATTATTAATTACAATATTATTATAGAATCGCATATAACATATATATATAGCTTTCTCTCTCGCAAAGGCAAATAAATGTTATATAATAACATTATGATTAATAATCACGTCAGGAGTATGGCACTGAAAGCAAAAAAGTGGTAGCCAACTCCATAGAGTGGAAGAAGAAGAAGAATAATAATCACGTCATTGATGAGACACACACACCAGATACCTGGTATTGTAATCGATTTTTACCTTAAATGGCAACCACACGTCGACTATATTTCAAAAAAAAATCATGGCTTAGTGCATAAATTTTATTTATTAAGAAACTTTCTGGAAAATTTTGATTATGGTCTATAAAGCCTTGGTTGAATCGATTTTATGGTATGGTATTTTAGTGTGGGGAGGACTGTATAATAATACTTTGTATAAATTAAATTTAGTTCAAAAATATCTCATTTACTCTTCGATAAAAACATACAAAATGTAATATCGATTTATATTTCATCTGTCTGTGATTATATATATCGACATCCAAACTTACAAACTTTAATGATCACGATTATAACCCAAGAATATAAACCGACAAGCATATACAGATCCCCATTAGTAATAACAATCTTAAACCTTAAGTACATAAGTTATATTGGACCGAAGATATACAACTTATTGCCCAGTGAGAGAGAGAGAGAGGAAATCACGAAGTATGAAACAATTTTAAAGCACATAGTAAAGAGTTAGTTTTCTTAGGTGGAATCAGTTGGAAAAGATATTTTTGTAAGTTAATGTAGTCTAGATATGGGAATTTTTACTTTTTGTTTTATACATGAAACCAAACTTTGTTTATATTCATTAGAATATAGAATCACATTTTAGCAACATACAGATGTTTAATCATCTAGGTGCTGTTATTCTGTTCTTATAAAAATGTCATATGTTATGTTATATGTTATAGGAAAATCTGTTGAGTTTGTGAAGATAAATTAATTAAATAATAGAAATGAATTGAATAATGATTAAATTAAATAATTTAAAATTAAATTAAACAGTTCAAGAGTAAATTAAAACATTTCCTCATTTCTGAGTGTATTTATTCTTTGGATGTGTACAAGTGTGTATTCACTGCGAGATGTGATGTGCTAGTTTATTCTTCATGTCTACTGTAACACATGTGTTCATATTGTGTTTCCTTATTTTTTTGATCTATTTGTTAATTTAGTTTGGTTATTTAGTTTATTTCGTAAGATTTCATAATTGTAAAATAAAGAAAATTAAATATATATATATATATATGTATATATATATATATATATATATATAATATATATATATATATATATATATATATATATATATATAAATATTTAAAAAAAAAGCATTAAAGATCTTAAAGTTGATACCATATATTTTAGAAATTATCAAATTAAAGGTAGATTGAGCTAAATCCTTATATTTTAGCGTCAGAAATCTGCATTAGCATTTTATACAGAACCTCTAGAGGCATCCTTTTACGGACATGGCCGTCCTAGCGACACATGGACTGCCAAATTACTGAACGCCAAATGATTAACAATCAACATAAAATATGACTTAAGTATATGTATGTGCGTAGAGTTGGGGGTTTGTACACTACGGTCTGGTAGATCTGTTGTGCCTCCCTACTGCTGCCTAGTCGTAAGAGTTACCTTATGGGCTAAAGCAGGTCCCCCCAGTTCTATTTCCCTCAGGACCTTAGGATGTTGGACTGCTTCAAAGTGAGTAACTCCCCTTCTTCGATTTGGTGTGTGAGCACTGCACTCTGAAAGGATATGTACTGAGGTTTCGTTCTCCTCCTCACAGAATCTGCACTCTTCTCTTTCTATCAGTCCAAGTTTATGGAGGTGTCCCTTCAGGTGGCAATGCCCCGTCAGGACCCCTGCCAGAACTCCGAGTTGGTTTTTACTTAAGCTTATATATTGTATATAATTGGCAGTGGCTCCAGAAATGGTGTCTCAGTCCCTTTTCTCGCGAGCCTGTCTACTTTTCACTCCCTCTATCCCGGTATATCCCGGTACCTATATTAGGGGGACCTCAGTATAAGTCAAGGTGGTAATCATTTGCATTGGTGAAAAGTAAAGAAATTACGTTTTTTTGAAAAAATTTCGATAGTTACCCCCTATTCAAGATCATAGAACAGGACTCTTACCTTGATTTTCACCATTTTCCTCACTTTCCAGAAAACTCAAAAAACACCAAGCGTCACTCCACAAAGCATTTTTATTTCAAGTAAAATATTATACTTACGTATTTATTTTCAATGGAACTAGTTAAAATATATTGCATGCAATATATTTCATTTATTTTTGTACAAATTTTGGCAAACAATTTAGAAAAGTTCATCTCAGAAACGCCATCAACCGTCAGATTATCTAAACTATCCATCAGATTCACAAAAAATGGCGCATCGTTGCCAGATGTAGAATATTTTCGTTTCTGCGTAAAAATAATCTTAAACAAAATTTTTGGTTGGGTTTCGATTTATTCAGATTTAGCTTGATTTTGGTTAATTTGAAAAACAGAAATTACCCTGAACTCACTAATCGAGCTAGATTTATATTTTTTCTGGTATAAACTGTAAAATGTATCCATTACAATTAACAACATAGTTTAATGCTTGTAATGTATAAAAAAGGATAAAATTAATCTTAATCACCCAAAATCTTTGGTTAGTTCTTTTTGGTTAACTCTGGTTAGTACACATTTAGCTTGATTTTGGTTAATTTGAAAAACTGAAACTAACATGAACTGACCTAAATTTATTAATTAAAACTGTTATTCTCCAGCAGAGACCACGTGGAGCGGGACAATCTCTGCCAGAAAAGAATATTGAGAAAGCTTATCAGCTTAGGTTAGTTCAGTTTAGTTTTAGGTTTTAAAACTAAACAAAATCAAGCTAAGTCTGTACTACCTGAACTAGGTGATTAAAATTAATTTTGCCCTTTTCTATACATTACAAATATTAAACTATGTTGCAAGAAATGTGAATTTCAAAGAAATTGTATTTGCAATCTGGCAACTTAATGGCGGAAGCTGTTTTGTTTTTATTTGTTTTGATTTGTTTCTTGCTAATTTCCTGATTTTTTCAATGAGGAAAAGAGCATATTTTTTAATTTTTATATAATACAGAGGTTTCTATCTGTGTAGAATTTGTGGGTTGTAACAAAATAAAAAGTGATTTTCTCTGTTTTCCGTAAAATTGAGAAAGATTATGGAAAACTGAGCTTAGAATCGTATTCTACGACTTGAAATAGGGGGTAAGTATTGAATTTTTTTTTTCAAAAGAAACGCCATTTTCCTAGATTTCACTCAATACGAATTATTATAATTAAATCATAAAGTTTGTAAAAACTGACGATTGATTTCAATTTACACGTTGTCAGCCAGGGATCTAAGACCAACCTGCATGTGGATACAAATTTAAAAATATACTAACAAACCATGGACACGTCAATCTAAAGAACAATAATTCGAATGGGTCTAAATCCCAAAATTTAAACTAATTGAGAACAAGATATTATAAAAAATTTTAGGCCTTAAAACCACGAAAGTAATGAAACAGTCATAAATAAAGCATTTTTTAAATTAACAGACTAACTATATGACTAAACAATTTAAGGCACAATAAAAAATGTCTTCTATAAATATACTTCCCACTTTTCATAGTTGATGTAAAAAACCACGCTTACAAAAAATTATTCATTAATTTTTCTTCGTATCTTTATGTCTCGTCCATGTCACTAAAAAATGTAACACAATTAATTAAGAGATGACTGCTTAATTTATTTGGCTCTCTACAAAACATCGCAAAAAATGCAATAATGCGGTCTTATCACTTAACGCGAAAAGCACAGAAATATATTTTCACATAAGGCAAAAAATTATTTTAAATAAATCACTCTCAGAATGTCAGCGTTGGTGGTTATATTTTAACTGTCCTTTTATTTTCCTATTTAAAAAGGCAGGAAAAAGGTAAAATAAAAAGGCTGCAGTACTTTCTAGATTTCTTTTGAAATATTTTTAATGTTTAAGGAAGAAAAATGAGTGTCACCTTTCTGTATAAAACATAAATTTCTGTTTATTTTGAAGACATACTACGTACTATGAGGGACTAGAAAAGGTTTCTCTCTATCAATAAAACAGGTTATAATAATATCTATAGATAAATGCAATGCAACCATCACCTGATACCGAAAAAACATTACAAAGATAAAAGATATCCTAACTGGCTGCCTAGAAGCATGTACTTAGGGATCCCATCTCACATTCTAAATAAAAAAAAACTAAGGCCAAAATCATGCACTTACTCTTACAATTGGATGTCAAACAAAAACAGATATCACATAAAAAATCTAGAAGATACCCAAAAATCTAATGACTTCCAAAAATACACTAGTAAAATATCCGCTGTAATATATAAATATATATATATATATATATATATATATATATATATATATATATATATATATATAATATATATATATATATATATATATATATATATATATATATATGGTTTTTGCTAAGTTTAATATTAATTTTTGGGTTTGATATTGATCTTAATAATAGCTTTGCTTAATAATAGCTTGATTAAATTTAATACGTTGAAGTTTTTTAGGATATTAAATCAAAATCGGATTACAGTTTTGATGGTACAATGCAGAGGGCGTGACCAGTAGAACTTCGCCTACATCTCAAGCTTTAAGCTTCATAACTTCTTTGTATCCCAGTAGTGTAACGGTGACTTACGTTCGTTACAAATTGTAGTAGTTATTGAATTAGTAATTTCGGTAATGTACAGGGTACATTTATACGAGATAAAACTCTTCAATTTACTATCCAAGAAAGTGTTGTGAATTACTCACAGCTGCAGGGACGGACTAGCTGTGACACTCATGACCTCATATTTTTACGTCTTGTACGGTAAGAAATTTTGGGCAACTTTTTTTACATACCTTTGCTATTGACTAAAATTTAAGTACTCTTCATTCATATCGCTAATCCTAACCGTTTTCGAAAAACCGTCTTTTTGTTTACAATGTTAGTTCCCTAAGTCTGTCGGGCTGAATATGAAAAGAGAAATTTTCCCCTGTCACCATAGTTTCAATAAAAAGTTAAACTAACCTCTTAGCTAAAAACTTCATAAGAGGGTTCAACATGGGCTCCATGAAGTCTGATACACTCGCGGGCACGACGAATTGACGACTGACATACCCGCCGCGTTAAAGCAGGGCTGTTCCTTATTTGATCACAAATGAAACGTGATTTTTCGTAGAAATTTTTCCTTGCTATTGACCGGAGTGCAATATACCAAGGTTTTGAGGTGTTCTCATAGGTAAAAATCCAACGGCATTAGGTCGGAAGATCCAGGAGGCCAGGCAATAGGTCTTGCTCTACCTATCCAGCGGTTTGGATAGACATAGACATTATTCATTTGTCCCGCACAGCAACCCTGAACTTAGGTAGGCGCGAACACAAGAAGGGGGACGATCCCCCCTCCCCCAGAAGAGCTTTGAGTTCAAGAACTAGAGAGAGTACCAAATCATTTTTTACCCTTTTTTTCTTCGCAAACTACCGGTGTTCTTTTGTCTTTGACAAAATCTGTCAGACACATATATTTTTCATCGGAATTGGTTAAAAATTTTGTAGTCAAAAATACTGGTCTATAATAATGGACTATTTGGGTAACAATAGATATTTGGATGTGTGAAGTGTTAAAAAGGATTTTAATTCTTACCATAGGCTTCGGAAAGAGGTTTATTTAATCACAAAGTATTTATGGATTACAATATTGTTTCGGTAATTAACTTAAAATAAAAAGTTTTTATATTATTATTTTATATCTTATGGTTTCTTAATAATTCACATACATTAGGAAATGTAGATAATTTTGACATATTTAATACAAAGCACAACTGTATTTTTATTACTTTTAATTTTGACATAGAAACCATTTTAGGCAAATTCAGACGAAAACGTAACCCTTTTCTCTCAAAAAATTCTAATTTATAATTTAAATACTTTTAAAATACCCATTGTTAAAAATACAAGAAGTTATACGTATATAAAAAAATAAATACTACCATATAATATCAAATTTTTTTTGGGGCTATCGTTCATTTCATTATTAATTAAAAACATTTTTTGGACATTTGACGTTTCAGTTTATTTATTTCTTAAGCCATCTGCAGAATTACAATTAAACACTGAAGAGGGATTCAAATGTAATTATTGTTTTTAAGTTGCAGAAAATTTAAATAATAAATTGTGTTTACGCTGGTAAACAATACGTATTTAATTCGTAATCCAAGTCAGTGACGCTATCTTCCCTCAAATTAGTTATAGTTGGTTCCTCTATCTCACCGATCATTAGATCGAGTTTCCACATTTTCTTTTATTTTTTTATTATATTTTTTTTTCCCCAATTTTCTGCAGCAACTTTATTCAAAAAAAATCTTACAAAAGTTCAGTTAAATGACTAATTTTGTAAGTTGTGTTACTTCTAGCAACTCTACCTTTCACTTGAGAGAGATATTTCCTTCTTCAATGGACATTTTCCGGACGACCTATAAGAACAAATTTCCTATCTGGTTTTTCCTAGCAAAAATTAAGTTCTCTGAGTAATTTCCAGAGCTCAGTTCTTTTAATTTCAGGTAAATCCCGATCTTCATTGATTTTAGAATTTTGTCGACGGTTGGGATCCGCTTCTCATAATAAAATATATGTACAAGTCTTTTTATTGCAGTTTACATCTCTTCTTCCAACGAGGTTTTTCGTCTGCCTGTGATCGAATGTAGCATGGGAGAACTAACAATTCCAGTCGTTTTTCTCTCCTTCAGTATTCGGTACTTCGTAGATTTTCTAACTCCCGTCATATCGGAGCACATCTAAAAAGAGCTTTTAACAGTATTATCCAGATATTGATGTCTTAAGGCATCATAAACATTCATCGTAATAAGTTTTGGGTTGAGGAAAAAATGTCCTGGTTTAACGATTTTGGAATAAATATAAATGTGGAAGCTATATCTTTTGGGTATCTCATTAATCTCAAATAATATATAAAAACAAGCGCAAACAAGATAAATTACTAAAGACACACTGTTAGGTGTACTTTGCTCACTGATAGACATTAAACTGAACTATCAGAAATTTTATTGTTGCAGTAAATTTATAAAATCTTATAATATTTAAATAAAATTAAATATAATTAGATTTACCACAGTCCTCAGTTACTTGTGACACTCGAGCAAGTACGTTGGAGATTTAGGTAACAGTTTTATTACTCTCTCTCTAGTTCTTGAATAAAGTATTGGAATGTGTATGCTTGCGATCGCCCCTCCCCTTCCCAAGAGCTTGGAGTTCAGGAAAATACAACCGATTCTGCTTTTAATATTAAGAATGTGTATGCTGCTGGCACTCCTCACCCCCCTCGTTTTCCTTGTGATAGCTCCCCTCCCCCAAGAGCTTTGAGTTCAGGAAAATAGACTCGATTCTCTCTTATAGTAGGAATATGCTGGCAACCTCCCCCCTGTCTGCAACTTGTTTATTCTTGTCATCGCCTTCCCCCTCCAAAAGCTTCAAATTCAAAAAATTTTACCGGACACTGCGTTTTATACCAGGAATGGGAACGTTGCTAATGTCTCCCCCTCACCGTCGACAACTTGCTTTCGCTTACCATACTGTACTTTTTGGATATCACCGCTCCCCCTCCCCCAAAAAGAGGGGCTGGATCCTTCCCTGAACTGAAGTGGTACCCATCGTAAATCTTGTATTTCGAATAAAGTTCTTCATTCAGTCGTACCGACAATACGAGTGATCCAATATTAATTAATTGGAACTGATTTTGATGATGCGAAACAATAGTTTTCCGAGGATTTTTATCAGGCCAGACATATTAGTTGTGTAAATTTGTGATACCATTTTTGGTAATGCCTACTTCATCTGTAAAGAGAACAGTACCATTGAAATTTTCATTATTTCGTTGCTGATTCAATAGCCAGTTTGCAAATTGCATTCTACAGGGAAATCTTCAGAAATCAGTTCATACACTTTTTTAAAATGGGATATAAGAGCTGTTCTTGAAGCATTTTATGTACTATTGTTGTCGACGTATTAAACTGCGCTGTAATTTTCGAATGCTCATTCAAGAAGTGTAATCTACAGCATTTAAAATATTTTTCTCTAATTGCGGCGTACGTACTGTACTTCCCTGACCGGCATCAGTACTTTTTTTCCCAAAATTTCCTAAAATTATGAAGAAACTTAATAACATTAGCTTAATAAATGGAATCGCCTACCATTCCCGCTTAGACGTTGGTCAACTCGTTGAAATGTTTTATGATCTGGAAGAGTACGATTAGGATATCTATATGATATAACATACTGGCTTCCAAAGCATTGCAAGATGCAAAACTATACAGTTTTATAAAACGATATAATTATTTTCATCATACACAATCATAGCTTTGTTTCCAGGCATTGTTCCAGACAACCATTATAGGTTTATAATCTAGGTTATGAAATCTCATAATTAATACAATAATAATAAAATTTACAGTCCTGCCTATGCTTTATTTCATATTTAAAAAATAGATTCGGAATTTATGACCGTGAAAACTTATCCATGCTAATTTTGGCCTAAAACGGGGATATTTAAGACTTATGTCCACCACATTTGTTCGATCAGTTTGAATTATGTTCATATATTCGGAATTCGTAACCCTAAAACCTTTTGTGACCTAAATTGGGTTAAAATCGAGAAAAATAAATTTATATATTGATGAAGTGGCCTATTATAATATTTATAATTTCCAGTTAGAGTTTAATTAAATTAATTATTTAATGTATCATTTTAAATTTGTATTGAATCAAAAATATACCGCAAGAACTATTCCGTAAACTATTATCAAAATCTTAAGGCCACATTGTCAAATCCATCTTATTGTAACGAAGACTGCCTGAATATGACCTTGTTCTTATAGAAATACCATCTCGTTGGTCATCATTCTTAGTCATTTTTCTAGGGAGATTCTAATCTTTTATTCTAGTACGTGTAAAAAAATAGTAAGAGTTAGTTGTAATTTACTTGTGAAAGTATTAAAAAATAGTTAATAAAGAAAGGACAGTAATTGGCGAAAAGTAGTGTTATCAACAGAAGTCACCAGATTTTCAGAAAATTCGCTTGGTAAAGTAGAGATGATAGAGAAAAACAGACTTTACTATTAAATTTGTCATTAACGAAGAAGATAAGACTAATTTTGAATAAAAGTCTAGCATTTCCCCGAAAAAAATGACTAACAATGATGACTAATGAAATGGTAAGGAGAGGGTCGTATTCTAGTAGTCCTAGTTACAATATCAAATATTCTTATTTAAATGAAATGATTGAATTTTCATTCATGGAAAACAATTATTTGAAAATCTGATCAACTTTTCTATATAATGGGCGGAATGTAAATTAAAAGCTATTAAAAATGTATTGCCACTTTCTTACATACGGGACACCCCTAACTTTACCGAGTAATAACAATCGGCGTTCTAGTAGTTCAAACAACTTTTTTCTGTTTTTGAGATCGCTGAACATAAATATGAAGTTATTTCGCTCAAAAATTAGGGAACTTGTGTAAGGGGACAAAAGTGGTACAATGTATATATCTCTATTCAGCTACCTTTGAATAGAGATATATACATTGTACATACATAAATCAGTTGACCAAAATGTGGTCGTCGGACTTGCATGGTTTCTATTTTCATTTATTTTTATTTTTACGATGTTTCGATTAGGTTGTATTAATCAGACTTTCCACATTAAAGCTTATTAGTCTTTCGTCTGGCTCTAGGTTGATGCTACTAATAATGTTTACGAAATGTGCAAAATTTTTAACATATGTGTTCGGCTTACCTTCTAAAGGTTGTATGATTTTTAAAAGAAACTTCGCCAATGCATTTGTTGGGAATCCTCTATAGCTGGTTGTTGGTCTCAATGGTATGTTCGTTTTATGAATCGTTGATAGTCCGTAAAAATGTGGTGGCTTACTGTAGTGTGGTGTGAGCGTCGATTGTAGGTTGTCAGGTATATGGTCTTCGTATTTGCCTAGTGTACTGTAGATTTTTTACTCTATAGATTAAGTGGGGTCACGAACTAATTGTCGATATTTTTCTTCTTCACATTCTACACATTTCGTGAACATTATTATTAGCATCAATCTAGAGCCAGACGAAAGACTAACAAGCTTTGATGTGGAAAATCTATATACTAATGTACCATTAGACATAACCAGAACTAGACTTTAAAATGATACTACTTTATCACATAGAACCATGTTACCACTTGACGGGGTGAAGGACCTTTTGGAGTGTTGCCTGCGTAGTGCTTACTTTCAACTAAAGGACAAGTTCGACACTCAGGACGATGGGTTCTTCACTCTCTCCAGTCATCGCCAATACATACATATATATATATATATATATATATATATATATATATATATGGAATGGTTCGACACGTTGAGATATGTCGATTATACCTTCATCGTATAGAAGGACAATGATCAAGAACTTAATGATATCTTGAAACATCTAAATACAATTTGATCTACAATTAAGTTTACCATGGAAAAAGGGGTAAATGCTCAATTGCCCTTCATAGATGTTATGGTGAACCGTTCAAACGAAATTGTTAAAACTTCAGTATACAGAAAGCCAACACATACTGGACAATATCATAATCATAGTTCTAATCATTCTGTTGCAACAAAATGTAATAATGCCGATTTATTAGAAAAAGAGGTAGCAAATATTAAATCCGATTTACAGCAGAACGATTATCCTTTAAAACTAATTCACGATGTCATAAATAACTTTAGAACAACGAACACTGGACAGCAAGTAACACATTTCTTCTTCACAATTCCGTACATTAGGGGAACTTCGGAGAAAATAAGATGAATTGCCAGAAGTTATAACATAAAAACATCCTTTAAATCAGAAAATATACTTAGAACTCATTCAACAAAAACAAAAGCAAAAACTACCGATACGAAAGAATGTGTTTACAAAGTTCCATGTGAGTGTGGCGAGATGTATATTGGAGAAACCAAAGGACAACTAGATGTTAGAATTAAGAAACATAAAACTCATACATAAAAAGGGAAGACGTCGAGATCAGGTATTGCAGAACACGCCTGGGATAAAAAACACCATATAAAAGGTCTGAGGCTGCGGCAATATATATGGAACACAACATGAAAAAAAGAAAATTTGTAGAAACAGCTTACATTAAAAACAATAATGGAATCTTTAGTAAACCGAGTATTGAGATACCTAATCTTTGACAACTACTACTTTGTAACATCAAATCACTGAGGTGTGTACAGTGAAGCGATACTTTGCGCTTCAATGGACACGGTCCTTATATAAGCTCGGAGTCTTAAGACAAAACATTCAGTTCGTAAAAATAAAAATAAAAAGAAATAAAGCTAATGCATATCCGACAACCACATTTCAGTGAATCTTCAACCTAAATCAGTTGTCATACTTAAGACCAAACTCAGTTTTATTACTTTTGAGGTAGTTAATTTGGTTCGGAGAAAATATATAAACCCAGAAAATTTATATGACATAATATATAAACGCTCGTACCCTTTTTCTGTTTTTCTTATCTTCTACTTTATAAAACGTCCAGGATTAAGGATTAAGCGTTCGAGATATTTTCAACATGTGGGCGACCCGAGAAAGTGTTTCCTTCTCAAATGAGAAAATTTTTCCATCGTAAGAAAATAAAAGAATATTCAAATAAAAACGTTGTAACACAATATATTCGTTTTATTACGTGTACAAAAAATTCGTATAATAACTTGTTTTTCTCTTCACAAGAGAAAACGAGTTAGCTACCTCCAATGTAACTAAAAAGAGTGAATAGTTTTTTTACAGCTTTATCTCTTACTATTTTAAAAGTTTAAATATTGTTACACAAAATACTTTATCAGGAAATTCCAAATTAAATCATGTAACTATAAGTATATCATTTCAGCAACATACAGTGAAAACTAAAAACAATGAAGTTAACTGTTTATCAGAAAATCAAGGAATGAGAACAGAGTATGTGGTCAAAAGATATAAAATTGGTACGGAGACCGGAATTTGGGATACAAGAATAGCCGGATATCGAGAGCGAACTCGGTTTGGATAGTACGAAGTTGTCCTTTAACTCGGCGTTGCTTCGACGGCTTCTATCGAAATTCACTTCTTCCTTCTTGGTCTTCTTGTCTCTGTTGTTCCTTTGCCGCTGTTTGGAAATTGTTGATGAAACTATATCAAGATCCGCCAATAGCCATTGATAAACTTCCTTCTGTTATATGCATATTAAGGCTATCTAGTTCCTTGATAACACTAAGATAGTGAGAATAAAGAGTCCAGTGATTATGTTGGTATAAAGCAGAACATTGTATGACAGTCCAGATATTAATGTGAAGTTTGGCTAATTTGGTAGAATTTGAAGGACACTGGTGAGTAAAACTTTAGATTTAAGATTCATACTCGTAGTTTACTTATAATATATAAAGTCAAAATTTTTAATTGATCTCTTTTGAGCTGCTAGTTATAATCTAATTAGAGAGTAAGTCTTGAAACAATTCCCTAAGAAGTTTATCTAAAAAGTGGCTAATTTTAAAGCCTCCTTTAGGTTAAGGTAGTAGCAGAGATCATGATGATTTTAACCAGGAAAGCCTCTTCAAGAAGTTTTACCATACAGCCTCATCCTTTTCTTACTTGTCATATCGAAACTTTATGAATTACTGCTTAAAAAAAAGAAACCAATAATAGAGGAGAAAAATTTGATTCCTTACCATTAGTTTGGCTTCAGATAAACTTACTTGACTATCTATCAACTTATTAAAAGGAAAATATAGGGCAGCTATCTTCTTATGGTATGATATGAAGGCCTACTTCTTAGGATAAACATGTTACTTACACGAGAATATTCACAACTTTCGGAACCCTACCGTACAAAATGATATTTTAAAATAAAACTAGAAAAAATCTATTCCCAAATAGTAGAAATTAAGGCAGGAGTGTTGAAAGGTAGTGTATTAGTTTCAGTGTTCTAATCGCAATATATTAGTGACATTTTTGGCTTAAAGCATAATATAATTGCTCTCTTTACGGATAACACTGCAATTATATTAGTTTTTTTTACTATTACGCCTATTTTATTTAAATCTAGAAATTCGCGCGGGATTGTTTGCCTCTCGCTATCTATCAGTATCGGTTCTAACTGCAGTCGCGATTTTGCCAGGTTTCTATATCGGTATGCTTTGTCGATTTTCATATCAAAGAATTGTCGATCTGTTCCTGTTGCAGTTTTGGGAAAATAATATTGAATCTTGGGAATATGTAGTGCTGAATATCTTTCAAATAATTAGGACAAGATTTTAAAAATCTTTTGAAATATGCTTTTAACAAGTCTAGTTTTAACATTTTGGCGAACTGAGCCATTTTTATTTTAACTGGCTGTTCTAGCAGTCGGTTAAAATTGTTAAAGAACAAAATCAGTAGTCATCTCTGTGCTATTTTATTTGATTTGATTAATTTACACCAAAATCAGGTAACAACATTCTATATTTTTCGCCAAGTTCAAGAAATTAAATTATTCTCATTTTGTATATGCCATAACTTCACAAAAAAAATTACTGACCCCTAAGTTTCTCATTTGTTTCAGGAGCAAGCGTTAAAGTAGTTTTAAGTTTTATTCGGTTTTTAAGTACTTTCATGTTTTATCCAACATTTAACCAATATAAATAATTTCCAGTTTTTATTCAACATTTAAAGGATTTAAGTAATGTGAGGTTTTTATTTTATACTAAATTTATCGCAGTTATTTGCATGTAAGGTGTTGAAATAATTTATTCAAGCATTACTTCGATTTCTGTAAGCTTTTATCTTAGTTTATGAGGCTCTATGATAGTTTTTTCTTTCTTGTTTTTATGCAAGACTTATTCCATATTCTTGAAGTTTTGTAATTCTCAATAAAGAACTACATACATCTCTGACATTATATACGTTTGTTGGCTAATGCATTTTATCTGTTTCCCTTTTGGCCACATTCACCGACTACATACAAGACAATTGTATGATTCTACGATGAATCCTAAGAAATAGTAAATAAATGCAACTCGAGAAATAGTACCGGAAAACAGATAAGTAGCTGTATTGTTTAAATTTGTAATCAATAACGTATTACTAATATTGTATAGAAATTGCAATTTTCTTTGATAAAAATGTAAATTTTGCTTTAATATTTTTAGCTAAGTTGAACAAAAGCAAATCCGATTATGTCAATATCACCAGTAAACATAATCAGCTTAAACTTATTAGAATAAATAACTCTGAGATACCCAGTATCTGGCTATGATTTTCGATTCCAAACTATACCGAAAAATCAATATTAAAAATAAACCTGTAGAAACTGGTATACAATACAAGAAGATATAATGGCTGTTTGGAAGCAACTCCAAGGTATCCACATATGAAAAACTTATGTCGTATAAGCAAATATTGAAACTAAAGTGGACATATGGTGTTTAACTATGGTGTGAAGCACATTCAGATCATTCAACGATTAAAAAACAAAAAACTTCGAAATTCGTAACATGTAGAGACTCAAAACTGGAAATTGTTGATGAAACTATATCAGGATTAGTATAAAATATTTGTCTTTATGACTGACGAAAAATGGAACATTGAAGTTAACTAAAAAAATTGTGTTATACATATTTGTAAACAATTTCTAATGTTTTACCAACTGTTTTTAATCGTCAAAGTTGTAGTTGTTGTAAGAAAATTGATAGATTTTTAGAAATATAATATTGTCACCAAATACATAAAGAGTCCTTTTTTTAAGGTAACGAATAAATTTAATATCAACTAAATGGGTACATATTTGAAAAAATGCTCGGAGCTGTCGAATTTTATTTTTATTTTAGAGTTTTTCTGCGTGATACCGAAATATATACGGTAACTCAAGAAGGAGCTATGATGTCGTCGATATTTTTTGAATTGTAAATCCCATCTTTTATTTCAGAATCAGAATAGGCACTTTTTTATATATGACAAGGTAAATATTGGTGTTAGTTACACAAGGAAATTGTCAAGAAAAATTACTGTAAAAAATTTTTTGTACCATTTAAATTAAATATTCAAACTGACAATAGTCAAGTCGATGAATAAATTCTTTTTGAATATTGTCGATGACACTCAGCGTTTATGTGTCGTACTTCTTAGCGTATTCTAACTTTTAAGACTTCTAAATTGTTGGGCTGATTTTTAAATAGTTTTTAAGTATTGTCATAAGAAATAATGAAGTGGTGTCAAATCTGCTGATCTGGCCACTCAATTATATCTCTTCTGTATATCCAACGATCCAGAAAAACCTTATCCCAATAAGTTCGGATAGTGGCAGTGTAGTGTTGCGAAGCTCTATCTTGTTGTAAAAAAGAATCACGCTGGAACATATCAAGTTCTTGTGGTTTATTAATGCAGGAATGAAGTTAATTTGAAGATACTCTATATCTCTCGCATTGGTGAGGGTACCGTCAAAAAATAAGGACCTAAGACTGTACAGTTACACACGTTCACTTTTTGATGGTTCTGATTGTTAATTGTTGTGAACCAATAAGGATTTTCAGTTGCCCTATAGTGACAATTGTGTCTATTGACATGGCCATTTAAAGTAAATTTTGCCTCATAAAAAAATATATTTTTTTTCAAAAATATTGTTATCATTGCATAATTGTTGCATTTACCAGCAAGTTCTGACAAGCATATCCAGTAGGGGTGATATTTAGCTTTTTCAATATTTTATACACGTTACAATGTACTACACTAAAAGTTGAAGCTGTTTCCATGCGTGTGGATGGAGGATTATCTTGAGTTGTCAACAGAATAGTAAGCTGATGTTCTTCTGTTATTGGGAGTCAACCAGATTTCTTGATATCCCGAACATGCCCATATTCCCTGAATTTTGCTTCAACTCGGCTTACCATACTTTGGCTAGCAGGTTGCCGATCAAATTGAGTTGCATTAAATAACTGAACCAACTCTACTTGTATGCTTGTTCTATTTCCAAATTCAATCGTGCATAATATTTCAATTATTTTACGTTCCATTAATTTTATCATTTTACCAAAAAATAGCAACAAAGTTAAATAAACGTTTGTACATACTTGTTTCACCTACCAAGAACGTTAAACGCTTATTTAAGATACAAAATGCCAATATCTAATGACCAAATAGACTTTTTTGACATTGGAAATAAGTACCCATTTACCTCATATGAAATTTATTTGCTACTTTACGAATGGACTGTATAACGTATCGTTTATGCAACAAAAAATCTTCGGGAAATGTTTAAAAGGAATTACTATGTTTTATACCACTACATTTATTAAGAAAACAGTGACTGCAGTTTCAACTCACAGGGTCATTTTCAAACTGAATTACAAAGGTAGACTAAGTATTCAATACAGAAACATGAGAAAATTTAACAATAAATAAAAACTACCTGAGATATTTCATTATTACAAAGCGGAGGTACTAAATTTTGGGAACTAATTATTATTTGGCGACAACAAATAATGGGAAAAACCCAAATTCTGTCTGGTCATTAAGCACATTTACATTTTTATTTCTACTATGTTTATATATTTCTAAAGATTCAAGAATATTTAACTTTTGACGCTTTGTTGAATAATGTAATATGTCAGTGTTGCCCAAATCAGGAAAACTGTGGTTGTGTTCTAAGCAATGGTTGGCAAAGCTCGAGTCTGTTTTTTGTAGTCTATATGATCAGTGGTGTTCTGAAAAGCGAGTTTTAAAGCTTCTACCACTTTGTCCAATATACAAGCTATCACACTCTGAACATTTTAACTTATAAACTCCTGATTTATCAAATTTATTAATTTTATCTTTAGCATTGTAAAGGATAGTGGAGAGATTGTGTTGAGATTTAAAGGCTACTTTAATGTTGTTTGGAAAGAGTATTAGCTATGTTTTCTGATAGGGCACCACAGTATGACAAAGATATATAAGATGAACCATCTTTATCATTTTTATTTTAGGATATATTGAATTAAAAGCTAGTTGTTTTTGTTTTTTAGTTCTTAATTTCTTTATGGTTTGTTGGGAGAAATTGTTTAATACTGCAATCTTTTCAGTGATATTTAGTTCCTCTTGAAGATCTTCTTCAGAGAGAGTCAAAGAGAATTCTCTATGTATCATTGAATTGTATGCAGCCATTTTGTGTTGTAAGGAGTGAAAAGAATCATTAGATATAGTATTACCTGTAAACGTTGGTTTTCTAAAAATTTTAAATTTACATTGATTATTGAGGTGAGATATGGTGAGATCAAGAAAATTTATTTTATGGTTATTTTCAGTTTCCAGAGTAAATTGAATTTTTGGATGGCAATTATTAATGAATTGTGAGAATTTTTGAAGCTGTCTAGTAGTGCCTTTAAAACATGCTAGAATATCATCTACATATCTGTACCAAAATTGAACATGGTTTTTGCTTAAAGGGGAATTAAGAATTTTGTTTTCTAAGTTTGACATGAAAATGTCTGCTAGGAGAGAATTAAAAGGAGAACCCATTGGAAGGCCTGAATTTTGTAAATAAAATTTGTTATTAAACTGGAAATAGGTTTGTGATAGGCAAAGTTCGAAAGAGGACTAGCATGTTTTAAAGGCACTACTAGACAGCTTCAAAAATTCTTACAATTCATTAATAATTGCCATCCAAAAATTCAATTTACTCTGGAAACTGAAAATAACCATAAAATAAATTGTCTTGATCTCATCATATCTCACCTCAATAATCAATGTAAATTTAAAATTTTTAGAAAACCAACGTTTACAGGTAATACTATATCTAATGATTCTTTTCACCCCTTATAACACAAAATGGCTGCATACAATTCAATGATACATAGAGAAGAAGATCTTCAAGAGGAACTAAATATCATTGAAAGGATTGCAGTATTAAACAATTTCTCCCAACAAACCATTAAGAAATTAATAACTAAAAAACAAAAACAACTAGCTTTTAATTCAATATATCCTAAAATAAAAAATGATAAAGATAGTTCATCTTATATATTTTTGTCATACTGTGGTGCCCTATCAGAAAACATAGCTAATATTATTTCCAAACATAACATAAAAGTAGCTTTTAAATCTCAACACAATCTGTCCACTATCCTTTACAATGCTAAAGATAAAATGAATAAATTTGATAAATCAGGAGTTTATAAGTTAAAATGTTCAGAGTGTGATACCTTGTATATTGGACAAAGTGGTAGAAACTTTAAAACTCGCTTTTTAGAACACCACCGATCATATAGACTACAAAAAATAGACTCGAGCTTTGCCAACCATTGCTTAGAACACAGCCACAGTTTTCCTGATTTGGGCAACACTGACATATTACATTATTTAACAAAGGGCCAAAAGTTAAATATTCTTGAATCTTTAGAAATATATAAACATAGTAGAAATAAAATTGTAAATTTGCTTAATTATCAGACAGAACTTGGGTTTTTCCCGTTATTTGTTTTCGCCAAATAATATTTAGTTCCCAAAATTTAGTACCTCCCCTTTGTAATAATGAAATATCTCAGATAGTTTTTATTTATTGTTAAATTTTCTCATGTTTCTGTATTGAATACTTAGTCTACCTTTGTAATTCAGTTTGAAAATGACTCTGTGAGTTGAAACTGCAGTCACTGTTTTCTTAATAAATTTAGTGGTATAAAACATAGTAGTTCCTTTTAAACATTTCCCGAAGATGATTAACTATCACATAGTAACGGCTACCAGCATCAACTTTTCAATAAAAAATCTCTACTTTCAAACATGTTTCTTTGTGTTTGCATAAAATTTTAATAGAATTTGCAGAATTAATCCCGCAGCTTCTATTATACATACTGACATTACCATATTGACTTAGTTTATATCCCCTATAGGTCTCATAACTAACTTATACATGAAACTATTTCCTAGCCTTGGAACATTAACAAAAGACCATTATAATTATTATCAAACTTGTTTGGGTCTAATGGACTTTAGTATATTATATATGTGTATAGGGAATATTCTAGCATTGAATATTAGGAGCGAAAAGGCAAGGTATTATAGAAAAATATGATAGATTCGTATTAAAATACAAGTTCCAAAATTTTTGCATTCGGTCGCTCAAAAAGAATGATGTATAGCTAACTTAGCATGAATCCCAAAATTATTGTCTCATATGAAAAAATATAATAATAATAATATATTTCATCAACTTGCGTTTCCAAATTGAATAATTCCTTCATTTCAAATTAAAAACAAAAACAAATCCTATAACCTTTAATAAGTTTACATCCTTTCATTTATTAAATATTATGTTTATTTACTGGTCGTCGATCGTACAAATTCATCAAGTCATCAAGGTCGCATGATGAACTAGGTTTGTAAAGAATGCGATTTGTTAACTTGATGAAAAAAAATAAGAGATGATAAAAGGACGGACGCGCTCGGAAAAAGTGGTCAGCCAGTTGATCAATTAATCAAAAAGTTAGTCAATCTAAAGTTTGTGAGGTTATTCAGTGACCAACCCCAAGCGACAGATCAGCCAGTAGTGAACCTAGTGACAGCTCCGTAGAGAGTGCTAGACATGAGTGTAATTTTAATGTAAGTAGAAATTTAATTTAAGTAATGTACAAAGGGCATAACTCCCTCCACGTGGCATAAGGCTCTTATTGTAATAATGCATAAGAAAGGGGATATTTCAGATCACGAAAACTATCGCCCAATCAGTTTGCTCTCACACATGTATAAGTTATTCCTAAAATAATAACAAATCGACTCACAAATAAATTAGATAGTTATCAACCTTGCGAATAGGCTGGGTTTCGCTCTGGTTATGGAACGAATAACCACCTACAAGTTCTTAAGTCCCTAATAGAAAAGTACATAGAATACAATAAGCCACTTATTCTTATATTTATTGATTATGAAAAAGCATTTGATACCATGGATCAATATAAAATGCTGAGGACGCTTGTAGACAGTCGAATCGACCACCGCTACATTTCGTTAATCAAGAACATATACGATACAGCCACAGCCTGTGTCAGACTCCACAAAGAGACAAACACCTTCAGAATAGAACGTGGAGTTCGGCAATGAGATACAATCTCACCGCAATTGTTTACCACTATCTTGGAATATATGTACAAGCAGATATTTTTTGAAGGAAATATGGGAGTAAACATAAATAGGGATGACCTTAATCACCTAAGATTCGCCGATGACATTGTCCTCATATCGGATAGCACGGATAAAGCAGCAAGAATGTTGGAAAATCTCTACAGACTGTCAAGTGATGTTCGTCTAAAAATAAATTGTGAGAAAACTAAATTTATGACCAACCTTGTACTAAACAACAATATCTCAGTAGAAGACCACAAGATCGAACAAGTCACCACCTACAAATACCTAGGAAATGAAATCCGTTTAGGCCGAGATAACCAAAGATGCGAAATACTAAGAAGAATAGGGCTGACGTGGACAGCTTTTGAAAAACTGAAAAATATACTTAAATCTAACATCCCTGTTTGCTTGAAGAGAAAGGTGTTTGACCAGTGTATCCTCCCCGTTTTGACATATGGAGCAGAGACGCTAACACTAACAAAGAAAAGCATAAATAAGTTGAGAATGACACAATTAGCCATGGAAAGATCTATGCTGGGAGTTAGGATCAGAGATAGAATACTAAATACAGAAATACGACGAAGAATGGGTGTTGCAGATGCAGTCAGGAGAATTGCAACGTTAAAGTGGAACTGGGCTGGACATGTCGCTAGGAACACGGACAATCGATGGACGAGAAAAATTTTGGAATGGAGACCAAGACAGCAGGCTTACCGAGGAAGAGGCCGCCCGCCTACCAGATGGACTGACGATATAAGGTACATAGAATCAAACTGGATGTAGGCGGCACGGAACAGAAATAAGTGGCAAAACTTACGAGAGGCCTATGTTCAACAGTGGACAAGATTGGGCTGATTGATGATGATGATGATGAATGTACAAACCAACATGTCAAGATTGTTAATTAATATTTAATAACTCATTTTTTAATAAACCGAAAGTGAAGAGGTAGTTTAGAATTTAATCTCTGCAGGTCAAAGTTCCCGATTTCTATGTAGCTAGTCATTCCTAAAACAGGGCCTGACAATATTTTATTTGTTATATTTGGGTTTGCACAATAAAACTCGTTGTTTTAATTTCGATCTCTAAGAATTGAACAATTTAAATTAAACCTTTTAAACTTCTTAGATAAGATGTTAATAATAAATAACAAAGAGTAATATAGAAGAATAATTTAAGTATGACTAAGGTAACAGCTACCAAATACTAAGGAAATCCAAGAAAAATTTTATCAATATGCATAAGACAAAAACAACATCAACCGTCCTTAAAATTCAATATAACATTAAATAATCGACTAACACAGTTAAATTTAGGTGTTTAAAAGAAAATAATGAGACTTGAAATAAGATATTACTGCCAGATTGAAATTACTATTAAACTCACCCGTTAAAGGCTCATTTTAAGATCAAACTTTAGTAAATCATAAATCTATAAAAGATTGCTTTAATAAACTGCAATTAATGGATCTTCCTCTGGGGTTTTATGTATGGCTAAACGTGCAAAATTACTGAAATCCCCGTCTCCAATCTTAATCCAGTAAAAATAATGAAATAAACAGCGAAACAGGTAAAGAATAAGGTAATTAGAAAACTAACCTCAATTACTGGAATAATTTTAACTATTTTTTACTCCAAAATCCAAAAGAATGAACCAATAAAATTGAGATTAAAAATTTAAAGCTCTTTAATTGTTTTTAAAAAAGAAAGTAAAAGTCATGGCAAAGGGCCTCTGCCTTCTTTATATCACCTTTTTTCTTTCAAACATGTCAGAAATTTAAATAAGATGACTGCTAAAAAAAAATCAATTTATGCGGGATCCTGCGTAAAAACAGTCTTTTTTCGTTTTCAGAAAGACTTGGACACTGCCACGAAGTTTTTTATTTGTCTATTAAAAAGGTTTGTATTTTTATGCTTTGAATTGTTAATATTTTCGAAATAGTTAAATTTATGTGTGCTTCACAAAAATATTATAAATTCGTTGGTCATTTAAAATAACATAAGATAGAATATATTCTATTTAAAAAATTTGTAAGTGATATGGTTAAGAGAATCCGCATCAGGTATAGCTTTTCATCTTCCTCTGATTAAACCGTTCTGGATCATTAGCGCAACCCTGGATAAAATTTAAATTTTATATATTAAATTTTGGACATAAATCTGAAATTTTGCTCTTCTTCTCTTTAGTTCAGGTTAAATTTATGAAGTAGAAAACTGTTATCAAAACATAATGCATGTCTGCTACGCACTTGGCCAGTTTTTAAATATTAACAGAAAATTTCATTCTTATAATCACTTTACTCTAAGCTATCCTTTGGGGCCTGGTTTCAACAATTCATCGTCGACAAATTCACCAAATTAAGTTTTAAGTTCCCCAATTTCCTTTTGAAACTAAATTATTGCATATTTAATTTCCTTGTTGCCAAACACATACGTTGAAAATGTTTTGGATATTCTTTGGCACGCCATTATTTCCGTTACTTAAGATAAATCAGGTTAATCCCCCGTGTGCGAACTTATCTTGGGTCTACCATATTGTACATTAGCGTTAACCTAGTTTGTCCTAATTTTATTCCTATAAATTTACAATTTCATCGGACGTTTTGTTCGTACTCGGTGTAATTCACTAACTTTAAAGGAGTATTATTAAATCTTGGTTGTATATAATGTTTTGTTTTTATTTCAGAATAAACTTTAGAAAAAATCTACCACGCAAGGCAAAAGTCAAGACTGAAATAATCTTATCATTTTAAAAATCTATCTCAAAGAAATCATCTTATCATTTTAAAAATCTATCTCAAAGAAATCATCTTATATATATATATATATATATATATATATATATATATATATATATATATATATATATATATATACCTTAAATTACTTTTTTGTTTATATTTTTCTTGATCCGCAATTTAGATATATTATCTTTTTTCCTGGATTTTTCTGTTCGATCACTGGAATAATAATTAATTTATTTCTTCATAGATGTTTTATTGTTTTTCTTTTTCACAAACGTGTGTTTTCTATAAAGACACTGATAGAGACCAATAATAAGGTTGAAACTTTCCTAAAAAAACAATAAAACATCTACGAGGAAATAAATTAATTTTTATTATTTCACTGACCGAACCGAAAAAAACCAATAAAAAGAAAAAGGTATATATATATATATATATATATATATATATATATATATATATATATATATATACTGTAAGGCAGCTGACGTTTCGGTGAAATCTCATTAACCATTTTCAAAGCTCAAAGCGTCTACGAGCGAACTGACGCCTGCGACTCCGGTCCTGTCAGTATCGTGTGCGCGTTAGACGCGTTCGTTTTCCGAATGGTTTCGGCCCATCAGGTTGCGAGACCTGCTGCGCGTCATCGGCCCTGTTGCCAGTGTTTGGGGTTGCGTTGCCGAGTTATAATCTGTTTCGTTACTAAGTGGTACTGGTTGATGTTTTGTAAGCATCTTATTTTTTATTTTTAGGTGTTATCTTGGAGAATTTCTGTTGTCTTGGTTTTGTATTCTGTTGTTTTCATGACTAGAGTAGCGTACCCTTTGTCTGCTGGTAGGATGATGATGTTTTTATTGTTCTTAGGATTGTTTAGGGCTTTTATTTCTGAGTGTTTTATGTATAGTTTTGATAGTTTGCTGGGTCTTAGCACGCAAGCTGCTTTCTGTCATATTATTTCTTCTCCTTAGTGTAAAAAAATATTATCGAAATAAATAAATTATTGGGCAAACTCAAAATCCCATTGGAAAACCAGGGAGTGTGCAGCTTCCCGTGTAGAGACTGGAAAAAATAATACATCTGCCAAACAAAATGGAGAAACTGTACTAGATTCTAAGAACACAAAACTAGCATAAAGAATAAGCAAACCACAGCGGCTTTATTTCAATATAACAAGAAGACAGGACACACTCTAATTTTCCAGGAAACAAACAGATCACACCTATAAAGCACTATAGAACGCGCATCATCAAAGAAGCTCTCGAAATAGAAAACACTAAAAACCTTAACAAGAGATATGACGCACAAAACGTCTCAAATACATAGCAAACGCTAATCAAAATAAACCCAACCAAAGATAACACACCAGAAAAACAGGACAGCGAGCTCAGAGGAGGCCCAGATCTAGAGAAGTAAGGAAACCAACCAGGCAGAACCAATATACTACTAGCTGTAAAAAGACAGACAAAGGACCAGCAATCTCATTTCAAGTCGTGCAGTCGTCAAGAAAACATCATTTAATTTGTTTTGGGACTCGCTCCTCAGACATTTTGTTAATATTTCAAAACCAAATTAATTTTTTCTGAATATTCTTTACTATAGTTCTTGCTTTTCTCATTATAGCTCGGATCTCCTTATTACAAATTCTCCGAATTTTTGATGTTCTGGATGCTCACCTAAAGAAGATCATCTCAGTTACGAATAACTTTCCTAGGCTATTTTGATTTATTTGCCATACTTCAGATTTATAGGTCAGCGTGCTTTTCAGAATATTTTCATACATCATTTTTTCCTTTTTTTTTTATCAAAGATGCGGCTCGTTATTAGCATTACCTTATTAATCAGACCTTTAATTATTTCGTCATATTTTCCTGTGTTATTAATTTTTTCTCTCAGATAAGTATAATTCTCGCATTTTTTTAATGTTTTTCCTGTCGTTTAAAATTAAGTTTTACCAACTACAGATATATATTCAGCCTAGTCCAAGTTTATTGACAGTCTCCAGCCGGTATATTCCTTTTATACTTTCCGAACTATATACTCTATATCTTGAGCAATTACCACTTGGTTGATAGTATAAGATAGTGAATATAATGTATTTCTTCTATTGATATTCCCATACCAATATATTTGCATCTCCATCTTTTTAGTGCAGTATCGAGATACATATTAAAAAAATTAGTGTCATGCAACATCTTTGTCTCAATACTTTGGTAACGCAAAAAACCACTGTTAGATTATTGCTTACTTTTACTTTTGACTTAGTTATAAGAATAGTTATTTTATCGCATTCAAAAAGTTTATTTATAAGAAGATTATCATAGACCTTTGTGAGGTTAATATACACAAGATGAGTTTCTTAGGATCTGGCAAGTCTTTTTCCAATTACTTGTGTAATGACAAAGATGTTATCAATTGTAGATGTTCCTGCTCGAAAACCAGACTTTTGTGTGATTTGGTACATTTGATGTTTAAGTGACGAATTTGGTTAATAGCGTCTCGTGTAATTTCCATATTGTTCTTCGGATCCTATAATCTTTAGATATTTATTAAAATGAGCCTCATCTCTGAACAAAATTTTGCTATTGCTATCAAGCTAAATATTGTATTCGGTCCTTTCACCGCATGTACGCAGTTTCAACACTTGCACAAGTTGGATCTTGTAAGTCCGTAATCTAAGATCTTTCGTCAAAATCGTCCACAAAGTGGATGGGCACAGCCCCAATTGTTGTGCATGATGGCGAATCGACTCATTTGGGTCATCCTCAACACTACATTCCACATCACAAATAACCTCTTCGGTGCGCACTGTATGACATCTTTGTGGATTCGTATTATCAACCAGAGTGTACGTAGTGCGAAAACGCTTCGTGTTTTGCCGATTAAGTTGCTCGAATGGACGATTATGTCGACAATAAAATGGACGTAGCGCACGGTAAGTTTGGCGAACTAAACCATGATTCTCAAAATAAATTTGCACAATTTACAAGCGTTGGTCTGACTTAAGTCTATTCAAAGTGAAATGGCAAAACGTATTGACAACAAACCAATTGTAAAATTTACAGTCATTAGAAATAGTGTTGCTAATTTAAAAACCAAACCCCTAAAAAAACATCTTTTATTTGAAAATATTTTTTCTTAATTTTTTTGATAAAGCTAAAAATTTTTTACTTTTCCATTTCCCTGGATCTAAAAAGTAATTTTTAGACAATTCATTATCGAGCCCAATAATATCTAAGTCCCCAACCCGACTTCCGAGTTTCAATATTTTATTTTTGAAACCATATTCTATTTTAGGCTACGTGCTATTAAGGGTCAAAATTGGGAAAAAATATTCTTTTTCCTCAAAAATGGATAGAGTAGGGCGAAAAAACTTTGAGCAAAAGTTGTTGGAAGTCAAAAAGGGAATACAAAAAAAATAAAACATAGATAGTAACTCATTTGAAATAGGTAAGTTTAGGACAACTTCCTGTATAACCGGAAGTTGCACAAGATTCCTGTGACTTCATCTGAAGAGAGCGTCACTGAACACTATCTGTTAGTGCGCTGACTGCTTCTCCAATGTTGAGATTAACAAGATCTGGTGTGTTGAATATTTGGTATATTCCTTCTAGTTTGCCTAATTGAGATTAAATTTAGGAGTTTGGGCCTGGGAGTATTCCAAAAAAGTTTGTTGGGAATAGGTATCATCTGATATTTATCATTTACACATGTTTACTAGAGAGAGAATTCTTCGAGCAAAAAAAATCGCTGTTCCTCCATCTGAAGATAGCGTCACCAAAAACTTCATTATACGAATTTACAGGGTTCAAATCGTATTCTTTCCCCAGATTTTCTAATGGACGGTCGTCGTGAAACACCTTGTATACTAACTAAAATGTGGTTGTTGGATTGTTACTTATTTTTACGACGTTTCGATTAGGTTGTATCTCTAATCGTTATCAAATATAAACTGAATGTTTTGTCTTAAGACTATAAGCATATATAGAGACTGTGTCCATTGAAGCACACTGTACACACCTCAGTTATTTGGTGTGTACTTTATAAGTAATGGTTTCCAAAGATTAGGTATCTCAACACTCGGTTTACTGAAGATTCCATTATTTTTTTTTAATGTAAGTTTTCATAGTTTCGTTCGAATGGTTCACCATGACATGTAAAAAGGGCTAGATGTTTCAAGAAATCATTAAGTTCTTGATCATTGCCCTTCCATACGATGAAGGTATTATCGACATATCTCAAGCAGACTTTCGGTTTTACTGTTGTCGTTTCTATGGCATGAGTTTTGAGCCATTCCATATATATATATATATATATATATATATATATATATATATATATATATATATATATATATATATATATATATATATATATTGGCGACGACTGGAAAGAGTGAAGAACCCATCGGAAACCCGTCGTCCTGAGCTTAGAACTTATCCTTTACTTGAAAGTAAGCACTACGCAGGCAATACTCTAAAAGGTCGATCATCCCGTTCAGTGGTAGCGTAGTTCGATCTGAGAATATAGTATCATTTGAAAGTCTAGAATTGATTATATCTAGTGATTCCAATGGTACGTTACTATACAAACTTTCCACATCAAAACTTATTAGTCTGTCGTCTGGCTTTAGATTAATGTCACTAATAATGTTCACGAAATGTGTAGAATTTTTTACATATGTGTTCATCTTACCTTCTAAAGGTTGTATGACTTTTAAAAGAAACTTCGCCAGTGCATTTTTTGGGAATCCTCTGGAGCTGGTTATTGGTCTCAATGGTATGTGCGTTTTATGAATTTTTGGTAGTCTGTAAAGATGTGGTGGCTTACTGTAATGTTTTGTGAGCACCAATCGTAGGTTGTCAGGTATATGGTATTAGTATTTCCTTAGTGTTTTGTAGATTTTTGACTCTAGTGGGGTCACGAGGTAGTTGTCTTGATTTTCCTTTTCCCGGGATATCTCCGATTTTTTGGTAGTACCTTACGATGTCCATTATTACCGCTGCATGTCCCTTGTCCGCTGGTAAATTCTTTATGGATTCATCCCTACGAAGTCCTTTTAGGGTTGATGCTTCTAGCTTGGAGAGATTTTGAACTGGATTTTTCTTGTCTTCCATGGTTGATTTTATTTTTCACCTTAACTCGTAGGAATGGTTTTCGTTGAATTGCATCGTTTCTACAGAGCTTATGATGTCTAAAATAGGCATGCTTTTTGGTGTTACCACAAAATGAAGCCCACTGCTTAGTAGTTGTTCTTCTGCTGTCAAGAGTATTCTTGAAGATAAGTTTATGGTGGTTTTTCTTGAAGTTGTTTTAGGTAGAGTCGGTTGTTGATGTGATTTTAATTTTTCTAGTTTATTTTAGTGTTAATTCGCAACATTTTTTTTTCAACTTGTTGCAAATGTTCTCTATTTTATAGAAAATTGGCTAATGATCCAGATGATCATTAGCCAAACACAGTTTCCGCTTTGGCTCTTTCATAGCGTTGTGCAGCTTCATCCAGAAGAAGGGTTTTTCGCCATCGATGATAACTTATTTGTGTTTTTAGTAGTGTTCTATTAGCGCTGTCCAAAATATGGCATGCTCTATTACCTGGTACTGGTATTTTCAATCTGAAACCAATAGGAATGGCGTTGTTGTTTCGAGCTTGTAGTAAAAATGAAAAGCGGGCTTCTTCCTTGGTAAGTTTGATCCTAATATACTCGAAGGCTTTGGACTTGTCGCTGATACCGGGTCCGTACCGGGATTCAAACGTTTGTTTGAAGGTTGTAGACAATGTTAAAGATTCATTAAAATGTGGTTGTCGGGCTTTTCGGCATTTTCTTTATTGTTATTTATTTTTACGACGTTTCAATTGGGATGTATCCCTAATCGTTATCAAGTATAAACTGAATGTTTTGTCTTAAGACTACGAGCTTCTATAGGGACTGTGTCCATTGACGCACAAAGTTTCGTGTACTTTCACTGTACACACCTCAATGATTTGATGTTACAAAGTAGTAGTTTCCAAAGATTAGTTATCTCAACACTCGGTTTACTGAAGGTTCCAATATTGTTTTGAATGTAAGTTGCTTCTATAAATTTTTTTTTGCATGTTGGGTTCCATATATATTGCCGCAGCTTCAGACCATTTTATATGGTGTTGTTTATCCCTATAAGTATCCCGTTTATACTTGATAACGGTTAGAAATACAACCTAATCGTAAAAATAAATAAAAATAAAGACAATGCAAGTCGGACAACCACATTTTAGTCAATCTTTAATATTGTCTACAACCTTCAAATAAACCCTCTATACTGTCGACTTAATATACATTTATCGGACACCCTGTATTTCCGAAACGATTTATTAATTTATTTAATCGTAATTTCAGGATTTCTTGAGAAAATTAGCTGTCACGGGTAAATTCTTAACACATACGTGACAGTGTATTACAGTTTTACGGATTTTTAACGGTTTAAGATATATGACTTGCTATGCAAGATAATTACAGCCTTTGTACCGTATAAAAGTTTTTAACGTTAGGTGACACGTAAATGTTCGTTGTTAAAGTTAGATTGAAGCAGCATTGTTGTTAGGAAGTTTCGAGGATTTTAAAGTTATGAATTAACCTGAACTAACTTAACTTGCTTTATATCTCATAAAAATCTACCCTAGTTTTTGTACTCTATAAAAGTTTTTAACGTCAGTTGACGCGTAAATGTTCATTGTTTAAGTTAAATTAGAGCAGCGTTGTTGTTAAGGAGACTTCCATGTAAAAAATATCATATTATACTTCTACCACTACTTTTCAGTATTGTCACGACACAAGATGTGACAAAGCTTTTATCTGAACTGAGAAAATAATTTTAATGGTAAAACGAGGCGGGATTTTAGTCGAGTCGAGACGAGTCAAATAATGAAATTGTCTAGTTTCGTGTCTAGCGAGTACACAAATAATATAATTTTATTTCTTTGCTCTCCCCGACGTCCTTTATCATATTATTCATTAATTATCGTATATAATTTGGTAGGTTACATAAAGTTAGAAGTAAAATAGAATCATATTTTGATGAAGTACATATTTTTATAATTCGATTTTTTCGTCTTATTTAGTGTAGCAAAATGTTTTAATTTTTGGTATCACTAAAAACATTATCTATTATAGAGCGTTGCTGTTTCGGATTAAAATTAATTTTATTTGTAAAATGAAAGTTATCGACGGTGACTTTTATTTCTCATTTTCAGGGGCTTCCACTTTGAAATTACCTATTTATCCAAGGAAGGAAATATTTTTAGCCAAAATACACTCTAGAAAATTCGGTATAAATGTGATTGTCAGTTTCTACAATGGCCGTTCTAGAAAGCGTTAGTGAATTTTCTGTAGTTCATTGCATAAAATATTCCCCTGATAACACTATGACACAAATTTCAACTTTTGTCGATAACATAGAAAATATCATTTGTGTTCGGGCCAATTTGCGAATTGAAAATCTTTTCAGGAGTATTCTTAAACAATCTCAAGATTTATTTGCTTTCAAAATTATTTAATAAATTGGAATTATCCTCTATATGTAAAGTTCAGTCGTTATTGCTAAAGTCGAAACCATGTCCGCTCTCCAGTATATGCTTAGCAAACAAAGATCTAATGTTAGGTCTTATGTAGCCACCATGTTCAGCAAATCTAACTTAAAAATTACATTTAGTTCTACCTATTTAGGACCAACCACAATGGCAGTTAAGCTGATATACTTGTGGGTTAAGGAAGTTATTTCTCTTGTTTTTATTATTCAAAAATGAATCGCCAAAGGTATTTATCGATTTAAATGCAACAGAAATATACTGTCGTGGAAGAACTCTTTGTATTTTATAAGAAACTGGATTAAAATCCGATAATGTTACTGTGATGATTTTCAAGCTGAAGGTCTTCGCACTTCTCCAGGAAATATTGATTCATACCAGGTATACAAAAATACCAAAAGTATGGAGCTTCGCGAGGACCTTTCCATGTTGTCGGGTCTTGGGTGACGAGATCTGCTGTATTTCCCACACACTTTCCGACAGTCCTTGTGGTTGCAAGGAGAACCGCTTTCTGAATCGGCTTATACAGATGCTCACTAAGGCCCAGTTCCTTGATGTTCTGCAGGACGTTCTTTGGTATTACTTCAGTTATTTATAAAATTATAAAATTATGGGAATCTTTTGGACGCTGTTCATTGCCTATTGTCTTCGAATATACACCTCCAGATATCTGTATTTGGCAATTTTGTGGTTGTATTTTGGCCTTAGGTTGTTGTTGTTAGGTATAGCAATGTCACTTAGTGTAGTTCGCCTAGAAATTTTATCTGTTAATATAATATCTGGTATTTTATGAGCAACTCTCTGATCTGTTAGAACCGTTCGATCTCAGTAGAGCTTGAACTCGTTGTTCTCAAGAATAGGCTCCAGTTTGCATTTGTAGTAAGGTAATTTTTCTACCTGCCATAGACTTAACTGCCTTACGCTCCGTTGCGGCAAATGTTTGGCATCCTCCAGTTATGTGCTGGGCTGTCTCTGATGTTCGACAGCCATATCTACGTTGATCATTTTCTACTGAGAGATCTGTTATGATGAACTTCCGATAGTTCCTCGTCGGAATAACCTGGTCTTGGATAGCTAACAAAATGCCCTCCATTTTTGGTGAAATCTGTCCTGAAATCAACCAGTAATTCGACGCTAAATTGTCGATATTATCCTGATTGACCTCATTTGGATACCGTCCATGAAGTGGCTTGCAACTTCTCTTAGTCTGTTTGGTGATGAGAAGCAATATCTTGTTCCCTTAGCTATAGTGGGGTTGAATCATCTGCCTCGCATATTGCTCGATGAAGTGTGGAAGTCCGCTAACCTGTGGAAATGTGAACGTAAGTTTGTTATTTTTTGGTCGAGCTGCTTACCAAGATCCACCAATCTTTTTCCTCCTTGATGTCTTGGCAGCATTTTAGGTTCAATATTATTGTTATTATTATTAGTCGGAATATAGGCCTTCATAACAGCATCACGTAATAATTTCTTTTGATTAAGCCTATTAACTAAATCAGTATTAAAATTATAAGTATATACTTCATAGTTTCTTGCTTTGTTATTGCTTTGAAAGTCTCTGACGACTGCGACGAAATATTTCCAAGTTTTAAGTTATTTTTTGTTTAATTTTTGAACAAAAACCTTTAATCAATTTTCTTACCAGAGAATCTAAAAAACTTCTTTTTTAATTGGTTAACTGAAGAATAATGTTCTTCAAATACCTGAAACTTTCGCCATTCTTATCTATGGCTGTGATTATATTTTTATTAGCCCTAACTGCAAGGGAGATAATAAAAATTTTTGGGATCAACAAGAGGTGGGTATTTGATATTATGACTTTTCGGTTCATATAAATTTTTTGTAGGCTAATCTTCCTTAACCTGAATGCTTTGTTGCTTGAATGTCCTTTAAGCACAAGAAACAACAATATTTGCCTAAATGTAGTTTTTGTACTTGATTTTTAAATTAAATATGTACCAAGTTTCTTCCATAACCACAGAATGAGCTATTGCAGTTGATACTTTTTTGTTACCATTGTGCAAAAGGACCGCCTTTAAACTTTATCTTGATGAATCAATAAAAAGTAGTCATCCAGATGAATCAAGATTTATATCTAGCTCTTTCAGAAGACCTGTACCAGCGTAGCACATAAAAATTTTTCCATTTTAAAATAATCTTCAAAGGGCTCTGTTTAGGTTTCATTACTTTTTAGTTCAATTTTACTCGTGTTCACACGTGACACATTTTACTGGCCCTTGCGCCTTTGGACAATGTAAAAAGGGACAGAACAGTAGTAGTACCTTAGTCGTGGTGTAGTACAGTAATAGTCGTATCGTATAGTACTCGACGTATTGCACGTCTCCCGCTTATCGTTTGCGCTCAAATATATTGACTCTCGCCTCAAAACTACTCCAAAATACGGTGATAGTGTCCCCGATTCCTGGTTCCTGGATGGTGAAGCTTGGAATTATTCTGGTGGCCACCAAGAAGAATTTATGGAAGTGCTTTCGACTACAAGGTAGGCCATTTTAGTATTTGTGTCACGCTGTCGCCGTATTTTGTATAATTTCTCATCTTCTCAATTAAACCTATATACAGTCCACTCTTAGTCTCAATCCCCTACAGGCTCGTTATATTTTCTAAATGATCTCACAGTCATTCCACTTGTTAACAGATATCATTGCTGTAGTTTAAAACCCAATAACTCTTTCTTCTTTTTGAATAGACCAAAATCCTTAACTAAATCTTCAGTATACTTGTTTTATTAGGTTTATATGACGGATTTTCAGAATCCACTCGATTTAATGTGACAGAATTTGATCGTTGACTTCTCCAAGCGAAATATTTTGGTAGCATATGGTGTTTTGCTCACAATTTACTGCTGGGTTAGTAGTTTTGTTATAAATCTATAAATAAATCGCACGGTGGCAAGGACACTGTGGAAGTCTGGTCGTTCTTCTTGACCCTTACAGTTTAAGTCCTAAGTAACTATAGGTCATTAGGACTTATCAATACTCCAAATACAACTTCAAGCCTCAGCAAAAGGTGCTGTCAAGCCAGGCCTCTTGTATTTGAGTTCTCAAATCAGTGGGTCCGTGAGATTAACGGCATGAAGGTTTTTATTAAATTAAACGAAACAAGTTTCTAAAAACACTTATTCCTATTTACCAAAAATAAATAAAAATGAACTTATTTACAATGATAAACTTAAAATTAACTGGATAAACAATTCCAAAATAACTAAAATTAATGCTCCTCTCGGTAGTTTTTTTAATCCGAATAATAAAATAAAACCCAATTTTGAAAATAACCATGTTAAACGGCTTTCTAAAGATTAATCAAAACAAAAAATAAAAACATGAAAAACAACTATTTAAATTGTTTAAACAAAATAATACTAAAGTCGCTATTTTCCCAGGTAAAATAAAATAGCATTTTCTCCTTACTCTCTACAAGATAAATGACAAATTAAAAATAAAACCTTCTTAATCAAAACCGGTTATTGCGAAAAATGGAAAATTCACTAACATATTTTAAAACATGTACTTTCTATCGAATCGCAAACTGACGTTGAGATTTTTTCTAAAAATCACAAAAATTTTCAACCTCGGACAACTTCGTGTTGGTACCACTCGCAGAAATAGTTGTTAGTTCGAAGTGCAACCCTGTAAGAATGAATTCATTTTCCAAGAGTGTAAGTCTTTCATTCGTAGATGGCCCTAGCCATCCCGTGTTTGATATTTAATTCCTGATTTGACCTCAGCATCTTAAATTAATAATGTTTTATACAAAAGATAATAAAACCATTCAACATTTTTCTATAACCATAACAAAACAATAATAACTGTAAAAAAACCTATTCATTCTTTTTAGCGATATTTGAGATATTTTATGCATTGTTTCTTGAATAGATGAAAACAATCATAATACGGATTCTTTGTACATGTAATAAAACGAATATATTGCATTATAGCGATTTTATTTAATTATTATTCTGCCTCTAATAATGGGAAAATTATTCAATTTAAAAACATTATATCGGTGTTTGGCGATAGCACATGACAAGGCTACCCTTGGCATTTATCTTTTCGGTTTTAATCACCTTAGTAGGGTAACATTTCTTTCACAGATTTATTTAAAAATATTAAAGGGGCTACTTTTTAATCTATGTCAACATAGATTGTTACATTTTTTAAGGAAATATTGAAACGATCCAAAAATAATAAAACAGAGTCTCTGCTTAAGTTTGATAGTTGACTTATTTTCCTTAACGGTCTTAGGGTGGGAATATAATTTTCTCAGTTCCCATGGTTAAAATCTATCCATAGAGGGATTATTAAATTCCTTCGGTTAGTGTAATTACTTTACGTCAAACAATACTCAATTTTATTAATCATATCTAATATTTGTTCAGATACCCTGACAGTTCTTCTAGCGTAAGCGAATAAATTTCTTCTTTGTCAGATATCGATGATGACAAAGTGGATAGATAGGAATGTTTCCCGTATGAGCGATTGATCGCGATGTTTATGACAAATTTGGACACCATATTTTACTTTTGTTTTCCTTCGAGGATCCTGATATATTTGTGACCCAAAATAGCATTCATGTAAAAGATTTAATGGCACTCGGTACATCATGGGAACTACAAATGGCAATTTTTTTTGTTGACAGATAATAAAATTCAAAAGTGTAATATAATAAGTATTACAGCACATGTTAGATCTTCGTTGCTCACTAGCCACATTTAAGCCAAATAAACATCTATATGATTCTCTTAAGACAAATAATAGAAAAATACTTCATTAATACGTGAAATTTTGAAGAACCTAGAGAGGATGTATTAATTAAGCTCCTTGTTCTTTGCAGAATGTACGCAACTTATCACACATAACTGTGTTGCATGTCGATTATGTGACACAAAAATATACATACTAATCTACTTTGCATGTCTTCCGAAGCATATTTAGAGGTTTTTTTCTGGGCAGAATAATGTCCAGTAATTTACAGTTGCTTTTTGATGTACCGACGGCAATACGAACTCGAGTCAGAGTATAAGGTTGATACGCTAATCACCATATCATGCTCACTACTAAGTTAACTATCACGAAAAATGTATTTTCAATTATATGAGTACTTAGATCTGTTCAAAAGGTAATGCTTGAATTCGTGAAAAGTGAGGGTTGTCAAACAAAAATATGTGATCATTGTTGTTGTTGTCTGATCTGTGGTCTCTTGTGTAACAGAGAATGTGTCTAAGATGCTCGATATATACATATACATGTATTGTGTCATGACAATTAAAACATAGTGAATGTCTCTCCAACAACAGTACTACTCTAATTAAACTTAATCAACGCCATAAAAACTTTGCTAATTATCTTTTAAAACAACTCCTAAAGGGTAAGCTCGAAATACTTAAAACTGAGACTAAAACTTTACCACTGACATTCAATTGTCTTAAAGAAATCTTGGGGTTACGATTAAATAATTTAAAATATTTTAGGGAAAATATAATTTTGAGCTAACCCTTATTTTACACTTAAGGATTTAATTAAAAAATTGACGTTGATAAATTATTTATATAGGGGATTTTTATAAGTTTTTCTTCACCCGGGGAGTGCCTTTACTCTTTTTGGTTATATCGTTTAGAATTTAACCCAGGTATAGGCATTTAGTATTTACAATAGAGCTTAATAATACGGAAAGATTGAAATACGGTTAGTGGCGAGTTAACCAGTCCTTAGAAAAGTGCTAACGATTGAGTATTGTGGCTTATGTAGTTTAGGTCCTATATGAATGGGTAGTAGGTTGGTGAAGGTAAGGGTTTTACCGAAGTCATTTATGATAATCTTTTAAAGAAAAGCCTCAAAGTTTGCGCAATGACGTTCTGTGTAAGGACGAGTTCCTTATGGAGAAGGCAGCTTTACAAAATAGCATGTAATCTACAGTAAAATATAATAACACAGTAATTATTAATTTGAAAAAAGTCATTGTTTATTGGTCATAGCCTTTTCAATTCAAATATATATATATATATATATATATATATATATATATATATATATATATATATATATATATATATATATATATATATATATTTGTCAGCCTCTGTCCATCCACTCCTGGATGTAGGTCTCTCTCAATTGTTTCCATCTTTCTCTATTCTTCGCCAATCTCATCCACTGTTTGCCCGCCACTGTCCTTATGTCGTCTTCCCATCTTTTTGGAGGTCTTCCCGCTCTTCTTGTTGTCTCCCTCGGTCTCCATTCCAGGATTCATCGTGTCCATCTGTTGTCCTCATATCGGGCTGTGTGACCAGCCCATCGCCACTTCATCTTTGCAACCTCCTCCACGATGTCCTTGACTTTCATTTTGCGACTTATCTCGGTGTTTCTAATCCTGTCTCTTAATGATATTACAAGCATGTTTCTTTCCATCGCTCTTTGGACTGTTTCTAATTTTTTAGCGGACTTTTTGGTGAGGGACATGGTCTCTAATCCATACGTACACACCGGTAATATGCATGTGTCGTATACTTTTCTTTTTAGATTTATGGGAACTGAATTATTTTTCAGGATGTAAGTTTACCGAAACCATCCTAGTTTGATTTTCCTAGTCTGATGTCATGACCCAAGTATACATAGTGTTCGACGTTTTCTATCCTCTGCTTCAGTACTGTTATGTTTGCCTGTTCGTGGCTCATTATTTTTGTTTTGTTGTAGTTCATTTTAAGGCCTACAGATGCTGATACGTCATTTAGCTATTGTAGCATTTCGTTCAATTCTTGGAGATTACTTGCTATTAAGATTATGTCATCAGCAAATCTAAGATGGTTCAAGTATATTCCGTCGATGTTTATACCTATGATGTCCCATTTAAGTTCCTTAAAAATGCCCTCTAGGACTAGGGTGAACAGTTTTGGTGAGATAGTGTCCCCTTGTCTCACTCCCCTTTGTAGTTTTATGGGATTCGTTTTCGTCTTGTCGTCTATTTTTATTTCAATGGTTGCATTTTCATATATGTTATTTATGATTTTTATGTATCTTGAATCGATTCTTGCGTTTTCTAAGGATTATAATACTGCCCATATTTCGACGGAGTCGAATGCGTTCTGGAAATCTACAAAAGCCATATGGAGCGGTACGTTATATTCGATGCATTTCTCAATTAGTAATCTTAGGGTGTGTAGGTGATCTGTGGTGCTAAAGTGTTTTCTGATTCCAGCTTGTTCGACAGGTTGGTAAAAACCGAGTTTGTTTGTTATGATTTTGGTTAACAACTTGTAGGTGTGTGATAGAAGGGATATTGGTCGGTAGTTTTCAATATTTGTATTGTCCCCCTTTTTAAATATTAAGATTACTTCGGAGTTATACCAATCCTGTGGAATTTTTTCCTCTTCAATTATTTTATTAAATAGAATCTTCAATATTTGTTCTATTTTTCTGCCGCCAATTTTCAGCATCTCTACTGTAATTTTGTCTTCTTCTGCACATTTATTGTTCTTTAATTTATTTAGTGCCATTCTTATCTCTGAGTTTGTTACTTCTGGAATTTCTTCTGAGCCTATGCTGAATATGGTTCTTTTTGTTCGTTGTTGCTCTTGTTGTGCATGTGGCGAGTATAGCTTGGTGTAGAATTCTTCTATGGCTTTGCTTATTTCCTTTCCGCGTTTTTTATTTTTATTATTCTTGTTGTACCTCTTGAGTTTTTTGTTTTTAGTACTTTCATGTTGCAGTTTTCACTTATTGTGTCTTTTATTAGTTTATTGGTGTAATTTCTATTGTCTTTTCTAATTTCCTTTTTCACTTCCTTCTTTAGATTTTTTAAACTGTCTGTTATTCGGTCTGTCCTTTCTCGTCTTTCTTTGAGAAGTCTCAAGGTATTTGGTTGTAGTTTGGAGGTCTTTGTGATTTTTATATTATATATATATATATATATATATATATATATATATATATATATATATATATATATATATATATATATATATATATATATATTTCCTTTTTTACTTCCTTCTTTAGAGTTTTCAAACTGTCTGTTGTTCGGTCTGTCCTTTCTCGTCTTTCTTTGAGAAGTCTCAAGGTATTTGGTTGTAGTTTGGAGGTCTTTGTGATTTTTATATTATATATATATATATATATATATATATATATATATATATATATATATATATATATAACAATATAGATTTTAAAGAATGTTTGTCAGTTTGACGAAATTGTGTAATAATGCACACTGAGATTCCGTTTCCGCAATTTAGTCATTTAGATATAAGCTATTTACAGTAAGTATTTAATAGTAATTTTAAGAAAGAATATCCATACAAATAAGAGTATTATTTTTTATATCGTAGCCCTGATGAAGGAAATAAATATTTTCGAAGGCTTGGAGTGGCTAAAAAAGTGTTTTTCTTCTGATAGCCCTCACCAGGACCCATAATCCAAGATATATTCTAGTTTTTGTTGTTTCGTTAATCGGTCAAGAATACCCTCGTCCTACGGCAAAAATTGATGGGGTTATTCCTTGGACTATTCTAAGGATATTTTGCTCTTTGATGATTTGCGAAAAGGCGTTTTATTTAAAAAATACAGGGCGAGACAAATTTTCGACAAATCAAATTTTGGTATTTTTCAAATTATGAATGTAGCCGAAATAAAAGTATGGTGTACTACACTGGACTTACCAAGTAAAAAAAAATTAATAAATGCAGACATTGAATTTGAATACGTGATTGATAATTTTGTAGGTCGAATTTGTTGAGACTGATTGACATTTGGATATTTAACGTGTGTCTTTAGTAATGAAGCTGTTGTTAGTGAAGTCCTCTATCTGACATTTATTTCATTTATAGATTTGCTGATAACAATTTGTTACAGTTCAAATTTCCGTTTAGGCTCATTATAACTAGTTCTGTTAATTTTACCTTGTTTATGCAAATACTCACGGTACGGGCAATCACAGTGACATTTTCCTTTAGAATTTCTCATTAATCCCTTGTATAAAAATAATCCATTTATTGTACTTTCATCTTTACTATATTTTGAACCCTGTTAGCTCCATTTCCTGTTTAATTTCTTTCACAGCTCTAATTTGTATCCTAATTTCTTACACTACAAATACAGTTTTAATTACATTAATATCCTGTTATATCGTACCTGGCTGTTTCCTTTTTAGAAGTCTATTTACTGTACCTTCCTTTTTTCCTAGATTTCGGTTTAACATGTTTCCGGGAATTATTTTAATTAATCTCTCAAATTCTATTTACATTCTTGTTTTATTAGGTTACGGGGTCATTCCCTTCTTTTTGCATCGTTCGGAAATTCTACACCGCCTCAAGAGTATTCTCGTGGGTCATAGTGACGCTGTGCGCAGATTCTGTTCTGTATTTTCCGTACTTGCGAAAGGAAATTTGGGTAGGTAGCTTATGATTTGCTCGATATGGCCTAAAGTATAGACGTCTGTTTTATCGACTAGGGTTTGTTGCTTTATGGGTTAATATACGGAATTTTATTTAATTGTACCGACATTTAATAGTGTAATAATTATTCTAACTTTGATCTGCAATAGGATGATGTTAATTGGTTTTGTTCATCTAGAGCTCACATTGGTTACGAAAGATGTGCCGACAGCTTCATTTTATTTATTTTTGTTTTTTGGTTGGTTAAAAAAGTTACTTTGATGGTTTCAATCGTACGTACAATTGTTGTCGGACTGGTCAACTTCATCATGGGTTATTTTTCTGTCCTGTTTTTTTTTTGTTTTTTCTGGAAGTGAATATTTTACTTGGGAAGAAAAAGTCGTTTTCCTCGTCCATTTTGATCTTAAACAACCGAAGTGTGGAAGCAATAGGTGTCCGAGATTTTTAATCCAATATTTTGGGATATTCGGCCAAAGTTGCTCTTTGTTCGTTTTGTTATTTGGTTTGCTTGCGTATCTTTTGCTTTTATTGTATTAATGAACAAGTTGTTCTTAGAAGGATTTATCCACAAAGGATGTTGAAATAACTTGCGAGGATTGAGGGTCCTCAAGAATATTATCGAGGCTCTCATTTCACCAGAACTCTTAAGTTTACCGGCCATTTGTAAACCTTAAGGGTTCTGTTTCCAGTTCTTCGACTTCGTATTGAAGTTCTTCAACTTCTTTTTCCAGTTCTTTTTTCAGTTTTCTTTTTTTCTACTTCTTATTGAAGATTCTTTTTTTGTTCTTCTTGTTCCTTGGTACTTCTTTTCCTGTGCGAAAATCAGCTTACTTCCCACCATCACTAGCTGCTACCTAAGGCCACGACAGCTCAGGAACCGGGAAGAATCACTCAAGGAACACAGATAAGTCGAACATAGAGTTACTTTTAATTTACTTGCCTATTTTATTGATTACTTATCTATTTATGTAATTGCTACTTATCCATTAATTTAAAGAGGTTACTCTGTATCTTGAGTAAACGTGATCACATTTACACCGGTGATGGTATTTAGAGTTTATTATATAACAGACTATTCATTATTTGCCTAGCGTCTTACTTGTTATTGTGTGCTGTAAAGTTTTAGAGTTGACAATAAATGTTGAGTGTGGAATGTTGAATGTTGATTATTTATTTTCCTTTTATTTAGGGAATTTTGGTGCCTTACGTAAGTGGAGATTGCAGGAAGGGTACCGCGACCACCTTAGGCAGCTTGCAGCTCAGCTAGTTTAGAGCTGCTGGCGCCCTTAATTCGAACCTCTTCTCTTGAGCAGCCGATGGTTTGCTCACTTCACTAAACTGCTTTTTCCCGCAAGGCCACTTTGTTTTTAGTACCTTTTAATTTAATCTTATCTACCCTCTGCTTTCAGAGGAAGAGTGTAGCAAATTTTGGCGCTCAACGTGGGGCATTTGAAGCCTAGGTGGTCATTTTGTATGTGTCGAATTTGTTGAGACTGATTGACGTTTGGTTATTTGACGTATGTTTTCTGTCTTTAGTAATGGAACTGTTGTTAGTGAAGTCATCTATAGTTAAACCGCTGTATATCTTTACGTCAAAATTTGACATATGCATCAAACCAGTGACATTTTTTTTTTGAGAACTGTAACAGGATCGGAGTGGCTCATTCTACTATTTTTTTTTCGGTTATATAACAAGAAAATTGTCGAATAGTTTATAAGCAAGTTTCACAAACTAAATATCCTTAAAAAATAAAAATGTTATACACAAAAATTTTAAAATCGAAGTTTTTCCTTCTGTTTAGACATATCGATAATTTTATATCCCATTTGTATAGGGCTATTTAATGAAGGAGTTTATGTGCTTATAATGGGTTTGATATTTTAAGTGAAATTTTAAATATGAGAGATTTTAAAAGCGGATTAAAATTTCCTCTTTTATATTACTACACTAAGAGATGTACTACTGCTAAAAATAATTTACTTTACGTATTAGTACATTCTTTAATAAGCATTGCCTTTTTAATATGTTGTTAGCTGATAATTTTGAAATTGTAGAAACTATTGTACTAAAAATTTTAAACATACTCTTTTTAATTTTGGGATTAGTAGGGTGATGTCTGAAGGTACAAGTGTGGGGTGCTTACGTGTATCTTCACTTTTATAAGTGAACTTATGTTGTTGTAATGTTTTACCTATGAAATTTATGACAATAAAAGCTTTATTTATTTATTTTATAAAGTAAATCGTTTATATTCTAAATTATTGGTAACTATTTCGGTAACAGAAAAAATTATACGCAATTTGTTGATAAAGTTCTATTTTTATTATAATACTCCAGTTAGGTATAACAATATTAGGGTAGTCTAACTGAAAACTAAAAATAAATTGACTATTCTAATAGAATCGGAACTAAAAAACAGTATTCTTAGAAACAGTGGGTAAGTATACAATATTCTAGAAATTATTCAGTGTTTTATACTTAATGATTTCTGACTGCAATAAATGAAGAAGTTAAGCTGCAAAAATATTGAATAAAAAGATAAATAATTAATCATCTTCATCAAATAGCCTAGTTTTCTTAAAAATAAATACATAAATTTAAAAAAAATGTATGCTTCAACAGATAATAGTTAACACAACGCACGACTCATGGCTCCGAGTCTTTTACTGACTACATTTCAAGATTCCTCATGCCCTATCCTCAAAGATAAATTTATAAACATATAAATGTGTAAAATAATGAAAGGGGTTCGGTCCAGGGCATCCAGATCTAAGGCCCCAATATTGCATCAGGTTCACTGAAATAGAGTAATACATGCATAAAAATAATACAGACATGGAACAATAGAAATCGTAAGTGAACTAATTACAATTAAGATTAATTATTTATTTATATACCTAACACTATTTTCAAAAATTATAGGTATATATACAATATCCTAGAAATGATAAGTATTTTATATTAAATTATTGTAACTTTATGATCTTTGACTGCAGAAACTAAGGTATTCAAGCTACAAAAATATTGAATAAAAATATAAATAATTAATTAGTTTCTTCTTCATTAAATAGCTAGTTTTCTTAAAAATAAATACAGAAATTTAAAAAAATGGGTGCCCCAAAAGGTAAGATTTAATACATCGCACGACTCATGGCTCTGAGTCTTTTATTGACCTCATTTCAAGATTCCACATGCAACATCCTCACACATAAATGTGTAAGCAAATAAACATGTAAAATAATGAAAGGGGCTCGGTTGGGGGCATCTAGATCTGATGCAAAATCTAGAGCCCCTATGTTGCATCAAGTTCACTGAAACATATATGAAAATAATACTGCCATAAAAAAATAGAAATCGTAAATGAACTAATTACAATTAAGATTGATTATTTATATATAATAAATATAAAAAAAATGGTATCATACTCTTTCTTGTTTTATATAATGCCATGGGCAAAAGAAAAAAATATCCCATATAGAAATGGAAAAAGAAAAGAAGTGCTTAAAAGGTGCCAACAAAAAATTTAAGTTAAAAATTTAGAAAATATGTAAAAAAGAATTTTATGAGAATACTTTAGAAGTGGTGAAATTTTTATGTATGAAAATGCCAAAAGAGATTAAAAAAAAACACAAATGAAAATTATTAAAAATGTGTGTACATCCACATATTATCAAAAACTGAAAAGAGGATTAAGTGTCAAAATGACTTCTCTTATTCTGAGGAATCGCCATCACTCTCACCAACATTAATAATATGTGGCTGTAAAGGAACTCGAATTTTCTTTTCAATTTACCACTGCTTTTTAATAATATTATTTGTGTATTCGACATAGTTAGCCCAATTCTGTTTTGTCACTGTTTCTAACGCCTTTTTCCAAGCCTCTATTGGTTCTTTAACTTGTAGAATCAGTTGGTCATAATTTCTCTTTGCCTGACTCCATACCATTTCAATTGGGTTAAAATGGGAATGGTATGGAGGCAAGCGTAAAACTTTATATCCAGAAGATTCTATTAGCTGATCTACTACAAAGCATTTTGTAGGCTTTGGTACCGAGATATCAAAGACCACAAAGTATCTTTTGTAGCATCTTCTCCAAAGTTGATATGTTTTTCTTTCAGCCACGCTTTCATAGCGTCCTTGCTCCTTTGTTGGCCATTTTTGAAGTTGCCTACTATGATAAGGAGCAGTATCTAAAACAATTAAAGAAGGCGTTTCCAGTTTTGGCAGAATATCTTTTAACCAAGCTTCAAAGTTTTCCGAATTCATTTCTCCATGGTAATCTCCAGTTTTTGACTTTGATTTAAAAATCAGCATTGCATCTTCAACGAATCTATTTTCATTTCCTGCATTCAGTACTATGTACCTGAAAAAAAGTAGAGTAGTATGTGGCAGTACAAATTATTTGGAATATTTTGCAGAAACACAAATTGGTCTTAACCAACGGAAGCTTTCATGGTTTTGGTCAATTGAGAAATAATGGTTCTTGAGTTTAGACCAAATCAAATTTGAAATGTTATGCAACTTTTTACCTAGATTGCTCGAAACATCTTTAGGGATCTTCATTTCACGTAATTAGAACACGGAACATTGCATGTGTTGATGGTCTTAGTTAAAGGATAATATCAAAATTAATTTATTTTTCTCAATTTTTATGTCATTAATGCCTTGAAATTGGAAAATTTATTTCATCTGTTTATTTTTTAGAAATATGATGCATTGTTAAAAATATACTGTATTATACCCATTTTTGGTTTATTTTTAAGCACCTTTATGTTGTATAAATTATGGGTGAGGAGTGTGCAATTAAATAATTATAATACTTATTTCAAATCGGCTTTTTTTAGCACAATAAAACATGATACCATATCAGCAGTTTCGATTGGCGAAGCATTGACTCGTCTGAGAACTTGGGCAAGAACACTGATGTACCATATTTTAATATAAAAATATTAGTTGTGTTTCCTTAAACCAAAACAAATTAGATTCTACGCGATACAGATTTACTTCACGTTTCAGCAAAATACCTGTAAGCAGTTTTTATATTTTGATAATATATTTTTTTTTCATAATTTTTAACGCCCTGTATTTTGAAAACGAAATATTTTAGATATATGTTTATATCAAATTCTTTTATAAAACCGCTTAAGAAATCACTACAAGATTTTTTTTTGATTTCTGGAAAGCCTGTATCAAAGTAAGATGATCATTATTATTTTGTAAAATGTAAATTAAATTATTTGTTTAACTTTCATTTATTAAGTAAAAATTTTTCCTAAAAAGGTTCAAACTTATTTGTTAAAACATACAGAAATTTAAGTAAGAAATTTCTCAATCTCCCCAGGAAATAAAGTATTAAAGTAAAAATTTAATATTTAACATCCTGCTAATAGGAAATGATCCAAGGATAATTTAAATAAAGCTTTTTGCAACCTGTTATAGATGTAAAAAATTAAAATTGTGTAGTGCAAATAACTGATTTATTACCTAAATTCCTCCCCAGATAATTTTCGTACTGATTGAGAGCTATTGTCCTGCCATGATCGTCTGTGGGTGCCATTTTGAAAAATCCATGTCTCGTCTATAAAGACTGGCTCAAATTTATTTTCCACTTTTTCTTCGTTCTTTAAGTACTGTTCAAGAAAGTCTCTTCTCATTTTCTGAATTGGTGGTTTCTCCATTAAAGCTCTACGTGGGTCATCCTTCCTATATAAATATATAAATAAAAATGAAATGTGTATGCTCCAAAAATAAATTACACAGGTCTCCTGTGAAAAATTCTGCTTATTATTTTGGCCCAATTGCAACTGCTTTATATTTGTATCTAACATTTATTTGCTGTATGTAAATGATTGTTTACCTGTAGATAAATCCTATTTGCTTTAGTAATATGCCTAGACTTGTCGTTGCTCCATGGTATATTTCTTTTGCCTTTAATCGTTCCAACAATATTGAGACTGTTATTGAGGTACCTTCATAAATAAAAAATTGTTATGAAGAAATGACGAAATCTTAATATTCTATTTAATTTAGTAAAATTATGTTTACTTTTTGTATTCATTACAAATATTTTTTTGGGTTTTTTTATTTTTAAAACTTATATTTTCATTATACATACACCTTGACGGGTTAGAAAATGTAAACAAAACAAGTTAGAATAAAATATAACATATAAAATTTTTTAGAAATACTTACCCTCAGAATACATCATATATATTTCATCTCTAATTTGTAATTTTGTTGCTTCCGGCATATCTTCAGTTTTTAAGTCTCTTCCTTTTTCTTGTTTCCTTTATTGTCGTTATTGGGGCATTTAGGAAAGTTCTCACAGTTGTATGGGATAAGTGTAAGCATTGGTTTCTAATTTGAATTTTAAAAATTCATAAAGTTGATTACCCAGATCTTCCCTTGCTACTTGTTTTAATTAGTAAATTAGCCTGTAAGGAAAATTTTTTAAATGTACATATTTCATACTATAAACAAATATTTTTAAAGTGATTTTTGGATAAATGATGAGGGGACACATAAACTAGATTTAAACTTAAGAATTCTAAAAGTTATTTTTCTCTTATTGACAATTATACCAGCTATATAAAATTTTGAAAAATGTTGGGGCTAAAATATGAATTAAGAGCTTCAAAATATATATTCCGGAAACGAAAAGTAAACAAAAACTAATTAGATGAAACAATCCTGTAACAAGACAAAGTGAAAAGAATGGAAGTTAATATATTCCATGGGATTTATCCGTATTTTCAAAATATTTTAATGGTACTTGCTTACCTGAATTATAGCATTTAGTATTTTACGAACAAGAGGTTGTTGGTCGATGGAGAAGTTTAATTTTGAATTTACACTGTCATACGTTTTCAGGATTCTTGGGTACCAGAATTTAAAAATCATATCAACTGAATGATATGTATAATTATATCAGAATAATCGGCACATGGGTGGAATATTTAGTTAAAATCAAAAATAGTGACTTGGCTTAAAAAAAATTGTTATACGAGTTCAACTGAGCAATTAAAGCACATCAAATTAATGATGAGGGAAGTTCTGGGTGAACAAATTTACTAATATTTTTATATGTGTACATTGATATAATTTTATTGACAACCGTGCAGTCACTAAGGTTTCACACTTTATTTTCAGGGTATTGTCCCTTTGTAGTCAGAAGTATGTTTTACTAAAACTGACAAACATTTTAAACACTTTCTGAATCACTTAAAAAACAAAAGTTAGAAACAAATATGACAAAAAAATGTTATGTAGTAGAAAATAAATAACAGTAGGGCTGGAGTCAACTATGTTGTTTTTAAAATCAACAATTCAATTTCTAAAAAGTGCCACTAATAACAATTAGGTATAAAAATAAGCATAACCCAAAATTTACCTCTATAGGATTACAATTAGGCAGCTTCCTTTTAACATAATCGTAAGTAAATTTAATCCAATCTTGGGCTATAGGACAGCTTCTTATGTGGCGGAATTTAGGACTCTGCATACCTGAAGAAGAAGGGTGATTCTCCATATCCTAAAACACAAATGTAAGTTGCTAAAAGTGGCCTCTTTCATATAGATTATAGGTTGGAAAAATGATAGGGTCCTGTATACTAGAGAGTACATTATACTAAGAATGGAGCTACGATTTCGTTTTCTTTTCCAAAAACTACCTTAAAGTACTCTAATAATCTCCTAAATCTTCACTAAATCCAATAAATATCTAGAAATCTAAAACGTTCCCTGTAAAAATAACTAAAAAATTTGTGCATGTGTACTATTTTGTTCATCTTATTTTTTTCTTCCAAAATTAAGCATTTCAGGCATATGTTTCAAGGAACAGTTTCCCTTGTTTTCAGCTATTGTATTATTCTTTGTTATAATATTTTAAATATTTTTAATTACATTCTGTATAAGCTGTATTAACTAATCATAGTGTACACATGAGTTTGAAATACTGTGTATTTTCATAAAGCTCAGACAGAATGTTGCTTAACGTTTTCGAAAGAGATACTACAAGAAATAACCTCTTTATTAGTTACTTACCGGTATATCAAGCTGATTAAAATTTTCCATATGTACATCCATACCCAGTTAGAAAACCTAAATAAATCCAATAAAAACAAGCACTAGTAAAGTGTTTTTATTATAATAACGATAGTCTAAAATTTATAGGCTATCAAGTGTTTGAAGTCACAAACACTAAACACTACAATATTAAATAGCGGCACAAAGTTTCTAAACTATTTTATATCGTAATATAATAAAAATATCGCAACGTTGTCGATTTATGTTATGTCTAGAGTAAATACGGAGTAGGTAAGCGTGTTAACGTTCATATTTTTATACAAATATTAATGGGATATTTTGAAAAATTATAAAATTTTAGATAGTAAAACATGTTAAAAATTATGAAATAAGTATAAATGTTAAATAACTTATTTTTCTCTACTCCGAGAGGAAGACAGAAAATCGAAATGAACGACCCTAGTTATATCTATGAGGAACCTTTTTTTTTGATGTATGGCTAAAAAAAAAATTACTAAATTTTTAAAGATATACAGCGTTTTGAGTATATAATGAATCGCTGTGCGAACGCAGAGATGGCTGACATGCATTTCATTTATGGACTTGCTGATGACAATTCATTAGAAGCTAGGTGGATGTACATTGAACGATTTCCTAACAGTGATGTTCCTGATAGAAAAACCTTTCAAAGTATTCAGCAACGTCTTCGTGAAAGAGAAACATTAAAGCGAAGTGGAAGACCAGGAATGCCAATGACAGTAAGAACGGTAGAAGTAGAAGCTGAACATGATAGAAGAATATCAAGGTACTTCTCGAACAATTGCAAATACCTTGAATCTAAGTGAAGGGACTGTTTGGAACATTCTTAGGGATTATTTATTGTACCCATAACACATACAACGCGTTCAGGCACTTATTATTGGTGATTTTCCTCCACATATTGCATGCTGTCAAGGCTTTTGCACACATTGGTTCAAATCCCTCAACTACGGACAGTGTTTCTTTATACCGATGAAGCAGTTTCTCAAGAAATGCAATAAGGAACATCCATAATTAACATGTGTGGGCTGAAGAAAATCCACATGAGTTACTTGAAGATCGTTGTTAATATCAGTTCTCGTTAAACGTTTGGGTTGGAATTGTGGGTGACTTGTTAATTGAATCGGTATTTCTACCAGAAAGGACTTACCGGCGAGGTATACGTAACTATTTGGAACAAACGCTACCTTACCTTCTGGAGGAGGTAACCTTGGCTACAAGAAATGTAATGTGGAGATCGCTGGATTGGTCGAGGAAGATATCACTTATGGCTTGTCGCTCCCTGGACTTAAATCTCCTGAATTATTTCGTATGAGGCCATCTAAAGTCACTAGTTTATACTACTCAGTGGAAGATGTGAACAATTTAAGAAATCCGATAATTGCTGGAAGTAACTCAATAAGAAAATGACTGGAGTTTTTGAGAGTTCGGCAGTCACTTAGAAGAAGATTAAATTCATGCATTAGAGTTGGAGGTAGTCATTTGGAACAGTTCTTGTAAACTAAGAAGCGTTACATGTAATTTTTGGTAATAAATTGTTGTTATTGTCGAAAATTTGTGTCGCCCTGTTTCTTCGAAATAAAGTGCCTTTTCACAAATCATCAAAGGACAAAATATCCTTGGAATAGTCCAGCGAATAACCTCTTGAATTTTTGCCGTATGTTTAATAACACCCTATATATATATATATATATATATTATATATATATATATATATATATATATATATATATATATATATATATGTAGCTGTGTAACTGATATTTATGTACATCGAAATGATAATAATGGAAAATAGTTTTTTTAAATGCTAATTAGTCTCAATTAAAGTTAATGCCACACCTAAGAAAGTTATAACCATAATACGTTTGGAAATCGCTGTCGATTTCCGAAATTCTTCTAGAAATTTCTCCCTGTGGTGCTTTTTCCGATTTGGGAGACTTTATTTATTTACTGACAATAAAATTAATGGACTTTCGGTTGAACATTTTTTGTTCAATCTGGAGAATACTTCTTCTATTTTTTTGTAATGATATAAAAAATTATTGATAAAAATTACGAAGGAAAGGATGTTCTTAAACTTGATAAATTGACAACTAGACAATACTGGGCATTATATAAGGTGATTAATCTGTTAGATATAAGGACAAAGATAAAGTTAGAATAGTATATTAGTACTTTACAAAAACTGTACACGACCATATCTTTTTCGTCGGGGACTTTCTGCAAAAAAAAATTGAAATACATATTTTAAGCACAATCTTCAAAGATCTATATTTCACTTTTCGCCTCGTTTTTTATCTCTTACTTGTTTTCTAGTTCGTTCGTTTTATTCCGATTTACAAACTTTTTATAGAAGTACAATACGTGACTACAATATGAAATACTTGTATAGTTATTCGTAATGTATTGTTTTTTATGGTATAACTGATTCTAATAGTGGCAGAGGGCTTAAAAACACTGGAAAACAAATTTTTCTACATTTCCATATCAGTAACAATAAAAACCGTTGTGGTTGTGGTAAATACGAAAATGATAACACGTAATAATGAAGATGCAGCATCAGTATTAAGAACAGTCGTGAAGCAAAGTAGGACTAAATCATCTTTTGTATATGGACGATCTTAGATAGATGATTGCCGCCAGAAGTCAGCTGAAACAAACACTCAAAATGGTGGAAGAGTTCTCCGCTGTTATAGGAATGCTGTTCCGTATTGGAAAATGGCGCATTTTAAACACAACTCGAAGAAAGATATAACAATGGAAACAGAGTAAACCTATAAAATCTTAGGCATAAAATAAGTACAAAGAATTGACCAACTATGAACACCGAATTAACCAACAAGTATATAAGGTGATTGAGGTAGGTACTCGAACTAACCTAAACAAGCGCTCAAGAATTATGCGTGCTATAGTCTGTAGAGGAAAGAGCGGTTGGTAAGCACCTGAATCAAAAGTTTACAAACTTGCTCTCATATTTTTGCAGACAAGCTGAGTTTTCTGTGCCATACCCAATATGTGAAACAGACAACTCAATACGTTATGGTTGGGGGACCACGTAATGACTTCCAATCACTAATGAGATCAAAAGAAGCTTCAAGCCTGATAAAAGAAGCTCCTTCATATACGTTACTCATATGAGGTCAACCAGGAAAATGTAGACAATGAACTTTAAACTACTTGTAGTGTTGGTGCAAATATTTCTTGGAACCGAAAATTTCCTACTAGCTATACAAGATTAGATTATTCTAACGAGAAACTCTATGCAATATATATTCAGAGACTTCTCGTCCTAGAACGAACAATGCCGATAGGACGTCGAGCATCAGAGATAATATAGCCCATAACAGAAAGATGCTAAGCATTCGCCACATCGAAGTATAAGAAGGGACACAATTCAGCCGTGAAGATCATCCATTAAAAGTTGGCAGAGACGTTTAAACTAATGTAGGTAGGCAAAGTTCCATTCTATGAATAAAATCTGGAATCTACTCGAGAATAACAAGTTTAAGCTATATTGCGATCGAATTGGGTTTACGGATCATGTGGTTGCACATAATAGACCAGATCTCAGTTTAGTAGATACAAGAAGTGAGCAATATTCATCATGTATTATCTAAGTACGTAACAGGCAACTGCTTAAATAGTAGAGTGAACAAGAAATACATCTGTAAATCAAAAAAAAAAAATCAAATTACAATAAACATATATATGTAAAAAAAATTTTAAAATTTTACACTAACCAAGCCTTGGAAAGATTTAAAATAAAGCAATAACATCTCAGACAATGAACAATAAGAAATAAACTTTTCACAGTTCCTCCAAGAAAACTACTTTTGGATAAGAAATATTGAGATTTTCCATATATTTTTGAAGAAAATGAGCTCTTTCAGAAGTAGAGTGTAGATTATAGATTATATCTTGTAGCTGGTAGATTGTACATTGTACATTGTAGATTGTAGCTCGTGGATTGTAGATTACAAATTGTGGATTGCAGTCTAGAGCTATAGGTTTTGAGTAGGTCGTTACACTTTTCTTGCCCCTCCTGTGCATTTCGATCCGTAAGATCTTTTGTACGTTACCCTAATCTGGACTATTTAGACCTTCTACGAGCCGTGGGATTAGCCTAACCGTTTAAGGCGCTAGGACTAATAGAGACGACCACGGCCAAGCGCGGGTTCAAGCCCGCGCACGGTAACTTACTTATTTAAGTTGCCAGACCATTAGAGGATAGTCCCACTAGTCGGTAGACACTTGACTGACAAAGAGTGTAAAAACTCAGGGTTAGTTAAGTGTCGAGGACCATGGTTCGGAACCCACGTTAAAATGTAGGTCCAGTCGCTAAATGGTCTCCGCTTTCGACGCGACTTTAAGCCCCAAATCTTTGAACTTAAACCTTTTACGAAGGGGGTAAGTATTTTATTCCTTCGACATCAAGATGATGCTTTCCAAAAATTTTAGTCTACTGTAGAACAGTGGAATGCATACGCAGGTGTTCCACTGTTTTGGCTGTACGGTCGCAAAAACGTCAAATTTGGTTCTCACCTTTGCACATCCTTTGGACACGGAATCTCAGAAAGCGACGCATTGTGAATAGATTCATTGTTTCTCGAATATCGCTTTTTGGGAGTTGAAGAAAAATTCTTGTGTTTTGTAACAATGGATTAATAAATTTCTTCGCTTGTCTGAGTCCAGGCATATTATTTGAATTTAGTTTTTCCCAAAGTTGTTTCTAGCTTCAGAACTCCTTTTTTATGTGGCTTTTTAGTAATTTTCAGAAAGTTAGTGATCCAATAAAATGAGTTTATTGGTTCTTCTTTTGCGAAGCTATCCATCTTTTCGTTTCTTCGTATTTCCCTGCTCCTGGCACCGACATCAGGGTTACCATTTTGTTCCTGACCAATAATATTAGGTCTAATCAACTTAGACTAGTAGGTGTCTGACTTGAAAGCTTTTAGCGATACTAGGCTAACTGATGTATGTATATTTTGGTTCTCTTAGTGTTTGTATTCATGAAATTACCGGCGAAGATAATTCCTCTCTGTTCGATTGATAGTTTCCAGACATGAGATTTTATGTTTGAAATTTTAAATGTGGTCATTCCAAGTCAGTTTACTTAACGTCTTCTCGTGAATAGCAATGTGCGCCAGTTATTAATTTCATTTAAGGCACAAGGCTTGTAATAGTCCCTTCAGTTGTGAGATTTTATGTTTTGAAAGTTTATTTGGATCTAGGAGCTGCTATACTGGTTGTTAAATAAAAGGCACTAGAGAGGTATAAAGTGAAATAGTAAAGCAGAGCTGAATGCTTGTGGCGTCACCAGCAAGTAATGTGCCAAGCTAATCTGTATGTCGTAGAGTAGGGGTAGCTTTTTAAGGGGGCCACTGAATTTATGCCGGGTAAACGTAGAAACCCTCCATGATGTTACTTGGACCTAGCTTTCAACTCAACTAATTAGCGACACAGATCTAAGAAAATTAATTAAAATAAATAATTAAATTAACTACCAATAGCAAGAATTTTGAGGGTCAAATAAGACTCTACAAGTTTATCCTAATTATGATCCTCAATTAAATTAATAAAAAAAAAGATTGCTGGAAAATACAAACCCTTCTGACAAATCCACCGAGAGTTACAGTTGACAATCAAAAGACCCAGTAGGGAAGACTTTGATGTTAATATCCAAAGGGTAGATCTCGATGTTTTGAACCCAAAAAGTGGACTCGATATTATATACTCCGAGGGTAGTTCCCGATGTTTTAGGGATTTAGACTAATTCCTTCGTTGACACGTGCAAACTGTCCAAAATCCGTGTCTCTATGTTTATCATGGTAAAAAAAAAACATAACTGCCAATCTGGTAAAAGATACGGTACATCAAAACTCAAGAAAATTACCAGGATAATTTTTGAGTTTCCATATCAGAATCCCAAAAATTTGGCAACTAAAATTTTAGATGGAAGTCTGCAGCTGCTTTGGCCGAATCAAACCAAGAAAAAAGTGAAAAATCAAGGCAAAATGACCTCTACTTATAACCATGGCCTAGCTTGGATATTAATCGACTTCTGTTAGGCGCGTTCAATTGCCAGGTGTGAAACAAATGACAACTCAAAAAGAAATACACTAGGCAACAACAAACTAAAATACATTTGTTAGTTAAGCCAATTCGTTAATCATTAGCATTTTCCACTCAAAACGAAAATAATAATTCTAATAAGTATCCCAGTAGTTATTTTTAAATTCAAGAAATTTATAATACATCAATAGAAATATCCCTGATTTCTGCAACCCAATATACATACAACCCCATCAAATGTAAATATAAATGGCAGGGAAAAAAACAAGATCTATCTAAATACAAAAAAAAAAAACGTAGGCATAGTGTAGTGAAATGTAGGACAAAATAATGGTAAATAAAATTAATCGAAACTGTACTTAATGAAATGCTTCTTTTCAAAGAATCCTTAGGAAATATTTAAGGAAAATGATTCCCATAACGACAATATTGGCAAAATAAGGTTAAATTAAAGGAATTAGCCATAGTGAACTTAAGCGCAAAATTGAACCGTGACAGAGCAACTAATCACAAAATAAGTGATCATTTAAATTAATTACATTTTTTATCCAAGAGCATATGGCATCACTGAAACTCAATATTTTATGAACAATGAACGAATTATTTCAAAATTATTCTTTGTAAAAAACTCCTAAAGTATTAATAAGGCTGGAAACATTTGGTGGCCAAGTGTTTTCAGTGTACAGTCAAAAACTTTATTTATTATAGAAATGTGTTAAATTTCTCTTTTTGTTTTTTTATTAAAGAATATAAAGGATAATCATAATTTGCCTCATCACTGTTCTTACACAGTTTTGTGAGATTTGCAACATATGTTTCATTTTAGTTCCTGGATATTGATCTAAGCAAAGAAATTTGCCATAAAGGCCCAGTAAGCTTTATTCTCTGGTGTTTTTATGATATTAAATAGTTTTTGCGGATAGATATTTAAAATGTTTCAAAAGCTATTCCATAAATATGGTTCAAATGAACTTTTAATATATTTTAGAATATGAAGGAGTATACGTACTTGAAAGGAATAATTTATAACCATAAGTTATATATCTCTAGGTTTAAAGGTTTAAAATATAAAAGTATGTAACTCATATATACATATATATATATATATATATATATATATATATATATATATATATATATATATATATATATATATATATATATATATATATATATATATGACTGAACCTTGAACTCAAGGTCACGGTCGAGGCCATATGTAGATGTAAAATTCACCGATCTTTTCACTTATGGGGTCAAAAGTAGATGGTCTCGTTTAATATTCTTAAGTTGACCTTTAAATTAGATTGAAGGTTAGGGTCAGAGTCAAATTTAGGTCACCTCAAAATGCACTGTTCGATTTCCTGAAACATTTGTAGAAAAAAATTTTCTCCCCTCTTAGTTATCGAATCATTAAATAATTTACGCCAATCCATTGTATAAGGACATTCTACCCTCAAATGACCTTCAGATATGGAAAATCCAATCCAGAAACTCGACGTATCTTAAGTATGATAAAGAAAATACTATATTATTCATCAAATCAGAATGAGACAGAAGATAAGCATCGTAAGCATCGACATACGTGTAAATTACCAGTTTGGACCTCGGATGAGGGGTAATACAATGCTGGCGCGGTGAGAGCGGGCGGCAGCATACGCCACGCTCTAGCACCCGAGGATTCCAAGTTATTTGCTTTCGATCAGGCCGTTGAAACGTACCGTGTTCCGCGTTAAATTTTTTTGTTACAATGGTAGTTTATTCCACGGAATAAAAGAGCATATTATTAGGTGGTACACTGTTCTGGTAAATAATCAGCAGATTTGTATTTACGTGCGAGAAGCATCCTATTCCTTGAAAATTTAGAATTTCGGAAATTATTAAAAAATTTGGGACAATCGGTTGTCTAAAAATTTGGTAAAATGCACTGATAATAATGAGGAGCAACCGGTTTCTCAAATTACTGAAGAACGAGCAAATCGGGAGACTGTTTGTAGTTTGACAGAAATTAATTTTCCTTGCAATAGTACCGTAACTGCCTAAGAACTTGATATGAATGTTCGAACAGTTCGGAATATTTTAAAGAGGAACAAATATCGCTGTTACAAATGGCGAATAACTCAAGAAATATTTCCGAGAGACCAGAAAGCACATGTTACTTTTATTTTTTACCTGAATAAAAGTTTATTTTTGAAAATGATTTTTAATTTTAATGTGGTCTATTAGCTTATTTACTTAGAAATTACCGTTGCGTTTCACTAGTATTTTTATAGAATAAATGTTTAATTTGTAACAGAAATATCAATTTTCTTACGCTCAATGCCCAACAAAAACTAGTTTTTTTTTGTATTTTGACTATTTGATGTATTTAAAACAATCAATGTATCAAATAGTCATTAAATATTCCAAATTCCGTCGATTACGTTACAAGTTTAGACGAAAAGTAAATACACCCTCTCATTCGTTTCAAGGAATTGCTCGTCTTCGTTTCGCACGGAAGTTAGCGGGGGTAATATTGCGGTAGGCGTTCCCTACGATCTTCTGTCCCGAACTAAGTTAGACGGGCTTAGTGGGTTAGAATTTGCGGAAACGGCCAAAATAATTTGTAGTTAAGAAATTTAAAATACAAAGTTGGCTATTGTTGTAAATATTCGGATGATTTTGATATTCGAATAATACGGATGCGGATGAATGTAATATTCGGATTGTTTAACAATCCGAATTGCGGAATGTTGACGAAACATTACGAATTAATACGAATCGAACTCCTCGCGGCTCTAGATAGAGAATTGGACAACAGTGGTTTAGTAAAAATTTAGACATAGGCGCCGCCTCAAATTTTAGGTTTTATATCATGGCTCCCGCACAAAAATCAATCGTTTTTTTTTGTCAATTCATCAAATAGTAAATTTGCCCTATGTCGGTTGTGTAATCGAAAATTAAAATATTTTAATACTATTGGTAATTTAAAAAAATATATATTTCTGAAATACGTCCACTTCTGTACCATGAAGAAATGAATAAAAATAATGTTACCGATGAGACTCAAGTTCATATTTCAGGTTTTGTTAAACTCCAAGCAGTAAAAAATATCCTTGAAGTTTTTTTTTTACCAAGATGAGATTCCATGTATAAGCCAATCCACAGAATTAAAAAATAATCCTGGCTTATTAATTCTTTTAACTATGAACGGAAGTCAGCAGCAAGAAATTTTGCGAAAACGACGCACCACTTCTATCTAAGTTCAAAATTATTGTTTTCTTTATATATTTTACATATTATTTTCAAAGAAAACCATCTTGGATTATTTTTTATTTATGTTCAAAATAAATATTACTAGAATGGATATTTTCCTTGATTTATTAAAAACAATTTAAGATATGTTTTTGTAACTAACGTTAAATTTATATGTTTTTATGATATATATTTTGTTTTAATTTCTTTAATAAAACTTTTTTTTTGGATATATATATATATATATATATATATATATATATATATATATATATATGTATATATATATATATATATATATATATATATATATATATATATATATATATATATATATGAATTTTTATTTTATAACTTTAAAATATATTTTTATGCTCTGCGTCATCAAAAGTACTTGCACCTAAAATAATAGAATAATAATCATCTCCAGCACTGGTGAACGAACAAGTGTATTCGATGCCGCAGCGTCCGTGACATCCGTTTCCATCGGGCATCGTTCGTTATATAAAAAATCATCGGTATCATCACATTCCGTATGCCAGGAAAGTGTCTAAATTAATACGTATTAATTTACTATTCGAATATTGCTCGGTTATTTTAATACGTATTCCCACATCACCCGAAACAGTACGAACTAATACGAATGAAACGAGCACCGTCCGTAGCAATCGATCTTCGTTTTCTTGTCGCTCCGAAGACCAAGACATACTTATAAGCACATCACATTCCGAATTCCGCATTCCGGATACCAAAGAACTATTCGGTTTAATCCGATTAAGTTACTATTCGAATTGTTCGGTTATTTTAATACGTATTCTCACATCACTAAAGTTGGCTATAGTAACGTCGGTAATATGAACGGCCAGTCTATTCTTTCTAAAGTTCCGTCTCAGGTCAAAGGCAACAGTGTTATAGTTGCGTCACGTCCCAGTTACAATTCAACGATTACAAAAATTGGGGCTAAACAGAAAGGCAGTAATATATTTTCGCCGTACTCTGGTGTGTAAAATACAAAAAAAGCATTTTATCCACATGACGAGTATCTAACTTTTACTAAATCAAAAGCCAAGGTTAAATTCCAAGGCTTACTGGATCAAACAGTGGATTGAATTATATTGCTTCAATTAAACGCCCTGGAACAAATCGATAAATTAGATTTGTAAATATGAGTTCCATTTGCAAATGGGGCTTCGATGGAACGTCAGGTCAGAGCCAGTATAAAATGAAATTCACTGATCCGAATATTTCTGATACAAACTTATTCCTAAACTCTCTTTATTCCACTT